>JAREIK010000617.1:61169-230418 GCA_029783825.1 Sapria himalayana
AGTCATTTAGTGGTTTATAGGTTTTATTTAAACAATGAAATAACAAAAAAATTATTTTTTGATATTTTTTCACATTTTCAAAGGTTATAACCTTTTAAAATATAATAATTTTAAAATTTTTTAAAAATGTTAATACAATATTTAGTAATAATTTTCATTATAATTATATATATAAACGAAATATAAAAAATTTTATTGATAGATATGATATCAATTATCTAAAAATAAATTAATATGCTATTATTAATATAATAGATATAAACTAAAATATAATTGCAAAACCTAAAAATATTCAAAATCCAAGTAAAATTAATTACTAAATAAGAATTTTTTTTTTGTTTTTGCTTCTTTTTAAAAGCTTATATTTTTTTTGATGAAAAAAAATTATTTAAATTATATTTGTATCACTCATAATTTATTTTTTAATTAATATTTTAATAAATTATTTAAATTATATTTAATGTTTACGAGTTTAAAGGTTATATATTTTAGGGCTTTGTGTTTAGGAGTTTAGAGGTTTAAGTGTTTAGGCATTTATTGGTTTATAAGTTTTATTTAAACAATGATATAACAAAAAATTTATTTTTACTATTTTTAAAATTTTTGAAGGTTATAACCTTTTAAAATATAATAATTTTTAAATTTTTTTCAAATGTAAATATAATATTTAGTTATAATAATCTTAATAATTATAATGCATTTAAATTCAATATAAATAATTACATTGAGAGATATTATAATATTGATCAAAAAAAAATTAATAAACTATTATTAATAAGATAGATATTATTTAAAATATATTTGTAAAATCTAAATTTATTCAAAATCAAAGTAAAATATATTATTTAATAATAATTTGTTTAATGTTTTGCTTTTCTTATAACTTTATATATTTGTTATTATAAATAAATTATTTAAATTAAATTGTATTGCTCATAATTTATTTGTAATTTATAATTCTATAATAATAAACTAATAAATAATTAAAATAATTATTTAAAATTATAATGAATACAAATAAAATTGAGATTAATTATTTATTATTCAGATTATACCAGTTTAATGGTTTAAGTATTTACGTGTTTTTGGGTTTAGGTGATTAGTAATTTAACTGTTTAGACCTTTAGTGAATTATAGTTATTATCTAAAGAATTAAAAAACAAAAAATTTAATTTTTTGAATTTTTTTAATTTTTGAACATTGTAACCTTTGAAAATATAAGAATTTTTAATTTTTTTAAATGTGAATATAATATCTAGTTATAATAATCTTAATAATTATATGACATTTAAATTCAATATAAGTAATTTTATTGATAGATATTTTAATAATGATCAAAAAATAAATTATAAACTAGTAGTAATAAGATTTATAGCAATTAATATACAAATACAAAACCTATATTGATTCAAATTCAAAGTAAAATATATTACTAAATGAAATTTTTTGTTTTTAAATTTTTACGTCTTTTTATAAGGTTATATTTATTTTTTGATTAAAAATAAATTTTTAAAATTATATTTGTCTCTCTTTATTTATATTGCAGTTAATATTTCTATAAAAAATAAACTAATAAATAATTAAAATGAATATTTAAAATTATTATGAATACAAATTAAAATGAGATTTATGATTTATTATATATGGTATACTGGTTTAATTGATTGTTAATTTAGGGTTTTTTGTCATTTAGGAGTTTAGCAATTTTTGTTTTTAGGCATTTATAATAATCTTAATAATAATTTTTATTATTTTTTTTCATTTTTTAAGGTTATAACGTTTGAAAATATAATAATTTTTAAATTACTTTTCAAATGTGAATACAATATATATTTAAATAATAATAATTATTATATATCATATAAATTCAATATAAACAATTTTATTGATAGATATTCTAATAATTATCAAAAAATAAATTAAAAATCTATTATGAATAAGATTGATATTACTTAAAATATAATATCAAAACCTAAAATGATTTAAAAGCAAAACAAAATATATCACAAAATAATAATTATTTGTTTTTAAATTTTTATGATTTTATACGCTTATATATTTTTTGATGAAAAAAATTTTTAATAAATTGTATTTTTAACTCATAATTTATTTTATAATTAATATATATATATATATATAAACTAAACAATCAAAATGATTTTTTTTTTAATTTATAATGAAAAAAAATAAAAATGAGATTTATTAATTATTATTTAGTGTATACCGGTTTAAAGGATTATCTATATAGGGGTATCGAGATTTTGCAGTTTAATCAATGAAGTGTGTAGGCATTTAGTGGTGTATAGGTTTTATTTAAACAATGAAATAATAAAAAAAAAAATTTTTTTATTTGTTCACATTTTCAAAGGTTAACCTTTGAAAATATAATAATTTTAAAATTTTTTTCAAAAGTGAATATAATATTTAGTCATAATAATCATTATATTTAAATATCATATAAATTCAATATAAACATTTTTATTGATAAATATTCTAATAATGATCAAAAATTAAATTAATAATCTATTATTAATAAGATAGATATTAATTAAAATATAATTACAAAACCTTAAATGATTCATAAGAAAAGCAAAATAAATTACTATATAATAATTATTGTTGTGAAAATTTTTTTTATTTTAAAAAGTTTATTTATAAATTTTTGAAAAAAAATAATTTATATAAATTATATTTGATTAACTAATAATTTATTTTGTAATTAATAATTATATAAAAATATACAAATAAATAATTAAAATGAATATTTAAAATTATAATAAAAAATGAGTTTTATTATATATTATTTAGGATATACCAGTTTAATTTAAATTAGATCTATCTAACTAATAATTTATTGTGTAATTAATATTTCTATAAAAAATTGATAAATAATTAAAATAAAAATTTAAAATTAAACTTTATAAAAATTAAAATGAAATTTATTAATTATTATTAATGTATACCAGTTTAATTGTTTAAGTATTTAGAGGTTTTGTCATTTAGAAGTTTAGTGATTTATGTTTTTAGGCATCTAGTGTTTTATAGGTTTTATTTAAACAATAAAATAAAAAAAGAATTTGTAATTTTTTCTCATTTTCATTGGACATAACTTTTTAAAATATAATAATATTTAAAATTTTTTGAAACGTGAATACAATATTCAGTTATAATAATTTTAATAATTATACATCATATAAATTCAATATAAACAATTTTATTGATAGATATTATAACAATGAACAAAAATTAAATTAATAAACTATTAATAATCAGATAGATATTAATAAAAAAAATATTTATAAAACCCAAATTGATTCAAAATTAAAGTAAAATATATTACTTAATAAAAATTTTTAATTTTTAAAATTTTACTTATTATATAAGCGTAAATACTTTTATTGATTAAAAAAATTATTTAAATTATATTTCTCGCACTCATAATTTATTTTGTAATAAATATTTCTATGGAAATAAACTAATAAATATTTAAAATAAATATTTAAAATAAATATTTAAAATAAATATTTAAAATTATAATAAATAGAAATAAAATTAGATTTATTAATTATTAAGAAGTATATAGAGGTCTAATGGTTTATGTATTTAGGCATTACGAGGTTTAGAAGTTTATTGATTTAACTGTGTATGCATTTAGTGGTTGGTAGTTTTATTTTAAAAATAAATAAACAAAAAATTTATTTTTATTATTTTTTGATATTTTAAAATGTTATAACCTTTGAAAATATAATAATTTTTAAATTATTTTCAAAAGTGAATTTAATATTTAGTTATAATAATCATTATATTTATATTGCATATAAATTCAATATAAATAATTTTATTTTTAAAAATTCTAATAATGATCAAAAAATAAATTAATAATCTATTATTAATAAGATAGGTATCAATTAAAATATAATTACATAATCTAAAATGATTTAGAAGGAAAGCAAAATATATTACTATATATAAATTTTTTTTTTCAAATTTTTTATTATTTTTATAAGTTTATCTATATTTTTTGATGAAAAATAATTTATATAAATTATATTTGTTTAACACATAATTTATATTGTAATTAATATTTAATAAAAATAAACGAATAAATAATTAAAATGAATATTTTAAATTATAATGAAAAAAATAATATTGAGATTTATTATTTATTATTTACGGTATACCAGTTATAAAGGATTATCTATTTAGGGGTTTCGAGATTTCAGAGTTATTGATTTAAGTGTTTAGGCATTTAGTAGTTTATATGATTTATTTAAACAATGAAATAACAAAAATATTATTTTTAAATCTTTTTCTTTTTATGCTCATCTATTTTTTGATGAAAAATTATTTTTATAAATTATATTTTTAACTCATAATTTATTTTATAATAAATATATATATAAATAAAAAATAAAGAATCAAAATAAATTTTTTAAATTATTATGAAAGCAAATAAAAATGAGATTTATTAATTATTATTTAGGGTATACAGGTTTAAAGGATTATATATATGGGTATCAGGATTTGGTAGTTTAGTGATTTAAGTGTTTATGCATTTAGTGGTTTATAGGTTTTATTTAAACAATGAAATAACAAAAAATTTTTTTTTCATTTTTCAAATATTAAAAGGTTATAATCTTTGAAAATATAATAATTTTAAAATTTTTTTCAAAATTGAATATAATATTTAGTTATAATAATTAATAAATATATAAATCTTATAAATTCATAAAACATTTTTATTGATAAATATTATAATAATAATAAAAAAATAATTTAATAAACTATTATTAATAATTTAGATAGCAATTAAAATATAATTACAAAACCTAAAATGATTCAGAAACAAAGCAAAATATAAAATACTATATAATTTTTTGTTATTAGTTTTTTTCTTCTTTTAATTAGTTTATCTATATTTTTTGTTGAATAATAATTTATATAAATTATATTTTATAACTTATACTTTATTTTGTAATTAATATTTATATAAAAAAACAAATAAATAATTAAAATGAATATTTAAAATTATAAAAAAAATGAGATTATTTATTTATTATTTAGAGTATACCGGTTTAATTTAAATTATATCTGTCTCACTAATAACTTTTTTGTAATTAATATTTCTATAAAAATAAACTAATTAATAATTAAAATAAAAATTTAAAATTATACTTAATAATAATTAAATTGAGATTTATGATTTAGTATTAATGTATACTAATTTAATGGTTTAAGTATTTAAAGGTTTTGTTGTTTAGGAGTTTAGCAATTTATGTTTTTAGGCATTTAGTGGTTTATAGGTTTTATTTAAACAATAAAATAACAAAAAAATATGTAATTTTTTCTAATTTTCTTAGGTTATAACCTTAGAAAATAGTACCTAATAATAATTAAAATTTAAAATTATACCTTTGTGATTTGCGGAGTTGATCATCCTTCTCGAAAACTCAGATTTGAAGTGGTCTATAATTTACTGAGTACTCGGTATAACTCACGCATTCGTGTACAAACCAGTGCAGACGAAGTCACACGAATATCTCCGGTAGTAAGTCTATTTCCATCAGCCGGCCGGTGGGAGCGAGAAGTTTGGGATATGTTTGGTGTTTCTTTCATCAATCATCCGGATCTACGCCGTATATCAACAGATTATGGTTTCGAGGGTCATCCATTACGAAAAGACCTTCCTCTGAGTGGATATGTGGAAGTATGCTATGATGATCTAGAGAAACGTGTAGTTTATGAACCCATCGAGATTACCCAAGAATTTTGCTATTTCGATTTGGCTAGTCCTTGGGAACAGCGTAGCGACGGATAATTCCGAATAAGAATAAAATCAAGAGGTCCAGTCCATGGGACAAAGAAATAGGAAATGCTGCTATTTGCTTTGGAGAAAAAGCGGATCCAAGACCAGAAGAATTGACCAAAGAGCTGCTTTGACGGTCTCAGATGCGGCATTCCCCATGACCGGTGTGAGCATGTTAGCACTTGACTTTCCCTCTTTTCTCGCACGAGGCAAGCAAGGCCAGGAAGATGGAATCGTCGAACAGGAGGAAAGGAAGCTGGCAGTCTCTGTTCTTGTGCTCGAATCCATGGTGCAAGCTGTGAATGAACTGCCTGACTGTCCGAGGAAGGTGAATAAAAAAAAGGCAGATAATGCCCAAGATTTAAAAGTTAATTTAGCATTATCTCTTTCAATTTAAAGCTTTGTTCCTGACTGACCTCCAACGCTCCCTTAATTAGAAAAAAAATACTTCCGAAAAAAAACGTGATGCCGAAGTAGGGAATTCCAGGCTGGGAGAACATATCTGCGAATCGGCTTGAGTTTAGGAGTTTCCCGGAAGCGGATCCGAGGGAGAAGACTCGGCCAAGACATCAGCTTCTTAGTTATAGTTCAAACTCGAAGCTTAGAAGACTCAGGCCTAGAGACTTGTGATAGTTATAGAAGAAGATGGCGCTTAGATGCCGCCTTTCCTCCCTTCCCCTGGCCGGAGGCTAGTCTTTCAACTGGGCCCCTCCCCCCACTTGGGCTTAGTCTTTATAGAATGAATCTTTGGCTCCGGGGGAATGGATGTCGCTTGAACCGTCGATCCCGGAGGTTTCCTGCCACCTTAACACGATGCGCAGTTTACCGCGATGGTCTGCATTTCGCACCAGCTTACTCTTTTTTTTATTTAGTGTTCCGCGAACTCAAGAACCACTGATTTTCAATGCTATAGCGGATGTAGTTTAATTGGGACCAAGACAAAGAAAGTGCTTCTATCGAGGAGGCCCACGCTTCTTGTGTTGAAGTAAGTACACCGGTGACGTAATCCATGGTCTTCTTCATTCTTTCCTAAGCTAAGAAGAAAGTGAGTCAATGAGAAAAATGTCTCTAAAGAGAATAAAGATCTATACTAGACTAAGGAAGGACGAGAGCCCGAAAACTGTGAATCTCGTATCTTCCTTTAGCAGCTCGATTTAGCAAGATCGCTGGTACTCTTTTCTGAGATAATCTCGTACTAACCACCACTGTTTGCTTTCTTCGCCCGGTGTGGTGTACTCAACCCCTCCCTCCTTCTCGGATAGAAATGCTGGCCGACTCGCTCGCCTTCTCGAGCGACTTCCAACGCTTTCGCCTCTTGGGCGAGGTGTCGCAGCTCTTCTCCTTTCTATCCTTCTTTCTTTTAGATTCCATATCCATTCTAACAAGACCAGCCTTGCCATTGCTTATTCGGTGTTCCAGCAGCTCTCTACTGCACATCGAGACAATCGGCCGCATTGCAGTCGAATGATCGATCTTCTGCCGAGTTCCCCCCCTCAGCTCACGCGATAATCGGGACAGAGAGAATGGACTTGATTCACGCCCAGGCAAGAACGAGAGCAAGAATTTCCACGTCCAGTAGGAACACCCCTCACTCTCGTCAGCTGTACATACGTCACCTTCCATTGTCTTAGCGAATATTTCAACGTACTCCTGCGTGCCGGGAAGTCCCTTCCTTACCCTACCAGTCTTATTCGGAACCCGCTTTAAGCGAGAGTAGGAAGATCTAGCCCAGGTACGCAGGCGAACAGCGGGATCGCACAGCACTTATATAATAGATCGCGCGTGAATGTACACGATTGGAGGAACTTCCACCCCTGTCATTTAGTGCTCGCTCGCGCAGAACGGAAGACCAAGCATAGGCACGCGAAGGGCACTTTTTCAGATTTCCTTCCCATCCCTTCTGAGTTTTGTGTCTGCTTTGGGGGATTCAACAGTTTTACGTAATGAGATGTGGCCTGCCTTACTAGGTCCCATTCTAGGGACGGGGAGGGTCTAGTATACAATTTGAGCTCTATGTCTCATTCAGTCCTTCGCAAGCTTCCTTCAAAGGAAGAGTCCATAGGCGCGAATACTCGGATTGGGCTTGGAAGTCCCCACTGAGCGGTCTTTCTATTGATGCACCGGATGCTTGTCCGAAAGCTCTGTTATCTCTATCTTAGGTACTATTCCCCAACCAATAGCTCGCTGGCCGCTATCACTTCATTCGTTCGTTTCGTACACTCCACTTGCTTTAGTGCTCGCTCCGGTACACTCTTGGGTTGGATATACAGATCTACGACCAACCTCCCCTTCGCCAGTTGGAAATAGAGGCAAGAGGTCGCCCAAACCCGTGTTTTTTGCTTGTAGGGAGAGGCAGATGAAAAATTGGGTCATTGATCGGTCTGTCCGCTGAAAGCGAGAGGAATGGGCGACGGGAAACTAGGAGTGGCTCTACTGTTAAGGAGATAAACGGAATTAGAGTGACCGCGGAATGTGGGACGACAATAGAGGTTCCCGCTTTCAGAGTTTAGGTACAGGGTCAGGGATTCCGTCGCGCTTGATTACAAGAAGCTCAAAAGAGAAGGCCAACTCCACTATAAAGGGGAACAGTGGCCACTCGACCGACTATCATGAACGAAGTGAGGGTGGTCTACGATCAGGCTGATCTTTGATCAGAAGTGGTATACGATCAGCTGGGATCCCTTAGGATAGAGACGGAAGGTCTTAAGAAATGGAATCAGGTCTTTGACGATCCAGTATTAGCTAGCAAGTGTATGGACTCATACTTTGATGACTCCCTATTATCGCGTGAGCTTCACCCTTGGAACGTATCATCTACTCTCGACTTGACTAGAACATTTCTTTAGCGGGCATCAAGAACCGGAATTGATATAACATATGCCCCTATCTTTGGTCCATAGCTAGCAACTCACCGTACCAAGCGCGGCAGCCTCACCCCCTCGGGAACCCTAATGGGACGAGACGAGTCCGGTCAACAGATACTAGATGAGACCTCGTCTTCAGTACTCTCAGTACTCCCAGACCAGGGCTAGTCACTTTTTATCCCCATAAGTACGACAATCTCTCCTTCACGGCAGGGCACGGGCATCAGCCTTAATTGAATAAAGTACGTTTCCGTTTTCACGAGCAGAAAGACGATTGATTGAAGCAGGCAACGAAGGGGACGAAGTAGCAGCAGCTTTATACGATATTGGGCAGATTGCCAATACCCCTTTTATAACGTAGTTGGGGATTCGGCCTGGTTCCATAGAGGCAGGGGCCCTGTCGTTCGAAGGGGACTTAGAGTGCACTTTGCGAAGCTTCTTTTAGATAAAAAATAAGCGGGATTGTGGAGCTGTGAAGCGGCAAAGCCGACACCCCACTTGCGCTTTTAGCTTAGGTTTTCGAGTTAGGAACTTGCCTTTTAGTTAGGACTTGTCCTGGTAAAGGGTCAACCGGCCCAGGAGACAAAAGTGGAAGCTGGCTTGGTGCCCTATTCGGTGAAAGGTTTCATACTACCCTACTTTCTATCAAACAGCTTTTTGCTCTATGTTTCTAAATACTGAGAATGCCCTTCTTTCTTGTCAAAATTTCATGTTAGTATCCTGCGTGCTCGTGGTTGCT
The DNA here is from genome assembly GCA_029783825.1 of Sapria himalayana. Lineage (NCBI taxonomy): Eukaryota > Viridiplantae > Streptophyta > Magnoliopsida > Malpighiales > Rafflesiaceae > Sapria > Sapria himalayana. The sequence continues at coordinate 70,579 of JAREIK010000617.1, forward strand.
CTATGTGTTTCTAACTGCTGTGTAGTAGGGACCTGAATCCGCGACCTCATGGAGGTGCTTTTCCTAATAAGCTAAACGTGCCCCTGCTATACCTCTGAAGTGCAATTATAAAGTAAATAGCCAGAGTCAGCCCTAAACGGCCTTCTTTTCCAACGATCTTTTTATACGGAAATGTCTTTCGAGCTGGGCCTTATGCAAGGTTAACTTTCCTGGTCAGAAAGGGGACAAGAACTAGCGAGGGAAACGGAGTTCACAACGGAAGAGTGATGGCATGCCATGCCGGACAGGTGAGCAAAAATAGATGATAAGTACTAAAACAACTGGGAACCCCTATCTCCCACCGATGGAAGAGGTTAATGATTTGGTGGAAGAGGGGCAGCAGCCCAAAGGCAAGAGACGGCATAGCTCGAGTAGAGCTCCTAGTTCCGGAACTGCCTCCTTATGAATCGGGTTAGAGCCATACATAGAGAAAGTTCCATTTTGATATCGAGAGTGACCTTCTCACTAAAACTAGGAATCACAGGAATAAAAACATAGTAGATTTCAAACCGCATTTCCGGGGTGAAGGACTTCGACCTTAGACTGACTTAAATACCAAAACTGGCCCCGCCCTATCAGAGGTTGAGTTGGAGATCGACGACCATAATCTATTCTAAAAAAAAGGCTGGTTGAGCCCTTGTAATGGAAGACCGGCCAAACTAAAGAGAGGGACTTTCTCAAAAGAAGGTAGAGGGCAGCTGTTCACATTGTAGCTCGTGAAGTTCAACCGGGGGAGTGAGATCTCGCTATGAGACATAAAGTTATGACGTCACATAGGTCCTTTCGCTAGCTCTGGGCACGCAGCACCGTCGATCCTCTGGGTGAAGGGCTACTCACATGCCACGTCTCGCCGATTACAGACCCAGCTCATCTTGACCACTGCGATCTATGCTCGAAAGAGGGAGTTGTCTAACTGGTCGAGGCTTAGAGTGGCCGTCTTCGACACCTCCTCAGCCTTATTTCCTTCTTTCTTGTCGACTATTTGCTCTTACGGCTAGTGCGCTATTGGTGTTCGGGCGCTTAGGGGACACGGAAGAGCGAAACCTCACCACACCAAGCTATGGGTGCAAGCATGACAATAGATGCGCATAATCGTCTCATAACTGTCAATCTTCTCTGATCCTATCCGCTATTGAAAGAGAAAAGAGCCATTGGTAAACCAACACAAAAGGAATCGTGTCTTTTAACAACAAATCCAAGCAAGCAACGGCGCATCCGTTTGATTTCCTGGCCTGGAAGGAAGTTAGTTTGAAAGAGAAAGGAACGAAGGGAAGAATCGACGAGGAGGAAAAGATGGAATCAAAGCGTGACGAGATTTATAAATCTCGAATGAGAAAGATCAATCATCATGTTAGAGTTTTTATCTAATTTTTGAAGGTTATAAGCCTTTGAAAATATAATAATTTTAATTTTTTTTAAATGTGAATATAATATTTAGTTATAATAATCTTGATAATTATATTATAATGTAAAATCATTATAAATAATTTATTAATAGATATTATAATAATGATCAATAAATAAATTAATAAACTCTTATTAATTAGAATGATATAAATTAAAATATAATTGCAAAATCTAAAATTTTTCAAAATTAAATTAAAATAAATTACTAAATAATAATATTTTGTTTTAAAAATTTTGCCTCTTTTTATGATTTTATATTTTTTTGATGAAAAATAAATTATTTATATTATGTCCGTCTCACTAATAATTTATTTTATAATTAATATTTCAATAAAAATTAACTGATAAATAATTAAAATGAATATTTAAAATTTTAATGAATACTAATAAAAATGAGATTTATTATTTATTATTTATAGTATAATAATTTAAAGGCTTATGTAGTTATGGGCTTCGTGGTTTAGGAGTTTAGTCATTAAGAATTTAGATATTTTGTGGTTTAAAGATTTTATTTAAAAAATCTCATAACAAAAAATTAATTTTTTTATTTTTTCTTATTTTCAAAAGTTATAACCTTTGAAAACTTAATAATTTTTAATTTTTTTTAAAATAAGAAAATATTATTTTGTTATAATAATATAAATAATTATATATTATGTAAATTCAATATAAATAATTTTTTTATAGATATTATGATGACGATAATAAAATAAATTAATAAACTATTATTAATAAGATAGATATTAAATAAAATTTATTTGCAAAACCTAAAATGATTCAAAATCAAAGTAAAATATATTAATAAGATATATACTATTATTAATAAGATAAAATATACAGGTTTAAAAGATTATATATTTAGGATTTTTGGGATTTAAGTGTTGAGGCATTTAGTAGTTTATATGTTTTATTTAAAAAATAAAATAACAAAAAATTTTCTTTTGTTATTTGTTATCATTTTTAAAGGATATAACCTTTGAAACTATAACAATTTTTAATTTTTTTTTAAATGTGAATACTATATTTAGTTATGATAATCTTAATAATTATATATCATGTAAATTCAATATAAATAATTATATTGATATATATTATAATAATGATCATACAATAGATTAATAAACAACTATTAATAAGATAAATATTGTTTAAAATTTATTTACAAAACCTAAATTGATTCAAAATCTAAGTGAAATATTTTACTAAATATTAATTTTAAATTTTTATTAGTATCCATTTATAAGCTTATAAATTTTTTGATGAAAAATAAATTATTTAAATTATATTTGTCAAACTATTAATTTATTTTTTAATTTATATTTCTATAAAAATAAACAAATATATAATTAAAATGTATATATAAAATTATAATGAATACAAATAAAAATGAGATTTATGTTTTATTATTTAGAGTATACTTATTTAATGGTTTAAGTTTATTGTGGTTTTGGGGTTAATGAGTTTATTGATTTATATGTTTACACATTTAGGTGTTTATAGGTTTTATTTAATCTAAAATGTTTATTTTTAAGAATTTCGTGATTTTCAACAGTTATAACCTTTGAAAATATAATAATTTTTTAATAGTTTAAAATATGGATACAATAATTAGTTATAATAATCTTAATAATTATATTTGATGTAAATTCAACATAAAAAATTTTATTAATATATATTATTTTGATGATCAAAAAATAAATTAATAACCTATTATTAATAAGATAGATATTAATTAAAATATATTTGCAGAACCCAAAATAATTCAAAATCAAACTAAATTATATTACTAAATAAAATTTTAAATTTTTGAAATTTTGTTTATTTTTATAAGATTATTTTTTTTATAAAAAAATTATATATTAAAAATTATATATCTCACTCATTATTTGTTTTGTAATTATTATTTCTATAAAAATAAACTAAAAAATAATTAAAATGAATATTTAAAATTATAATGAATTCAAATAAAAATGATATTTATTATTTATTATTTAGGTTATATAGGTTTAATGGTTTAAATATTTACGGGGTTTTGGGGTTAAGGAGTCTAGATATTTAAATGATTAGGCATTTAGTGGTTTATAAGTTTTATTTAAATAATAAAATAATAAAAAAATTATTTTTGTGATTTTTTATCATTTTTGAAGGTTATAACCTTTGAAAATATAATAATTTTTAAATTTTTTTTAAATGTAGATATAATATTTAGTTATAATAATCTTAATATTTATAAAAACATTTAAATTCAATATAAGTAATTTTAATGATAGATATTATAATAATGATCAAAAAATAAATTAATAAACTATTATTAATAAGATTGATAACAATTAAATTATAAATTGAAAATCTATAATGATTCAAAATCAAAGTAAAATATTTACTTGTTTTTTAATGATAATTATTTGTTTTTAAATTTTTACATGTTTTTATCAGCTTATATTTATTTTTTGATTAAAAATAAATTATTAAAATTATATTTGTCTCACATTTTATTTATTTTGCAATTAATATTTCTATAAAAAATAATCTAATAAATAATTAAAATGAATATTTAAGATTATAATGAATACAAATTAAAATGAGATTTATGATTTATTATATATGGTATACCGATTTAATGGATTATTAATTTAGGGGTTTTGTCGTTTAGGAGTTTAGCAATTTATGTTTTTAGGCGTTTAGTGGTTTATAATTTTTATTTATATAATAAAAATAAAAATTTTTTTGTTGATTTTATCTGATTTTCAAAGGTTATAACCTTTAAAAATAAATTAATTTTTTAAATTTTTTGTAATGTGAATACCATGTATAATTATATTAAACTTACTAATTATATATCATATAAATTCAATATAAACAATTTTAATGATAGATAGTATAATAATGATCAAAAATTAAATTAATAAACTATTATTAATAATATAAATATTAATTATAATATATTTAGATAACACAAAATGATTCAAAATCAAATCAAAATATATTACTAAAGAATAATATTTAATTTTCAAATATTTCCTTCTTTTTATAAGCTTATATTTTTTTTTGAATAAAAATAAATTATTTAAATAATATTTACTCTCTCAAAATTTTTTTTGTATTTAATTTTTCTAAAAAATTAACTATAAATAATTAAAATAAATATTTAAAATTATAATAAATAGAAATAAAAATGAGATTTATTATTTATTAAGTAGTATATAGTTGTTAAAAGGTTTATGTATTTTGGAGTTTCGGGATCTATGAGGTTACTGCTATAAGTAAGTAAGCATTTAATGATCTATAGGTTTTATTTTAAAAATGAAATGACAAAAAATTTATTTTTATCATTTTTTCTCATTTTTTACATTATAACCTTGGAAAATATAATAATTTTTAAATTTCTTTTCAAAAGTGAATGCAATATATATTTATATTAATCATAATAATTATATATCATATAAATTCAATATAAACAATTTTATTGATAGATATTCTAATAATTATCCAAAAATATATTAAAAATCTATTATGAATTAGACTGATATTACTTAAAATATAATATCAAAACCTAAAATAATTCAAAAGAAAAACAAAATATATCACTAAATAATAATTATTTGTTTTTAAATTTTTATAATTTTTATAAGCTTATCTATTTTTTGATGAAAAATATTTTTAATAAATTATATTTTTAACTCATAATTTATTTTATAATAAATAAATAAATAAATAAATAAATATATATATATATATATATATATATATATATATAAACAATCAAAATTAATTTTTTAAATTATAATGAAAAAAAAAATGAGATTTAGTAATTATTATTTAGGGTATACCGGTTTAAAGGATTATCTATATAGGGGTATCGAGATTTTGTAGTTTAGTGATTTAAGTGCTTAGACATTTAGTGGTGTATAGGTTTTATTCAAACAAAGAAATAACAAAAAAAATTATTTTTCTTTATTTTTTGACATTTTCAAATGTTATAATCTTTGAAAATATAATAATTTCAAATTTTTTTCAAAAGTGAAAACTATATTTAGTTATAATAATTTTTATATTTATATATCATATAAATTCAATATAAATATTTTTATTGAAAAAAAATCTAATATTGATCAAATAATAAATTAATAATATATAATTAATAAGATAGATATCAATTAAAATATAATTAAAAAACCTAAAATGATTTAGAAGCAAAGCAAAATATATTACCATATAATAATTTTTTGTTTTGAAATTTGTTTTTAAAAATTGATCTATATTTTTTGTTGATAAATAAAATTTATATAAATTATATTTGTTTAACTCATAAATTATTTTGTAATTAATATTTATATAAAAATATACAAATAAATAATTAAAATGAATATTTAAAATTATAATGAAAAAAATGAGTTTTATTATTTATTATTAAGGGTATATCGATTTAATTTAAATTAGATCTATCTAACTAATAATTTATTTTGTACTTAATATTTCTATAAAAATAAATTCAAAAATAGTTAAAATAATAATTTAAAATTAAACTGAAAAAAATTAAAATGAAATTTATGATTTATTATTAATGTATACCAGTTTAATTATTTAAGTATTTAGAGGTTTTTTTATTTAGGAGTTTAGTGATTTTTGTTTTTAGGCATTTAGTGGTTTATAAGTTTTATTTAAACAATAAAATAACAATAAAAATTTGTTATTTTTTCTCATTTTCATAGGTCATAACCTTTGAAAATATAATAATATTTAACTTTTTTTGAAATGTGAATATAATATTTAGTTATAATAGTATTAATAATTATATATCATATAAATTCAATATAAAATATTTTAATGCTAGATATTATATTAATGATCAAAAATTAAATTAATATATTACTGGATAATACTTTTTAATTTTTAAATTCTTACTTCTTTTATAAGCATATATTTTTTTTTGATTAAAAATAAATTATTTAAATTATATTTGTCACACTCATAATTTATTCTATAATAAATTTTTCTATAAAAATAAACTAATAAATAAATAAAATGACTATATAAACTACAATAAATAGAAATTAAAATTAGATTTATTAATTATTATGTATTATATAGAAGTTTAATGGTTTATGTATTTAGGTATTTTGGGGTTTAGGTGTTTACTAATTTCATTGTGTATGCATTTAGTGGATTATAGGTTTTATTTAAAAAATAAAAAAACAAAACATTTATTTTTATTATTTTTTGATATTTTCAATGGTTATAAACTTTGAAAATATAATATTTTTAAATTTTTTTCAAAAGTGAATTCAATATTTAGTTATAATAATCAATATATTTATATATCATTTTTCAACATAAACAATTTTAGTGATAAATATTCTAATAATGTTCAAAAAATAAATTTATAATCTATTATTAATAAGATAGATATCAATTAAAATATAATTACAAAACATAAAATGATTCATAAGCAAAACAAAATATATTACTATATAATAATTTTTTGTTTTGAAAATTTTTTTTAGTTTAAAATGTTTATCTAATTTTTTTGATTAAAAATAATTTACATAAATTATATTTGTCTAACTCATAATTTATTTTTTAATTAATATTTATATAAAAATAAAAAATTAATAATTAAAATGAATATTAAAAATTATAATCAAAAAAATGAGATTTATTATTTATTATTTAGGGTATACCGATTTAATTAAAGTTATATATGTCTCACTAATAATTTTATTTGTAATTAATATTTCTATAAAAATAAACTGATAAATAATTAAAATAAAAATATAAAGTTATACTGAATAAAAATTAAAATGAGATTTATGATTTATTATTAATGTATACTATTTTAATGGTTTAAGAATTTTGAGTTTTTGTCATTTAGGAGTTTTGTGATTTATGTTTTTAGGCATTTAGTGATTTATAGGTTTTATTTAAACAATAAAATTACGAAAAAAATGTAATTTTTTGTCATTTTCAATTTTTATAACCTTTGAAAATTAAATAATATTTAATATTTTTTGAAATTTTAATACAATATTTAGTTATAATAATTTTAATAATTCTATATCATATAAAATAAATATACACAATTTTATTGATAGATATTATAATAATGATCAAAAATTAAATTAATAAACTATTTATAATAAGATAGATATTAATTAAAAAATATTTACAAAACCCAAATTGATTCAAAATTAAAGTAAAATATAATAGTTGATAATAATTTTTAATTTTTAATAATACTTCTTTTATACATCTTTTAAAAGCTTATATATATTTTTTGATTAAAAATAAATTATTTAAATTATATGTGTCGCACTCATAATTTATTTTGTAATAAAAATTTATATAAAAATAAACTAATAAATAATTGAAATGAATATATAAAATAATAATAAATTGAAATAAGAATTAAATTTATTAATTATTAAGTTGTATATAGCAGTTTAATGGTTTATGTATTTAGGCATTACGGGGTTTAAGGAGTTTACTGATATAACTGTGTACGCATTTAGTGGTTTATAGGTTTTATTTAAAAAATAAAATAACATAAAATTTATTTTTATTATTTTTTCATATTTCCAAAGGTTATAACCTTTGGAAATATAATAATTTTTAAATTTTTTTCAAAAGTCAATTCAATATTTAGTTATAATAATCATTATATTTATATATCATATAAATTGAATATAAACAATTTTATTGATAAATATTCTAATAATGATGAAAAAATAAATTAATAAATGATTATTAATAAGATAGATATCAATTGAAATAAAATTACAAAATCTAAAATGATTCAGATGGAGAGCGAAATATATTACTATATAATAAATTTTAGTTTTAAAATTTTTTATTTTTTTATATGTTTATCTATATTTTTTGATGAAATATAATTTATATAAATTATATTTTTTTAACTCAATTTATTTTGGAATTAATATTTATATAAAAATAAAAAATAAATAATTAAAATGAATATTTAAAATTTTAATGAAAAAAAATAATATAAAGATTTATTATTTATTATATAGAGTAACCGGTTTAAATGGATTATTATTTATTATTTAGGGTTTTAGATATTTAAGAGTTATTGAATTATGTGTTTAGGCATTTATTGGTTTATAGGTTTTATTTAAACAATGAAATATCAAAAAAAAATTTTTTTTTTATTTTTTCACATTTTCAAATGTTATAAACTTTGAAAATATAATAATTTTAAAATTTTTTTTCAAAAGTGAATTCAATATTTAGTTATAATAATCATTATATTTAAATATCTTATAAATTCAATATAAAAAATTTTATTGATAAATATTCTAATAATGATCAAAAAATAAATTAATAATCTATTATTAATAAGATAGATATCAATTAAAATATAATTACAAAACCAATAATGATTCAGAAGCAAAGCAAATTATATTACCATATATTAATTTTTTGTTTTTAATTTTTTTTCTTTTAATAAGATTATCAATATTTTTTTTGATGAAAAATAATCTGCACAAATTATATTTGTCTAACTCATAATTTATATTTTTAATTAATATTTATATAAAAATAAACAAATAATTAATTATCATGAATATTTAAAATTATAATAAAAAAATGAGATTTATTCTTTATTATTTAAGTTATACTAGTTTAATTTAAATTATATTTGTCTCACAAATAATTTATTTTGTAATTAATATTTCAATAAAATAACACTTAAATCTATAAACTCTTAAACACAAAAGCACCTAAACACTTAAAACTTTAAACTCGTAAACCTTAAATATAATTAAAATAATTTTTTTTTTCATCAAAAAAAATACAAGCTTATAAAAAGAAGCAAAAACTAAAGTACAAAAATTATTATTTGGTAATAAATTTTACTTTGATTTTGATTAATTTTAGGTTTTGCAATTAATATTTTAATTTATATCTATCATATTAATAATAGCATATTAATTTATTTTTTGATAATCGATATCATATCTATTAATAAAATTATTTATATTTAGTTTATATTATATATAATTTTAATGATTCTTATTACTAAAAAATTCACATTTTTAAAAAAATTTAAAATCTTTACAATTTTAAAGGTTATAACCTTTGAAAATGTGAGAAAATATTAAAAAAAAAAATTTTGTAATTTCATTGTTTAAATAAATCCTATAAACTTCTAAATGCCTAAACACTTAAGTCAATAACTCCGAAATCTCAAAAACCCTAAATAGATAATCCTTTTAAACTAGCAATCCCTAAATAATAAATAATAAATCTCAATATTATTTTTTTCATTATAATTTAAAATATTCATTTTAATTATTTAGTCATTTATTTTTATTAAATATTAATTACAATATAAATTATGAGTTAGACAAATATAATTTGTATAATTTATTTTTCGTCAAAAAATATAGATAAACTTATAAAAAGAAGAAAAAATTTCAAAACAAAAATTTATTATATAGTAATATATTTTGCTTTCCTTCTGAATCATTTTAGATTTTGTAATTGTATTTTAATTAATATCTATCTTATTAATAATAAATTATTGATTTATTTTTTGATCATTATTAGAATATTTATCAATAAAATTATTTATATTGAATTTATATGAAATTTAAATATAATGATTATTATAACTAAATATTGAATTCACTTTTGATAAAAATTTAAAAATTATTATATTTTCAAAGGTTATAACATTTAAAAATATCAAAAAATAATAAAATAAATTTGTTGTTTATTTATTTTTTAAATAAAACCTATAACCACTAAATGTAAACACAATTATATCAGTAAACTCCTAAACCTCATAATGCCTAAATACATAAACCATTAAACCGCTATATACTACTTAATAATTAATAAATCTAATTTTTATTTCTATTTATTATACTTTTAAATATTTATTTTAATTATTTATTAGTTTATTTCTATAGAAATATTTATTACAAAATAAATTATAAGTGCGATAAATATACTTTAAAAAATTTATTTTTAATCAAATAAAAGTTTTACGATTATAAAATAAGTAATAATTTAAAAATTAAAAATTAAAAATTATTATTAAGTAACATATTTTACTTTAATTTTGAATCAATTTGAGTTTTGTAAATATTTTTTAATTAATATCTATCTTATTATTAATAGTTTATTAATTTAATTTTTATCATTATTATAATATCTATCGATAAAATTGTTTATATTGAATTTATATTATATATAATAATTAATAATATTATAACTAAATATTATATTCACATTTCAAAAAATGTTAAATATTATTATATTTTCAAAGGTTATGACCTATGAAAATTAGAAAAAATTACAATTTTTTTTTGTTATTTTATTGTTTAAATAAAACCTATAAACAACTAAATGCCTAAAAACACAAATAGCTAAACTCCTAAATGAAAAAACATCTAAATACTTAAACAATTAAACTAGTATACATTAATAATAAATCATAAATTTCATTTTAATTTTTATTTAGTTTAATTTTAAATTATTATTTTAATTATTTATCAGTTTATTTTTATAGAAATATTAATTACAAAATAAATTATTAGATAGATAGATCTAATTTAAATTAAATCGGTATACCCTAAATAATAAATAATAAAACTCATTTTTTTCATTATAATTTTAAATATTCATTTTAATTATTTATTTGTATATTTTTATATGAATATTAATTAAAAATTAAATTATGAGTTAAACAAATATAATTTATATAAATTATTTTCCATCAAAAAAAATATAGATAAATTTTTAAAAACAAATTTCAAAACAAAAAATTATTATATAGTAATATATTTTTCTTAGCTTCTAAATCATTTTAATATTTGTAATTATATTTTAAATGATATATATCTTAATAATAATAGATTATTAATCTATTTTTTGATCATTATTAGAATATTTATCAATAAAAATGTTTATATTGAATTTATATGATATATAAATTTAATAATTATTATAAATAAATATTGTATTCACTTTTGAATAAAGTTTTAAAATTTTTATATTTTCAAAGATTCTAACCTTTGAACATGTGAAAAAAATATATATATATTTTTTTGAAATTTCATTGTTTAAATAAAACCTATACAACACTTAATGCATAAACACATAAATCACTAAACTACAAAATCATGATACCCCTATATAGATAATCCTTTAAATCGGTATACACTTAATAATAATTAATAAATATTATTTTTATTTGTTTTCTTTATAATTTAAAAAAATCATTTTGATTTTTAGTTTTTTATTTGTATATCTGTATTAATTATAAAATAAATTATGAGTTAAAAATATAATTTATAAAAATTATTTTTCATCAAAAAATAGATAAATTAATAAAAAGAATAAAAATTTAAAAACAAATAATTATTATTTAGTAATATATATTGCTTTGCTTTTGAATCATTTTAGGTTTTGATATTATATTTTAAGTAATATCAATCTTAATCATAATAGATTTTTAATTTATTTTTTGATAATTATTTAAATATCTTTCAATAAAATTGTTTATATTTAATTTATATGATATATAATTATTATGATTATTATAAATAAATATTGTATTCACGTTTGAAAAAAATTTAAAAATTATTATACATTCAAAGGTTATAATCTTAAAAAATGAGAAAGGATACAAAAAATAATTTTTTTGCTATTTCTTTTTTAAATAAAACCTATAGACCACTAAATGTTTACTTACTTAAATCAGTAGCTCATAAAACCCAAAACCCTTAAATACATAAATCTTATAACAGCTGTATACTACTTAATAAATAATAAATCTCATTTTTATTTCTATTTATTATAATTTTAAATATTAATTTTAATTATTTATATTTTATTTTTTAGAAAAATTAATAACAAAATAAATTGTGAGTGAGACAGATATTATTTATATAATTTATTTTTAATCATAAAAAAATATAAGCTTATAAAAAGATGGAAACATTTAAAAATTAAATATTATTATTTAGTATTATTTTTTTTTTGATTTTGAATCATTTTGTGTTATGTAAATATATTTTAATTAATATTTATATTATTAATAATAGTTTATTAATTTAATTTTTGATCATTATTATAATATCTATCATTAAAATTATTTATATTGAATATATATGATATATAATTAATAAGATTAATATAATTATACATGGTATTCACATTTCAAAAGATTTTAAAAATTATTTTATTTTTAAAGGTTATAACCTTTGAAAATCTAAAAAAAATAAAAAAAAAATTTATTTTTATTATATAAATAAAACCTATATACCACTAAATGCCTAAAAACATAAATTGTTAACCTCCTAAACGACAAAACCCCTAAATAATCGATCCATTAAATCGGTATACCATATATATTTGTTGGTCAATTTTGCTTCTATGGTAGTGAGATTGAGATACATAAACAACAGAAAACAAGCAATATAGATATCCCAATTCAGCAACCATCCATGGTAGAATCAAAAAATGAGAAATAAACACCAAAAATAACGTGGTTCTCTAGTCGCTCATTACGACTAGCTAAATCCACCAGAAAATACTTTTGCGTTATAGATTAAAGCAATAGAAATGTCTTACAGTATGAAGCACATAGAATAGTTGCGATAAATTGCACAGAGAAGAGAAAGAAATGATGAACAGTTCCATGTGTCCAAAACAGGCATTTCTATTTATATTTAGTTTATTAATATCTATCAATAAAATTGTTTATTTTTAATTTACATGATATATAATTATTAAGTTTATTATAACTAAATATTGTATTATAATTTGAAAAAAATTAAAAAATTATTATATTTATAAAGGTTATAACATTCAAAATTGATAAAAAATTTGAAAAATAATTTTTTTGTTATTTCATTATTTAAATAAAACATATAAACTACTAAATGCATAAACACTTAAATCACTAAACTCCTAAACTCCTAAATACTTAAACCATTAAACCGGTATACCCTAAATAATTATTCATAATTCTCATTTTTATTTGTATTCATTATAATTTTAATATTCATTTTTAATTATTTATTAGTTTATTTTTATCGAAATATTAATTGCAAAATAAAATAATGAATGAGACATATATAATTGAAATAATTTATCTTCATCAAAAAAATTTATAAGCTTATAAAAAGAATAAAAAATTTAAAAATAAAAAATTATTTTTTAGTAATATATTTTATTTTGATTTTGATTCATTTTAGGTTTTGCAAATATATTTTAATTAATATCTATCTTATTAATAATAGTTTATTAATCTATTTTATAATCAGTATTATAATACTGATCAATAAAATTATTTCTATTGAATTTACATGATATTTTATTTTTATTATTATTATAATAAAATATTGTATTAACATTTGAAAAAAAATTAAAATTATAACTTTATAAATGGTTATAACCTTAAAAATGAGAAAAAATCATAAAAATAATTTTTTCGTTATTTAATTATTTAAATAAAACCTATAAACAACAAAATACCTAAATACTTAAATTACTAAACTTCTAAACCATGATACTGCTGCACCACACACATATAGCGACGGACCATAGTACACTCGTGCACATATTATTGTCTATTTTGGTGTAGCATTTAGAGGGGCCAGCAAGTCTAGTAAATAGCCAGAAATATGGGCTACTAGCTTGTTGAGGGCCCCACTAGCAAGACGAGATGATAACATTCAGACGACTGATGAGACCGAGCAAAGTGGTCGAGAGTAAACCCAGGAGTGGGTCCCACTAGCCCTATCATGCAGCAAATAGTGCCACCCAACCATCGCCCAACAGGAGTAGCAGGTAATCCGTGATTAATTGGAGAACCAGAAAAATCCGAAGCATCACCAAGTAGGGCCAGTAAGCAATGGAGTCCAGACCAGCCACACGGGAGTGAAAGATTCAAACTTGTAGTTTATGTTTGTAGTCTTATTTGTATTTTGGACTATGAATGCACCATGTACTTGTAGAGACTAATCATGACATATTCAAACACACAATCTTGTATGTTCTCTATGTAGCATGAAATGAGGGCAACTAGACCCATGAGTATCTCTAAGTGAGGCCCACTAATGCATTTTGTAAATACACATTTGGCGATGCTACACTCTCGGGAGCAGAAGACCCATCTTTATAGCATTTTGTAATTTTACTTGTATTCTAAATTGGTTGTACGCGTAGATAATTAGACTATGAGATGGACCTCATTACACTTGCACCCTGATGAATGCATATTTTTTTGATATTTTGGCGGTGCAACATACAACCAGTTCTTAGAGCTCGAGGAGGAAGCATTCTAACCCAAGAGATACTCTTTTGAGGATCATTGGAGCAAAAGAATGTGGAATTCAGAGGTGAGAATGAATCGACAAAGTGCCGTAGATATGGACTTGTGGATTTATGGGTATTCAGTTTTACTTATATTCCATTGCATAGCAATGACAAAGGCAAATGCTTGATGTTGCATGTCACACACATGCACAATCTTATATTTGCATAGTTTTAATATGGTGCATCATTCAGGTTCCTCCAAAAGGCTTGGACAAATCCAAATGGAAAGGACGCAGTGTGCATAATGACTCAAAGCCAAATCTAAAGTCCGGGAATGCCAGGTGATTTTAGTTGTATTCGTACGCTAGGAATTATTAGGCATTATGTTTTTTTATGTATTTTATGCATAGAATCATTAAGGTGCATAGGATTTGGTGGGTTGGCCTAAATTAGTCAGCTTTTTAGTCTCTTGTAAGTTGTGTGCCTAAATGATAAATAACGTGTGTATTTTCCAAAAAAAAAACAAAAAAAAAATTATAAACCCTAAACTTTAAATCATAAACCTTAAACCATAAACTATAACCCTAATCCATTAACCCTAAATCCTAAATCTCATCTTTTGAACTTTTATAATCAAATGACTAATTGTTAAATTTAAATAGAAATTCACAACTTTTAGGAATTTCATAGATTTATCTTTTTGTATATGTAACACAAAGTCATGATTCAAGGGGTGAGTTTTGGATTCAGTCTCTTTCTTGCTTTAGATTATTGTAGCATTAGCAATGGTCATAATTGTATATTTTATCTTTAGAACACAAAATCATATTGATAGGAATATGCCATAACTTGTCTCTCTGTTGAACATATTGTTATGGCACTAAGAATGATCATGAATACATATTTAATCACTTTAATTCTGGGTCACAGTATTGGATATGACCATGGCTTATGCATTTTATCTTTATATTGCAAAGTCATTGCACTAAAAATGATTTTAACTTTGGACATTCCTCAAGTGTCAATATGCAAGAATAATATTTTGAGCAATGATTAAAACCTTTTATACATTTGAATATGATTCATTTACACCTTTTTGGGTATTGTGAGCTTGTAAACATAACTCATTTAATATAAAAACAAACAAATGATACTTTGCATATTCATGAGGATTTCAAAAAAGGGATTACACATGCCAATAAAATCAATTTTTTGATTCTTGATTGAAAGAGAGCCCATGCTTCTTGCCCTGGTCAAACCGCCCTGGGGCTAGTTTGTTCTAATAGGCTACACGATGGTTATTTTTTTAGAGGTGAACTATGTTTTAAAAAAATTGCTTTGAGTGTGTGCATGAAAGATATTTTAGAAGAAATTACAATAATCAATATAAATAGCATCCTTAACAAATAGCTATTTCAACACATATGAGTACAACTTTGGTTTAGTCTGTTAGCGTACATGAGTCAAATTACATTTGATAGCCTAGTGATTCAACATCAAATATGATGAGACATAATATAGATAAAGTAAAAGCTCCTATTATTTTGGTTAGAGCTTTAGCAATCATTCTAGAGTTGAGAGAGAAACAAAATAAATTATTTTATTTATTCAGTATAATTTTAATTATTATTTTAATTATATATTAATTTATTTTTATAGAAATATTAATTACAAAATAAATTATTAGTGACACAGATCTAATTTAAATTAAACCGGTATATCCTAAATAATAAAGAATAAATCTCATTTTTTCATTTTAATAATAAATATTCAAATATAATTATTTATTTGTTTATTTTTATATAAATATTAATTACAAAATAAATTATGAGTTACACAAATATAATTTATATAAATTATTTTTCATCAAAATTATATAGATTAACTTTTTAAAAGAAAAAGAAATTGCAAAACTAAAAATTAATATATAATAATATATTTGACTTTGCTTCTGTATCATTTTTGGTTTTGTAATTATATTATAATTGATATCTATCTTATTAATAATAGATTATTAATTTATTTTTTCATCATTATTAGAATATTTATCAATAAATTAGTTTATATCGAATTTATATGATATATAAATATAATGATTATTATAACTAAATATTGAATTCACTTTTGAAAAAAAATTTAAAAATAATTATATTTTCAAAGGTTATAACCTTAAAAAATGAGAAAAAATAATAAAAATATATTTTTTGTTACTTCATTTTTTAAATAAAACCTATAGATCATTAAATGCTTACTTACTTAAATCAGTAAGCTCATAAATCTCCAAACCCCTAAATACATAAACCTTTTAATAACTATATACTACTTAATAAATAATAAATCTCATTTTTTTTATTTATTATAATTTTAAATATTCATTTTAATTATTTATAGTTTAATTTTTAAGAAAAATTAATTACAAAATAAATTTAGAGTGAGAGAAATATTATTTAAATAATTTATTTTAATAAAAAAAAATAAGCTTATAAAAAGAATGAAAATTTTAAAAATTAAATATTATTATTTAGTAATATATTTAGATTTGTTTTTGAATCATTTTGTGTTATGTAAATATATTTTAATTAATATTTATATTATTAATAATAGTTTATTAATTTAATTATTGATCATTATTTTAATATCTATCATTAAAATTATTTATATTGAATTTATATGATATATAATTAGTAAGATTAATATTATTATACATGGTATTCACATTTCAAAAAATTTTAAAAATAATTTTATTTTCAAAGATTATAACCTTTAAAAATCAGAAAAAATCAAAAATAGAATTTTAAATTTTTATTATATAAATAAAACCTGTAAACCACTAAATGCCTAAAAGCACAAATTGCTAAACTCCTAAACGACAAAACTCCTAAATAATCAAACCATTAAACTGGTATACCATATATAATAAATCATAATTCTCATTTAAATTTGTATTCATTATAATTTTAAATATACATTTTAATTATTTATTAGTTTATTTTTATAAAAATATCAATCACAGAATAAATAATGAGTGAGACAAATATAATTTTAATAATTTATTTTTAATCAAAAAAAAATAAGCTTATATAAAGAAGTAAAAATTTAAAAATAAAAAATTATTATTTAGTAATATATTTTACTTTGATTTTGAATCATTATATATAGGTTTTGCAATTATATTTTAATTGCGATCAATATTATTAATAATAGTTTATTAATTTATTATTTGATCATTTTTATAATATAGAACAATAAAATTACTTATATTCAATTAAAATCTCTTATAATTATTAAGTTATTAGAACTAAATATTATATTTACATTTGAAATATATTTAAAAATTATTATATTTTCAATACTTATAACCTTCAAAAATGATAAAAAATCACAAAAATAATTTTTTATTATTTTATTATTTAAATAAAACTAATAAACCACTGAATGCCTAAACATTTAAATCTCTAGACTCCCAAACCCCAAAACCTCATAAATACTTAAAGTAGTAAACCTATATAAACTAAATAATAAATAATAAATTTCATTTTTATTTGTATTCATTATAATTTTAAATATTCATTTTAATTATTTCATAGTTTATTTATATAAGAATCTTAATTATAAAATAAATAATGAGTGAGGCAGATATAATTTATATAAATTATTTTTTTATTAAAAAAAATAAGCTTATAAAAATAAACAAAATTTCAAAAATTTAAAATTTTATTTAGTAATATAATTTACTTTGATTTTGAATTATTTTGGGTTCTACAAATATATTTTAATTAATATTTATCTTATTAATAAAAGTTTATTAAATTATTTCTTGATCATTATTATAATATATATTAATACATATTTTATATTGAATCTACAACAAATATAATTATTAAGATTATTATAACTAAGTATTGTATTCATATTTTAGAACTATTAAAAAATTATTATATTTTTAAAGGTTATAACCGTTGAAAATCATGAAAATTCATAAAAATAAATTTTTTGTTATTTCATTGATTTATTTAAAACCTATATACACGAAAGTGTGTAAACATTTAAATCAATAAACTCCTTAACCCCAAAACCACAAATAACTTAAACAATTAAATAGTTATACCCTAAATAATAAATCATAAATCTCATTTTTATTAGTATTCATTATAATTTTAAATATATATTGTAATTATTTATTAGTTTAATTTTATAGAAATATAAATTAGAAAAGAAAATATTAGTGAGACAAATATAATTTAAATAATTTATTTTCATCAAAAAATATATAGGCTTATAAATGGATACAAAAATTTAAAAATTTAAAATTAATATTTAGTTAAATATTTCACTTTGATTTTGAGTCATTTTAGGTTTTGCAAATATATTTAAAACAAGATTTATCTTATTAATAATTGGTTATTACATTTTTATGATCATTATTATAATAAATATCAATAAAATAGTTTATATTGAATTTATATTATATATAATTATAATGATTCTTATAACTTCATATTGTATTCACTTTTTTAAAAAAAATTAAAAATTATTATATTATAAATGGTTATAACCTTGAAAAATAAGAAAAAATAACAAAAATAAATTTTTGTTATTTTATTTTTTATATAAAACCTATAAACCACTAAATGACTAAATAGTAAAATAACTAAACTCCTAAACCCCGAAGCCCATAAATACTTAAAACATTAAATTAGAATAGTCTAAATATTAAATTATAAATCTCTGTTTTATTAGTATTCATTATAATTTTAAATATTTATTTTAATTATTTATCAGTTTATTTTTATAGAAATATTAATTACAAAATAAATTATTAGAAAGAAAAATATAATTTAAATATTTTATGTTTCATCAAAAAAAATATAAGCTTATAAAAATAGGCACGATTTTAAAAATAAAAATTTATTATTTAGTAAAATATTATATTTTGATTTTGTATCATTTTAGATTTTGCATTTATATTTTAATTTATATCATTCTTTTTAATAATAGTTTATTAATTATTTATTGATCATTTTTATAATATCTATTAATAAAATTATTTATATTGAGTTTACATTATATATCATTATTAAGAATATTATAACAAAATATTATATTCACATTTAAAAATTATTATATTTTCAAAGGTTATAACCTTCAAAAATAAAAATAAAAATTAAATTTTTTATTTTTTCTTTCTTTAAATAAAAATTATAAATCAATAAAGGCATAAACACTTAAATCACTAAACCCAAAAACACCTAAATAACTAAACCATTAAAACTGTATATCCTGAATAATAAATAAAAAATCTCACTTTTATTTGTATTCATTATATTTTTAAATATTCATTTTAATAATTTTTATTTTATTTTATAGAATTATAAATTACAATATATATTATGAGGAAGACAAATATAATTTAAATTATATACTTTTAAGAACAAAAAATATAAACTTATAAAAAGAAGAAAACAACAAAAATATTATTATATTGTAATTTATTTTTCTTTGATTTTGAATAAATTTAGGTTTTGCAAATATATTTTAAATAATATCTATCTTATTTATAATAGTTTATTAATTTCTTTTCTGATCATTAATATAATATCTATCAATAAAATTGTTTATATAGAATTTATATGATATATAAATATTAATATTTTCAAAGATAAATATAGTATTCACCTTTAAAAAAAATTTAAAAATTGTTATATTTTCAAAGTTTATAACCTTAAAAAATGAGATTAAATAACAAAAAATAAATTTTTTGTTATATCATTGTTTAAATAAAACTTATAAACCATTAAAAATCAAAACACATAAATCTCTAAACTTTTAAACCCCGAAGCCCCTAAATACTTAAACCTTTAAACTCGTAAACCTTAAATATAATTTAAATAATTTATTGAAATATTAATTAGAAAATAAATTATGAGTGATACAAATATAATTTAAATAATTTATTTTTTAACAAAAAAATATATAATCTTATAAAATGTGTAAAAAACTAAAAAACAAAAATTATTATTTAGTAATAAATTTACTTTGATTTTAAATCATTTTAGTTTTTGTAATTAAATTTTAATTTACATCTATCATATTAATAATAGTTTATTAATTTATTTAGTTTATATTATTTTATTTTTTGATAATTGATATAATATCTATGAATAAAATTGTTTATATTTAGTTTATATTAAATATTGTTATAATAATATTTATTACTATATATTGTATTCACATTTTTAAAAAATTTTAAAATTATTATATTTTCAAAGGTTATAATCTTAGAAAATTTGAAAAAATATCAAAAATAATTTATCTATTATTTCATTATTTAAATAAAACCTATAAACCACAAAATGCCTAAATACTTAAATGAATAACTTCTAAATCTCGAAAACCCTAAATAGAGAATTTCTTTAATCAGATATATCCTAAATAATAAACTGTAAGTCTCATTTTTATTTTTTTCATTATAATTTTAAATATTCATTTTAATTATTTATTCGTTTATTTTTATTAAATATTAATTACAATATAAATTATGAGTTAGACAATTATAATTTATATAAATTATTTTTCATCAAAAAGAATATAGATAAACTTATTAAAATAAAAAAAATTAAAAACAAAAAATTATTATATAATAATATAATTTGCATTGTTTGTGAATCATTAATGGTTTTCTAATTATATTTTAATTGATATCTATCTTATTCATAATAGATTATTAATTTATTTTGTGATCATTATTAGAATATTTATCATTAAAATTGTTTATATTGAATTTATATGATATTTAAATATAATGATTATTATAACTAAATATTAAATTCACTTTTGAAAAAAATTTTAAAATTATTATATTTTCAAAGTTATAAGCTTTTAAAATGTCAAAAAATAAAAAAAAATATTTTTATGATATTTAATTGTTTAAATAAAACCTATAAACCACTAAATGCCAAAACACTTAATTTAATAACTCCTAAATCACTAAAACCCTAAATAATAAATAATAAATCTCAATATTATTTTTTTCATTATAATTTTAAATATTCATTTTAATTATTTATTCGTTTATTTTTATATAAATATTAATTACAAAATAAATTATGAGGTAGACAAATATAATTTATATAAATTATTTTTCATCGAAAATTATAGATAAACTTATAAAAAGAATAAAAAAATTTAAAACTAAAATTTATTATATAGTAATATATTTTGCTCTCCTTCTGAATCATTTTAGATTTTTAAATGATATCTATTTTATTAATAATTGTTTATTAGTTAATTTTTTGATCATTATTAGAATATTTATCAATAAAATTGTTAATATTGAATTTATATGATATATAAATATAATGATTATTATAACAAAATATTGAATTCTCTTTTGAAAAAAATTTAAAAATTATTATATTTCCAAAGGTTATAACCTTTGGAAATATGAAAAAATAATAAAAATAAATTTTATGTTATTTTATTTTTTAAATAAAACCTATAAACCACTAAATGCATACACAGTTATATTAGTAAACTCCTAAACCCCATAATGCTTAAATACATAAACCATTAAACAGCTATATACTACTTAATAATTAATAAATTGAATTTTTATTACAATTTTTTATTATCTTAAATATTCATTTTAAATATTTATTAGTTTATTTTTATAAAAATTTTTATTACAAAATAAATTATGAGTGCGACACATATAATTTAAATAATTTATTTATAATCAAAAAATATATATATGCTTTTAAAAGAAGCATAAAAGAAGTATTATTGAAAATTAAAAATTATTATCATCTAATATATTTTACTTTAATTTTGAATCAATTTGGGTTTTCTAAATAATTTTTAATTAATATCTATCTTAGTATAAATAGTTTATTAATTTAATTTTTAATTATTATTATAATATTTATCAATAAAATTATTTATATTGAATTTATATCATATATAATTATTAATATTATTATAACTATATATTATATTCAAATTTCAAAAAATTTTAAATATTATTATATTTTCAAAGGTTATAACCTATAAAAATAAGAAAAAATTACAAATTTTTTTTTGGTATTTTATTGATTAAATAAAACCAATAAGCCACTAAATGCCTAAAAACATAAATCGCTAATCTCCTAAATGACAAAACCTCTAAATACTAAAACCATTAAACTAGTATACATTAATAATAAATCATAAATATCATTTTAATTTTTATTTAGTATAATTTTAAATTTTTATTTTAATTAATTTTCCGTTTATTTTTACAGAAATATTAATTACAAAATAAATTATTAGTATGATAGATCTAATTTAAATTAGACCGGAATACCCTAAATAATAAATAATAAATCTCATTATTTTTAATTTTAATTTAAAATATTCATTTTAATTATTTATTTGTTTATTTTTATATAAATATTCATTACAAACTAATTTATGAGTTACACATATAATTTATGTAAATTATTTTTCATCAAAAAATTATAGATAAACTTTTTAAAAGAAAAAAAAATTCAAAATAAAAAATTATTATATAGTAATATATTTTGCTTAGCTTCTGAATCATTTTAGCTTTTGTAATTATATTTTAATTGATATCTATCATATTAATAATAGATTATTAAGTTATTTTTTCATTATTATTAGAATATTTATCAATAAAAATGTTTATATTGAATTTATATGATATAAAAATATAATGATTATTATAACTAAATATTGTATTCACTTTTAAAAAAAATTTTAAAATTATCACATTTTCAAAGGTTATAACCTTTGAAAATGTGAAAAAAACAATATTTTTTCTTTGTTATTCTATTGTTTAAATAAAACCCATACACCCCTAAATGCCAAAGCATTTAAATGACTAAACTACAAAATCCTGATACCTCTATATAGATAATCCTTTAAATCGGTATACCCTAAATAATAATTATAAATTTCATTTTTATTTGTTTTCATTATATTTTAAAAAAATCATTTTGCTTGTTTGGTTTTTTATTTTTATATATGTATTAATTATAAAATAAATTATGAGTTAAAAATATAATTTATAAAAATTATTTTTAATCAAAAAATTGATAAGCTTATAAAAAGAATAAAAATTTGAAAACAAATAATTATTATTTAGTAATATATTTTGCATTGATTTTGAATCATTTTAGATTTTGATATTATATTTTAAGTAATATCAATCTTATTCATAATATATTTTTAATTTATTTTTTGATAATATTAGAATATCTATCAATAAAATTGTATGTATTACATTTATAAGATATATAATTATTAGGATTATTATAAATAAATATTGTATTCACTTTTGAAAAAAATTTAAAAATTATTATATTTTCAAAAGTTATAATCTTAAAAAATGAGAAAAAATAATAATAATAAATTTTTAGTTATTTTATTTTTTAAATAAAACCTATAGACCATTAAATGCTTACTTACTTAAATTAGTAAGCTCATAAACCTCGAAAACCCTAAATACATAAAGATTTTAACAACTAAATACTACTTAATAAATAATAAATCTCATTTTTATTTTTATTTATTATAATTTTAAATATTCATTTTAATTATTTATCATTTAATTTTTTAAAAAAATTAATTACAAAAGAAATTACGCGTGAGACAAATATTATTTAAATAATTTATTTTTAATCAAAAAAAATATAAGGTTATAAAAAGAAAAATAAAAATAAAATTTAAATATTATTATTTAGTAATATATTTTGATTTGATTCTAAATAATTTTGTGT
This sequence comes from Sapria himalayana, assembly GCA_029783825.1. Lineage (NCBI taxonomy): Eukaryota > Viridiplantae > Streptophyta > Magnoliopsida > Malpighiales > Rafflesiaceae > Sapria > Sapria himalayana. The sequence continues at coordinate 95,091 of JAREIK010000617.1, forward strand.
TATGTAAATATATTTTAATTAATATTTATAATATTAAAAATAGTTTATTAATTTAATTTTTGATCATTATTATAATATTTTTCATTAAAATTGTCTATATTGAATTTATATGATATATAATTAGTACGATTAATATAATTATACATAGTATTCACATTTCAAAAAATTTTAAAGATTATTTTATTTTCAAAGGTTATAACCTGTGAAAATCAGAAAAAATCTAAAAAAAATTTTTTTATATATAAATAAAAACTATAAACCATTAAATGCTTAAAAATATAAATTGATAAACTCCAAAACGACAAAACTTCTAAATAATCAAACCATTAAACCGAGATGCCCCATATAATAAATTATAAATCTCATTTTAATTTGTATTAATTATAATTATAATATTCATTTTAATTTTTTATATGTTTATTTTTTATAGAAATATTAATTACAAAGTATATAATGAGCGAGACAACTATAATTTTAATAATTTATTTTTAATCAAAATAAAAATACAAGCTTATAAAAAGAAATAAAAATTTAAAATCAAAAAATTATTATTTACTAATATATTTTATTTTGATTTTGAATCATTATATATAGGTTTTGCAATTATATTTAAATTTATATCAAACTTATGAAGAATAGTTTATTAATTTATTATTTGATCAATTTTATAATATCTAACAATAAAAAATAACAAAAATTATTATATTTTCAAAGGTTATAACCTTCAAAAATCATAAAAAATCACAAAAATAATTTTTTTTATTATTTTATTATTTAAATAAAACTTATAAACCACTATATGCCTAAACATTTAAATTTCTAGACCCCTAAACACTAAAACCCCCTAAATAATTAAACCATTAAACCTATATAACCTAAATAATAAATAATAAATAATAAATAATAAATCTCATTTTTATTTGTAATCATTATAATTTTAAATATTCATTTAATTATTTTTTAGTTTATTTATAGAAATATTAATTACAAAATAAATAATGAGTGAGACATATATAATTTAAATAAATTAATTTTTATGAAACAAATATAAGCTTATAAAAATAAAGAAAAATTAATAAATTTAAAATTTTATTTAGTTATATAATTTACTTTGATTTTGAATTATTTTGGGTTCTGCAAATATATTTTAATTAATATCTGTCTTTTTAATAATAGTTTATTAATTTATTTTTTGATCATCAAAATAATATATATTAATAAAATTTTTTATATTGAATTTACATCAAATATAATGATTAAGATTATAATAACTAAGTATTGTATTCATTTTTTAGAACTATTAAAAAATTATTATATTTTCAAAGGTTATAACCTTTGAAAATCACGAAAATTCATAAAATAAATTTTTTATTATTTCATTGATTAAATAAAACGTATAAATCAATAAATAAAACCCAAATGTGTAAACATATAAATCAATAAACTCATTAACCCCAAAACCACAATATACTTAAACCATTAGATAGGTATACCCTAAATAATAAATCATAAATCTCATTTTTATTAGTATTCATTATAATTATATATATACATTTTAATTATTTATTAGTTTATTTTTATAGAAATATAAATTAAAAAATAAATTAATAGTTAGACAAATATAATTTAAATAATTTATTTTTCATCAAAAAATATAAGCTTATAAATGGATATAAAAATTTAAAAATTTAAAATTAATATTTAGTAAAATATTTTACTTTGAGTTTGAATCATTTTAGGTTTTGTAAATATATTTTAAATAATATTTATCTTATTAATAATTGTATATTAATCGTTGGTATGATTATTATTATAATATTTATCAATAGAATTGTTTATATTGAATTTACATGATATATAATTATTAAGATTATCATAACTAAATATAGTATTCACATTTTAAAAAAATTTTAAAATTGTTATAGTTTCAAAGGTTATATTAAATTTTTTGTAATTTTATTTTTTAAATAAAACCTATAAACCACTAAATGCTAGGGGTGCTCATGGGATGGGACGGGACGGGATGAGGATTAAAAATCTCAAGTCCCGTCAAACAGTTTGGAGATTTTTTATTAAAGATCTAGACCCGTCCCATAGGTTGAAAATATCGGAATGGGACTGAGAAGGAGATCGGGGATTTTGGGAAGGAGAAAACGGTTCCGAGATGGAACGGAGTTCGGATATTTTTTTCAATTTATTTTCTTCAAAACGGCCAAGTTAGTTCATGTCGAAACCTTTTGTTGTACTATTTATCATTCCTTAGGTATGTATCATTCAAACTCAAATTGAGCCAATTTTGTTACGTCAAATAGGCTGAATACCGCAAATTAGTTCCATTACCTTGTCAAAAGCTTTGATGTGCAGAAAATGATAGAAATGTTAAATAGAACGGGACCGAGTTGTGTGCTTAATTTGGTTCTTTGTTTTTTCACAAGTTCGCTTTGTTCAGCCAAGTGAAAGTTAACCATAATAGCAATACTGCATTTTTTATACAATTACTTAAAATATTAAGGAATAGCTAAAGATGACCACAAATATTGGTAGCATCAATTACTACTTAAGTATTTGCTAAAATTAGGTAGCTTAAAATAACAAAAAAAATACAACTAATAACAACCATGATAATAATCATTTCAAAGGTCCGTCCCGGAATAACAACGAAAATCCAAACCCAATTAATTATCTCTTCTACAACTCCTCCCTTTTCTTCCTCCACTATAGAAGGACAACCAAAGATGAAAACGTGTTAATCATATAAACATAAATTTCTAAGATGAAAGAGTAATAAAAAAAATATTACCTTATAAAATTTAATACAACCATTTCAAATTTAGTTGGCCAACTATAGTTGGAAGAATATTTGGATCTTGTGACCCCTCTAAAAATTGTAATTGAACCATATTTATATTAAATTGAATGAATAAAATAAGTAAAAGTGAAATTAAAATTTACAAGATTTGTATACTAACCTGATTCATTATCATCAAGATCGTGAACTAATTCTTCAATTTCAATAGGTTTATTTGATCTTCTCAACCAATCTTGTAGACATATGAGAACTTCAGCTGTAATAGGTGTTAAAGAACATTTATATTTATCTAAACTTCTCCCCCCGGTGCTAAATATAGATTCATATGCCACAGTAGATGCTTGGATAGCAAATACATCTCTTGCTACATTTGCTAAATGAAGGTTACCTAACCTCATTTACCTTCCACCAGTTTAGAAGATCAAAATCAATTCTATTTTTTTCAAGTTTGTCCTCAAAGTACCTATCCAACTCTTCCAAAGCTGCAAATTCTTTTTCTTTCTCCAATTCAACAAAATAATAATCAACATAAGTATCACTACCATCAAAGAAATATTCATTTTTTTTCAACACAATAGAAGAGAAATCATCTTCTTTTGATTCATCTTCATTTAAATCTTTATAATCATCCATCATCTCATTTAAAGCATTTATAACCTTTTTCACCAAAATTTTGCCAATTCCTCACCACAATACTAACTGTACTTAACCTTGAGATATTTGAGCTTATATATATGATCCAAACTGCTACAAAAAGTATAATATTTGTTGATTGAAAAGAAACCCAATATTTCTTGAATTTATGCCTCATTTTCATACAAATTTCACATACCATTGTATCTCTACTATTTTTACAAAGCTCAATTTTTTTTCAAAATTCGAATAATCTCAGGAAAATAAACACTAGAGGTACAATATTATGAGCCAGAAAATTTACAAGTTACCTCATAAAAAGTTTTCAAGAAATGAGCCAAAATTTTGGCATTTGTTCAGTCTCTGTAAGTTGGAACGTTTGAACCAAACAACTTCAAAAACCTTTTGTTTTTGTCCTCCAACTTATCAAATTCTTTTTGATATTTTATATCAGTTTGCAGCATCAAATAAGTTGAATTCCATCTTGTAGGACAATCTAATTGCAATGAAGATCCATATGTCTAGTTTGCTTCTTAACCACATAAATTAAACATATCTAATCTTTTAGGACTACTCCTCACATATTTCACCACACCTCTAATTTTTTGAATAGCACCCTCAACTACTGCAATGCCATCTCTGACAATTAAGTTTTTGATATCAGCACAACATCTCATATGAAAATGCTCGCCTCTCAACGGTACAACACTTTTCTTCGCAAGCCGTTTTATCAATTGTTCAACTGCAACATCATTATTTGATGCATTGTCAACAGTAATGAACATCAAATTTCTAAAACCCCATTCATTCATGCAAAACTCAATAGCATTCCTAATATTAACTCCAGAATGACTTTTAATTACACAAAAGTTCAAAAGCCTTTTATGCATATTCCATTGAGAATCAATGAAATGAACAGTCAAACATATATATGAAAAATTTTGAATGCTAGTTCAAGTGTCGGTAGTCAATGAAACTCTACAACAATGAGATGATATGCTATCAAATAAATCTTCTTTTCCTTCACAAACAAAGTAAAATAATCCCTCAACACAGAGTGCCTAGATGGAATTTAAAATTGAGGCACACAAAGTTCAAAAAACTCCTTAAACTCATCCCTCTCAACAAAACAAAAAGGCAATTCATCTTTTATTATCATTTTCATCAAAGCCTCCCTAACTAGTTGTTGATCAAATTGCCAACAAGTTAATTTGTTATCCTCTGAACTAGTACCTTTAGTGAAACTCAACAAAGATTGTTACTTGTCTTTACCTTTGTGAGCTTCTATTAATTCTTTTTTGTGTGGAAATTTTTTACAAGTCTTTCTAAAGTATTTCCATAAACCCGAAGTACCTTGATCACTTTTTGCCAAGTATTTTTTCCTACACCATATAAAAGCTGCCCAAACAGTTTCATTTCCCTCTAAATCATCTAATATCTTATAAGTTTCCCAAACAGCAGACTTATACTTTTTATGAGCTTGAGATTCAAATATACCTTGACTTTCTTTTACAATTGGAATTAAAGAACCTGCCGTAACAATAGGAGGGTTCGTAAAAAAATGATGATTGGATTTACCAGTACTTTGATCATTTGAGATGTGATCATCTTCAATTTATTATATTTTTCATTTAACGCTGCATTGTGCCATATGCATTGCCATTAATTAATATGATATATTAAGCATAAATAAATATAAATATTTCAAACAAGCAAGCACTACAAAACTGACTGTAACACATTCGACCCACTCATTTGGCCCAACCACAATACCACAACCAATACTCAACAAAACAGACTGAGACACATAATAATAATAATAATTAATCACTCAATTCTCGTCAGAAAAACAAACCAAAAGGCTGGTGGCAGCTGAGACATGGTGGAGGCAACCAAAAGTGCGACGGACAAGGGCTGGACCTAACTGAACAAGGCTGGAATGGTGTGAGGTGGCATGGAACTATTCAGAACAGCAATAGATGCATCAGAATTGTATGGGCAGTAGCGTTATTGGTGGCATCTTCATGTTATATATATATATATATATATATATATATATATATATATATATATATATATATTTTCTTGGTTCTAGGATAGGTTTTTTAGGACGGGACGGTTCTCGGGAGGGATATTGCTTAACATCCGAACCATCCCAAAAGAAAAAATACGTGACAGAACAGGACGCGAAAAGTCAAAGTCAACGGATTTTCTCAGTCCCGATTCTTTCGGGACAAGGCTTCGGGTCGGGTTGCGAATCTCCGAGTCTTGTGAGTAGCCCTATTAAATGCATATAAAGTTAAATCAGTAAACTCCTAAATCCCGTAATGTCTAAATATATAAACCATTAAACCACTAAATACTACTTAATAATTAATAAATCTAATTTTTATTGCTATTTATTATATTTTTAAATATTCATTTTAATTATTTATTAGGGTATTTATTTAGAAAAATTTATTACAAAATAAATTATGAGTGGGACAAATATGATTTAAATAATATATTATTTATCTAATAAAAATATACGATTATAAAAGAAGTATAAATTTAAAAATTAAAAATTTTTATCAAGTAATATAAGTTACTTTAATTTTGAATCAATTTGGGTTTTGTAAATATTTTTAATTAATATCTATCTTAATATTAATAGTTTATAAATTTAATTTTTGATCATTATTATAATATCTATCAATGAAATTATTTATATTAAATTTATATGATATAAAATAATTAATATTATTATAACAAAATTTGTATTAAAATTTAAAAAAAATTTAAATATTATTATATTTTTAAATGTTATAACCTATTAAAATTATAAAAAATTATAGAAATTTTGTTTGTCATTTTATTTTTTTTAATAAAACCTATAAACTACTAAAAGCCTAAAAACATAAATCGCTAAACTCCTAACGACAAAATCTCTAAATACTTAAATCAATAAATTTGTATACGTTAATAATAAATCATAAATCTCATTTTAATTTTTATTCAGTATAATTTTAAATTTTTATTTTAATTATTTATCAATTTATTTTATAGAAATATTAATTACTAAATAAATTATTAGTGAGATAGATCTAATTTAAATACAACTGGCATCCCTAAATAATAAATAATATATCTCATTTTTGTTCATAATAATTTTAAATATTTATTTTAATTATTTATTTGTTTATTTATATATAAATATTAATTACAAAATAAATTGAGCTAGACAAATATAATTTATATAAATTATATTTCATCAAAAAATTATTGATAAACTTTTTAAAAGAAAAAAAAATTCAAAACAAAAAATTATTATATAGTAATATATTTTGTTTTTCTTCTGAATCATTTTATGTTTTGTAATTATATTTTAATTGATATATATCTTATTAATAATAGATTATTAATTCATTTTTTGATAAATATTAGAATATTTATCAATAAAATTTTTTATATTGAATTTATATGATATATAATTATAATGATTAATATAACTAAATATTATATTCACATTTAAAAAAAATTTAAAAATTATTATATTTTCAAAGGTTATAAACATTCAAAATATCAAAAAATAATAAAAATAAATTTTTTATTATTTTATATTTTTAAAAAAACCTATAAACCACTAAATGCATGCACAGTTAAATTAGTAAACTCCTAAACCTCATAATACCTAAATACATAAACCATTAAACTGCTATATACTACTTAATAATTAATAAATCTAATTTTTATTTCTATTTATTATAATTTTAATATTCATTTTAATTATTTATTAGTTTATTTTTATATAAATATTTATTACAAATTAAATTATGAGTGCAACATATATATTTTAATTTATTTATTTTTAATCAAAAAATATATATGTTTATAAAAGAATTAAAAATTTAAAAATTAAAAATTATTATCTAGTAATATATTTTACTTTAATTTTGAATCAATTTGGGTTCTGTAAATATTTTTTAATTAATATCAATCTTTTTATTAATAGTTTATTAATTTAAATTTTGATCATTATTATATTTCTGTCAATAAAATTGTTTATATTGAATTTATATTAAATATAATTATTAATATTATTATAACTAAATATTGTATTCACATTTCAAAAAATTTTAAATATTATTAGTTTTTCAAAGGTTATAACCTATGAAAATGAGAAAAAATTACAAATTTTTTTTGTTATTTTATTGTTTAAATAAAACCTATAAACCACTAAATGCCTAAAAATATAAATTGCTAAACTCCTAAATGATAAAACCTCTAAATACTTAACCCATTAAATATGTGTACGTTAATAAAAAATCATAAATCTCAATTTAATTTTTATTAAGTCTAATTTTAAATTTTAAATTTAATTATTTATAAGTTTGTTTTTATAGAAATATTAATTTTAAAATAAATTATTAGTGATAATGATCTAATTTAAATAATTTATTTTATATCAAAAAAAATATATATCCTTATAAAAAGAGGCAAAATTTTAAAAACAAAAATTTATTATTTAGTAATATATTTTATTTTTATTTTGAATCATTTTATATTTTGCAATTATTTTTTAATTTATATAATTCTTATTAATAATAGTTTATTAATTTTCTATGGATCATTATTATAATATCTATTAATAAAATTATTTATATTGAATTTACATTATATATAATTATTATAATTATTATTACTGAATATTAAATTCACATTTAAAAAATATAAAAATTAATATATTTTCAAAGGTTATAACCTTCAAAAATTAAAAAAAATCAAAAATATAATTTTTTATTTTATCATTCTTTAAATAAAAACTATAAATCACTTAAGGCCTAAACACTTAAATCACTAAACCCCAAAACACCTAAATACTTAAACCATTAAACTAGTATATCCTGAATAATAAATAATAAATCTCTATTTTATTTGTATTCATTATAATTTTAAATATTCATTTTAATTAATATTTTGTAAATCTATCCGTCTCACTAATAATTTATTTTGTAATTAATATTTCAATAAAAATAAACATATAAATAATTAAAATGAATATTTAAAATTATAATGAATACTAATAAAAATGAGATTTATTATTTATTATTTAGAGTAAACTAATTTAAAGGCATATGTATTTATGGGCTTCAGGGTTTAGGAGTTTAGTCATTAAGAATTTAGCTATTTTGTGGTTTATAGATTTTATATAAAAAACTAATAACAAAATTTATTTTTTTATTTTTTCTCATTTTCAAATGTTATAACCTTTGAAAACTTAAAGTTTTTAATTTTTTTTTTAAAATATGAAAATATTATTTTGTTATAATAATATAAATAATTATATATTATGTAAATTTAATATAAATAATTTTTTTTATAGATATTATAATGATGATAATAAAATAAATTAATAAACTATTTTTAATAAGATAAATATTAAATAAAATTTATTTGGAAAACATAAAATGATTCAAAATAAAAGTAAAATATATTAATAAGATAGATATTAAATAAAACTATTATTAATAAGTTAAAATATACCAGTTTAAAAGATTATATATTTAGGAGTTTTGGGTTTTAAGAATTTCGTGAGATAAGTGTTTAGGCATTTAATAGTTTATTGTTTTTATTTAAAAAATAAAATAAGAATAAATTTTTTTGGTTATTTGTTCTCATTTTTGAAGGATATAACCTTTGAAACTATAACAATTTTTAAATTTTTTTTAAATGTGAATACTATATTTAATTATGATAATCTTAATAATTATATATCACGTAAATTCAATATAAATAATTATATTGATATATATTATAATAATGATCATACAAAAGATTAATAAACAATTATTAAAAAGATAAATATTGTTTAAAATATATTTACAAAGACCTAAAATGATTCAAAATCAAAGTGAAATATTTTATTAAATATTAATTTTAAATTTTTGTATCCATTTATTAGCTTATATATTTTTGGATGAAAAATAAATTATTTAAATTATATTTGTCTACTATTAATTTTTTTTTTAATTTATATTTCTATAAAAATTAACTAATACATAATTAAAATGTATATATATAATTATAATGAATACTAAAAAAATGAGATTTATTATTTATTATTTAGGTTATACCTATTTAATGGTTTAAGTTTATTGTGGTTTTGGGGATAATGAGTTTATTGATTTATATGTTTACACATTTAGGTTTTATTTATTGATTTATTGGTTTTATTTAATCAATGAAATAAAAAAAAATTTATTTTTATGAATTTTCGTGATTTTTCAAAGGTTATAACCTTTGAATATATAATAATTTCTTAATAGTTCTAAAATATGAATACAATACTTAGTTATAATAATCTTAATAATTATATTTGATGTAAATTCAATATAAAAAATTTTATTAATATATATTATTTTGATGATCAAAAAATAAATTAATAAACTATTATTAATAAGACATATATTAATTAAAATATACTTGCAGAACCCAAAATAATTAAAAATCAAAGTAAATTATATTACTAAATAAAATTTTAGATTTTTGAAAATTTGTTTATTTTTATAAGCTTATATTCTTTTTCATAAAAAATAATTTATTTAAATTATATATGTCTCACTAATTATTTATTTTGAAATTAATATTTCTATAAAAAAAACTAAAATATAATTAAAATGAATATTTAAAATTATAAAGAATACAAATAAAAATAAGATTTATTATTTATTATTTTGGTTATATAGGTTTGATAGTTTAAGTATTTAGGGGGTTTTGGGGCTTAGGAATATATAGATTTAAATTTTTCTGTATTTAGTGGTTTATAGGTTTTATTTATATAAAAATAAAAAAATAAATTTTAGATTTTTTTATGATTTTCAAAGGTTATAACTTTTAAAAATAAAATAATTTTTAAAATTTTTTGAAATGTGAATTCTATGTATAATTATATTAATCTTACGAATTATATATCATATAAATTCAATATAAACAATTTTAATGATAGAAATTATTATAATGATCAAAAATTATATTAATAAACTATTATTAATAATATAAATATTAATTAAAATATATTTACATAACACAAAATGATTCAAAATCAAATCAAAATATATTACTAAATAATAATATTTAATTTTTAAATTTTCTTTTCTTTTTATATGCTTATATTTTTTTGATTAAAAATAAATTATTTAAATAATATTTGTCTCACTCGAAATTTATTTTGTAATTAATTTTTCTAAAAAATTAAACTATAAATAATTAAAATGAATATTTAAAATTATAATAAATAGAAATAAAATTGAGATTTATTATTTATTAAGTAGTATATAGCTGTTAAAATCTTTGTGTCTTTAAGGGTTTCGGGGTTTATGAGCTTACTAATTTAAGTAAGTAAGCATTTAATGGTCTATAGGTTTTATTTAAAAAATAAAATAACTAAAAATTTTTTTTATTATTATTTCTCATTTTTTAAGATTATAACCTTTGAAAATATAATAATTTTTAAATTTTTTTCAAAAGTGAATACAATATTTATTTATAATTAATTATAATAATTATATATCATATAAATTCAATATAAATAATTTTATTGATAGATATTCTAATTATTAACAAAAAATAAATTTAAAATCTATTATGAATAAGATTGATATTACTTAAAATATAATATCAAAACAAAAAATGATTCAAATGAAAAGTAAAATATATTACTAAATAATAATCATTTATTTTTAAATTTTTATTGTTTTTATAAGCTTATCATTTTTTGATTAAAAATAATTTTTATAAATTATATTTTTAACTAATAATTTATTTTATAATTAATACATATATAAAAATAAAAAACTAAACAATCAAATGAATTTTTTAAATTATAATAAAAACAAATAAAAGTGAAATTTATTCATTATTATTTTGGGTATATAGATTTAAAGAATTATCTATATACATGTATTGGGATTTTGTAGTTTAGTGATATAAATGCTTAGGCATTTAGTGGCGTATTGGTTTTATTTAAACAATAGAATAACAAAGAAAAAATATTTTTTTTTATTTTTTCACATTTTCAAAGGTTATAAGATTTGAAAATATAATAATTTTAAATTTTTTTTCAAAAGTGAATACGATATTTAGTTATAATAATCATTATATTTATATATCATATAAATTCAATATAAATATTTTTATTGATAAATATTCTAATAATGATGAAAAAATAACTTAATAATCTATTATTAATAAGATAGATATCAATTAAAATATAATTACAAAACCTAAAATGATTCAGAAGCAAATCAAAATATATTTACTATATGATAATTTTTTGTTTTGATTTTTTTTTTCTTTTAAAAAGTTTTTTATAACTTTTTGATGAAAAATAATTTAAATAAATTATATTTGTGTAACTCATAAATTATTTTGTAATTAATATTTATATAATAATAAATAAATAAATAAAATGAATATTTAAAATTATAATTTAAAATAATGAGATTTATTATTTATTATTTAGGATATACCAGTCTAATTTAAATTAGATCTGTATTACTAATAATTTATTTTGTAATTAATATTTCTATAAAAATAAACTGAAAATTATTTAAAATAAAAATTTAAAATTATACTGAATAATAATTAAAATAATATTTATGATTTATTATTAATGTATACTAGTTTAATGGTTTACGTATTTTGACGTTTTGTGTTTTAGGAGTTTAGTGATTTAGGTTTTTAGGCATTTAGTGGTTTATTGGTTTTATTTAATCAATAAAACAAGCAAAAAAATTTTGTAATTTTTTCTCATTTTCATAGGTTATAACCTTTGAAAATATAATAATATTTAAAATATTTCTGAAATGCAAATACAATATTTAGTTATAAAAATATTAATAATTATATATCATATAAATTCAATATATACAATTTTATTTATAAATAATATAATAAAAATCAAAATTTAAATTAATAAACTAATAATAAAAAGAGTGATATTAATTAAAAAATATTTACAAACCCCAAATTGATTCAAAACTAAAGTAAAATATATTACTGGATAATAATTTTCAATTTTTAAATTTTTACTTCTTTTATAAGCATATATATATATTTTGATTAAAAATAAATTATTTAAATTATATTTGTCGCACTCATAATTTATTTTATAATAAATATTTCTATAAAAATAAACTAATAATTAATTAAAATGAATATATAAACTATATTAAATAGAAATTAAACTTAGATTTATTAATTATTATGTATTTTATAGCAGTTTAATGGTTTATGTATTTAGATATTACGAGGTTTAGGTGTTTACTGATTTAATTGTGTATGCATTTAGTGATTTATAGATTTTATTTAAAAATTAAAATAACAAAACATTTATTTTTATTTTTTTTTGATATTTCCAAAGGTTATAACCTTTGAAATATAATAATTTTTAAATTTTTTTCAAAAGTGAGTTCAATATTTAGTTATAATAATAATTATATTTATATATCTTATTTCAACATAAACAATTTTAGTGATAAATATTCTAATAATGATTAAAAAATAAATTAATAATCTATTATTAATAAGATAGATATCAATTAAAATATAATTACAAAACATAAAATGATTCATAAGCAACGCAAAATATATTACTATATAATAATTTTTTGTTTTGAAATTTTTTTTTATTTTAAAATGTTTATCTATATTTTTTTGATTAAAAATAATTTACATAAATTATATTTGTCTAATTCATAATTTATTTTTTATTTCATATCTATATAAAAATAAAAAATTAATAATTAAAATGTATATTAAAAATTATAATCAAAAAAAAATGAGATTTATTATTTATTATTTATTATTTAGGGTATACCGGTTTAATTAAAGTTATATCTGTTTCACTAATAATTTTATTTGTAATTAATATTTCTATAAAAATAAACTGATAAATAATTAAAATAAAAATATAAAATTATACTGAATAAAAATTAAAATGAGATTTAAGATTTATTATTAATGTATACCATATTAATGGTTTAAGAATTTAGATGTTTTTTCATTTGAAAATTTAGCGATTTATATTTTAGGCATTTAGTGGTTTATACATTTTATTTAAACAATAAAATAATAAAAAATATTTTATAACTTTTTCTCATTTACATTAGTTATAACCTTTGAAAATGTAATAATATTTAAAATTTTTTAAATTTAAATATAATATTTACTTATAATAATATTAATAATTATATATCATATAAATTCAATATAAACAATTTTATTGATAGATATTATAATAATGATTAACAATTAAATTAATAAACTATTAATAAAAAGATAGAAATTAATTAAAAAATATTTACAAAATCAAAATTGATTCAAAATTAAAGTAAAATATATTACTGGATACTAATTTTAAATTTTTAAATTTTTACTTCTTTTATATGCGTATATATATTAGTTTCATCAAAAATAATTTATTTAAATTATATTTGTCGCACTCAAAATTTATTTTGTAATTGATATTTCTAAAAAAAATAAACTAATAAATAATTAAAATGAATATTTAAAATAATGATAAATTGAAATAAAAATTCAATTTATTAATTATTACGTAGTATATAGCAGTTTAATGGTTTATGTATTTAGGCATTACGGGGTTTAGAAGTTTACGAATATAACTGTGTATGGATTTAGTGGTCTATAGGTTTTATTTAAAAAATAAAATAATAAAAAATTTATTTTTATTATTTTTTCATATTTCCAAAGGTTATAACATTCGAAATATAATAATTTTTAAATTTTTTTCAAAAGTGAATTCAATATTTAGTAATAATAATTATATTTATATATCATATAAATTCAATATAAACAATTTTAATGTTAAATATTCTAATAATGATCAAAAAATAAATTAATAAATAATTATTAATAAGATAGATATCAATTAAAATATAATTACAAAATCTAAAATGATTTAGAGAGAGAGCAAAATATATTACTATATAATAAATTTTAGTTTTTAAATTTTTATTCTTTTTATAAGTTTATCTATATTTTTCGATGAAAAATAATTTATATAAATTATATTTGTCTAAATCATAATTTATTTTGTAAATAATATTTATATATAAATAAATGAATAAATAATTAAAATGAATATTTTAATTTATAATGAAAAACAGAATATTGAGATTTATAATTTATTATTTAGGGTATACTAATTTAAAAGGATTATCTTTTTAGCGTTTTAGAGATTTAGGAGTATTGTAAAATCATAAATGATTCTAAATCAAAATAAGATATATTACTAAATAATAATTATTTATTTTTAAAAATTTGCCTTTTTTTATCAGCATTTTTTTAGTGAAAAATAAATTATTTAAACTATATTGTCCCACTAATAATTTATTTTGTAATTAATATTTCTATAAAAATAAACTGATAAATAATAAAAATTAATATTTAAAATTATAATGAATACTAATAAAATTAGATTTATGATTCATTATTTGGACTATACTAATTAAATGTTTTAAATATTTATGGGCTTCGATGTTTATGAGTTTAGTTATTTTAGAATTTAGTCATTTAGTGGTTTATAGGTTTTATATAAAAAATAAAATAACAAAAAATTTATTTTTGTTATTTTTTCTAATTTTTGAAGGTTATAACCTTTGAAAATATAATAATTTTTAAATTTTTTTTTGAAAAGTGAATACAATATGAAGTTATAATAATCATAATAATTATATATAATATAAATTCAATATAAACTATTTTATTGATATTTATTATAATAATGATCATAAAAAAGTAATAACCAATTATTAGTAAGATAAATAATTTTTAAAATATATTAGCAAAACCTAAAATGATTCAAAATCAAAGTTAAATTTTTTACTAAATATGAATTATAAATTTTTAAATCTTTGTATCCATTTATAAGCATATATATTTTTGTATGAAAAATAAATTATTTAAATTATATTTGTTTCACTAATAATTTATTTTTTAATTTATATTTCTATAAAATTAAACTAATAAATAATTAAAATGTATATTTAAAATTATAATGGATACTAATAAAAATTAGATTTATGATTTATTATTTATCGTATAACTATATAATTGTTTAGGTTTTTTGTGGTTTTAGGGTTAAGGAGTTTATTGATTTATATGTTTACACATTTTCGTGTTTATAAGCTTTATTTAATCAATGAAATAACAAAAAATTTATTTTTATGAATTTTCATGATTTTCAATGGTTATGACCTTTGAAATATAGTAATTTTTTAATAGTTCTAAAATATGAATACAAAACTTAGTTATAATAATCTTAATAATTATATTTGTTGTAGATTCAATATAAAAAAATGAATTAATATATATTATAAAAATGATCAAAAAATAAATTAATATACTATTATTAATAAGATAGATATTAATTAAAATATGTTTCAGAACCCAAAATAATTCAAAATCAAAGTAAATTATATTACTAAATAAAATTTTAAATTTTTGAAATTTTGTTTATTTTTATAAGCTTATTTTTTTTTCATAAAAAATAATTTATTTAAATTATAGCTCTCTAACTCATTATTTATTTTATAATTAATATTTCTATAAAAATAAACTAAGAAATAATTAAAATAAATATTTAAAATTATAATGAATACAAATAAAAATGAGATTTATTATTTACTATTTTGGTTATATAGGTTTAATGGTTTAAGTATTTAGGGGGCTTTGGTGTTTAGGAGTCTATATATTTAAATGTTTAGGCATTTAGTGGTTTATATGTTTTATTTAAATAATAAAATAATAAAAAATTATTTTTGTGATTTTTTATCATTTTTGAAGGTTATAACCTTTGAAAATATAATAATTTTTAAATTTTTTTAAAATGTAAATATAATATTTAGTTATAATAATTTAATAATTATAAGACATTTTAATTGAATATATGTAATTTTATTGTTCAATATTATAAAACTGATCAAATAATAAATTAATAAACTATTATTAATAAGATTGATCACAATTAAAATATAATTGCAAAACCTATATATGATGTTTCAAAATCAAAGTAAAATATATTATAAAATAAGAATTTTTTGTTTTTAAATTTTTACTTCTTTATATAAGATTATTTTGTTTGATTAAATATAAATTATTAAAATTATATTTGTTCACTCATTATTTATTTTGTGATTAATATTTCTATAAAAATAAACTAATAAATAATTAAAATGAATATTTAAAATTTTAATGAATACAAATTAAAATGAGATTTATGATTTATTATATATGGTTTACCGGTTTAATGGTTTGATTATTTTGAAGTTTTGTCATTTATGAGTTTAGCAATTTATCTTTTTAGGCATTTAGTGGTTTATAGGTTTTATTTATATTATAAAAATTTAAAATTCTTTTTTTGATTTTTTCTGATTTTCAAAGGTTATAATTTTAGAAAATAAAATAATTTTTAAAATTTTATGAAATGTGAATACAAGGTATAATTATATTAATCTTACTAATTATATATCATATAAATTCAATATAAATAATTTTAATGATAGATATTATAATAATGATCAAAAATTAAATTAATAAACTTTTATTAATAATATAAATATTAATTAAAATATATTTACATAACAAAAAATGATTCAAAATCAAATCAAAATATATTATTAAATAATAATATTTAATTTTTAAAATTTTCCTTCTTTTTATAAGCTTATTTTTTTTATTAAAATAAATTATTTAAATAACATTTGTCTCATTCGAAATTTATTTTGTAATTAATTTTTCTAAAAAATTAAACTATAAATAATTAAAATTAATATTTAAAATTATAATAAATAGAAATAAAAATGAGATTTATTATTTATTAAGGAGTATATAGTTGTTACAAGGTTTATGTATTTAGGGATTTCAGGATTTATGAGCTTACTGATTTAAGTAAGTAAGCATTTAATGATCTATAGGTTTTATTTAAAAAATGAAATAACAAAAAATTTATTTTTATTATTTTTTGTCATTTTTTAAGGTTATTACCTTTGAAAATATAATAATTTTTAAATTTTTTTCAAAAATGAATATAATATTTAGTTATAATAATCATTATATTTATATATCATATAAATTCAATATAACCAATTTTATTGATAAATATTCTAATAATGATAAAAAAAAATAAATAATCTATTATTAATAAGATAGATATTAATTAAAATATAATTACAAATCCTAAAATGATTCATAAGCAAAGCAAAATATATTACTATATAATAATTTTTTGTTTTCAATTTATTTTTTCTTTTATAAAGTTTATCTATTTTATTTTAATGAAAAATAATATATATAAATTATAGTTGTGTAACACATAATTTATTTTGTAATTTATATTTATATAAAAATAAACAAATAAATAATTAAATTTGAATATTTAAAATTAAATTGGAAAAAAAATGGGATTTATTCTTTAATATTTAGGATATACCGGTTTAATTTAAATTAGCTCAGTCTAATAATAATTTATTTTTTAATTATATTTATATAAAAATAAACTAATAAATAATTAAAATAAAAATTAATATTATACTGAATAATTAAAATAATTTATTATGTTTCTCTCTCACCTCTAGAATGATTGCTAAAGATCTTACCAAATTAATAGTAGCTTTTACTTTATCTCTATTATGTCTCATCATATTTGATGTTGAATCACTGGGCTATCAAAGGTAATTTGACTCATGTACGCTAACAGACTAATCCAGTGTTGTAGCCCTATGTGTTGAAATAGCTAGTTGTTAAGGGTGCTATTTATATTGATTATTGTAATTTCTTCTAAAATATCTCTCATGCACACGCTCAAAGCAATTTTTTTAAAACATAGTTCACCTTTAAAAAAATAACAACCTCGTAGCCTATTAGAACAAACTAGCCCCAGGGCGGTTTGAGCAGGGCAAGAAGTATGGGCTCTCTTTCAATCAAGAATCAAAAAATTTATTTTATTGGCATGTCTAAGCCTTTTTTTTATATCCTCATGGATATGAAAAGTATCATTTCTTTCTTTTTATATTAAATGAGTTATGTTTACAAGCTCACAATACACAAAAATGTGTAAATGAATCATATTCAAATGTATAAAAGGTTTTAATAATTGCTCAAAATATTAGTCTTGCATATTGGCACTTGAGGTCACAAATCAAAGGAAAAAACCACAGTGATATTTCCAATCCCAAGAATTTTAGCTATAGAAAGTTATAACGAGTAGTACTCGAGCTTTAACTATTTCTAGGGTCATGACTTTTGCTCTTGAGGAATGCCCAAAGTTACAATCATTCCTAGTGCAATGACTTTGCAATATAAAGATAAAATGCACAAGTTATGGTCATATCCAATACTGTGACCCAATATTATAATGATTAAATATGTATTCATGATCTTTCTTAGTGCCATAACAATATGTTCAATAGAGAGACACAAGTTATGGCATATTCTCAACGATATGATTTTGTGTTCTAGAGACAAAATATACAATCATGACCATTGCTAATGCTACAATAATCTAAAGCAAGAAATAGACTGAATCCATAACTCACCCCTTTAGTCATGACTTTGTGTTACATATACAAAAAGATAAATTTGTGACATTTTTAAAAGTTGTGAATTTCAATTTAAATTTAACACTTAGTCATTTGATTATAAAAGTGCAAACCATGAGATTTAGGATTTAGGGTTTATGGGTTAGGGTTATAGTTTATGGTTTAAGGTATATGATTTAAAGTTTAGGGTTTATGGTTTTTTTTTTTTTTTTGGAAAATACACACTTTATTTATCATTTTAGCACACAACTTACAAGAGACTAAAAAGGTGACTAATTTAGGCCAGCCCACCAAATCCTATGCACCTTAATGATTCTATGCATAAAATACATAAAAAACAAAATTCCTAATAATTCCAAGCATACGAATACAACTAAAATCACGTGGCATTCCTAGACTTCAGAGTTGGCATTGAGTCATTATGCGCACTAGTCCTTTCCATTCGGATTTGTCCAAGCCTTTTGGAGGAACCTGAATGATGCACCATATTAAAACGATGCAAATATAAGATTGTGCATGTGTGAGGCATGCAGCATCAAGTGTTTGCCTATGTCATTTCTATGCAATAGAATACATGTAAAACTAAATACCCATAAATACACAAGTCCATATTTACGGCACTTTGTCAATTCATTCTCAACTCTGAATTCCACATTCTTTACTTCAATGATCCTCAAAAGAGTATCTCTTGGGATAGAATGCTTCCTCCTCGAGCTCCAAGAAGTAGCTGTATATTGCACCGACAAAATATTAAAAAATATGCATGCATCGGTGTGCATGTGTCATGAGTTCCATCTCATAGTCTAATTATCTACGCGTACAACCAAGCTAGAATACAAGTAAAATTACAAAATGCTAAAAAGATGGGTTTCTGCTCCAGGAAGTGTAGCATCGCCTAATGTGTATTTACAAAATGCATTAGTGGTCCCCACTTGGAGATACTCATGGGTTCAGTTGCCCCCATTGCATCCTACATAGAGAACAAACAAGATTGTGTGTGTGAGTATGTCATGATCCATCTCTACAAGTACATGGTGCATACAAAGTCCAAAATACAAATAAGACTACAAACATAAACTACAAGTATTAATCTTTCGGTCCCGTGTGGCTGGTCTGGTCTCCATTGCTTACTGGCCCTGCTTGGTGATGCTTCGGAATTTGTCGGCAATCTAATTAATCATGGATTACGCACTACACCCGTTGTGTGACGGTTGGGTGGCCCTCTCTGCTGCCTGATAGGTCTAGTGGGACCCACTCCTAGATACTCATGGGTTTATTAATAGATATTATAATAATGATCAAAAATTAAATTAAAAACTATTAATAATAAGATAGATATTAATTAAAAAATATATACAAAACTCAAATTGATTCAAAATTAAAGTAAAATATATTACTGGATAATAATTTTTAATTTTTAAATTTTTACTTCTTTTATAAGCGTATATATATTTTTTGTTTATAAATAAATTATTTAAATTATATTTGTCGCACTCATAATTTATTTTATAATAAATATTTATATAAAAATAAACTAATAAATAATTAAAATGAATATATAAAATATAATAAAATGATTTGATTGTGTATGCATTTAGTTGTTTATAGGTTTATTTAAAAAATAAAATAACAAAACATTTATTTTTAATATTTTTTGATATTTTCAAAGGTTATAACATTTGAAAATATATTAATTTTGAAATTTTTTTCAAAAGTGAATTCTATATTTAGTTATAATAATCAATATTTTTATATATCATATTTCAACATAAACAATTTTAGTGATAAATATTCGAATAATGATCAAAAAATAGATTAATAATCTATTATTAATAAGATAGATATCAATAAAAATATAATTACGAAATATAAAATGATTCATAAACAAACCTAAAATATATTACTTATAATAATTTTTTTGTTTTGAAATTTTTTATTATTTTAAAAGGTTTATCAATTTTTTTTTGATTAAAATTAATTTACATAAATTATATTTGTTTAACTCATAATTTATTTTTTAATTAATATCTATATAAAAATAAAAAATTAATAATTAAAATGAATATTAAAAATTATAATGAAAAAAAATGAGATTTATTATTTATTATTTAGGGTATACAGGTTTAATTTAAGTTATATCTATCTCACTAATAATTTATTTTGTAATTAATATTTGTATAAAAATAAACTGATAAATAATTAAAATAAAAATTTAAAATTATACTGAATAAGAATTAAAATGAGATTTATGATTTATTATTAATGTATACCAGTTTAATGGTTTAAGTATTTTGATGTTTTGTAATTTAGGAGTTTAGCAATTTATGTTTTTCGGCATTTGTCATTTATAGGTTTTTTTAAACAATAAAATAACAAGAAAAAATTTTAATTTTTTGTAATTCTCAAATGTTATAACCTTTGAAAATTTAATAATATTTAAAATTTTTTGAAATTTGAATACAATATTTAGTTATAATAATTTTAATAATTCTATATCAAATAAAATAAATATAAACAATTTTATTAATAGATATTATAATAATGATCAAAAATTAAATTAATAAACTATTTATAATAAGATAGATATTAATTAAAAAATATTTACAAAACCTAAACTAATTCAAAATTAAAGTAAAATATATTAGTTGATCATAATTTTTAATATTTAATAATACTTCTTTTATAAGCATATATTTTTTTTTATTAAAAACAAATTATTTAAATTATATGTGTCGCACTCATAATTAATTTTGTAATAAAAATTTCTATAAAAATAAACTAAAAAATAATTAAAATGAATATTTAAAATAATAATAAATTGATATAAAAATTCATTTTATTAATTATTAAGTAGTATATAGCGGTTTAATGGTTTAAGTATTTAGGCATTACGGGGTTTAAGAGTTTACTGATATAACTGTGTACGGATTTAGTGGTTTAAAGGTTTTATTTAAAAAATAAAATAACATAAAATTTAATTTTATTATTTTTTCATATTTCCAAAGGTTATAACCTTTGGAAATATAATAATATTTAATTTTTTTTTAAAAGTGAATTCAATATTTAGTTATAATAATAATTATACTTATATATCATATAAATTCAATATAAACAATATTATTGATAAATATTCTAATAATGAACAAAAAATAAATTAATAAATAATTATTAATAAGATAGATATCATTTAAAATATAATTACAAAATGTAAAATGATTCAGGAGAGCAAAATATATTACTATATAATAAATTTTAGTTTTTAAATTTTATATTCTTTCTATAAGTTTGTCTATATTTTTCAATGAAAAATATTTTATATAAATTATATTTGTTTTACTCATAATTTATTTTATAATTAATATTTATATAAAAATAAATGAATAAATAATTAAAATTAATATTTTAAATTATAATGAAAGAAATAATATTGATATTTATTATTTATTAATTAGGGTATACTAGTTTAAAAGGATTATCTTTTTAGGGTTTTATAGATTTAGGAGTTATTTATTTAAGTGTTTAGGCATTTATTAGTTTATAGGATTTATTTAAATAATGAAATAACAAAAAAATTATTTTTGATATTTTCTCACATTTTCAAAGGTACCTTTGAAAATATGATAATTTTAAAATTTTTTAAAAATGTGAATACAATATTTTGTAATAAAAATCATTAAAATTATATATAATCTAAACAAAATATAAATAATTTTATTGATAGATATTAAATCAATTATCAATAAATTAATTTAATTGCTATTATAATATGATAGATATAAATTTAAATTTAATTACAAAAACTAAAATAATTAAAAATCAAAGTAAATTTATTACTAAATAATAATTTTTGTTTTTTAGTTTTTGCCTCATTTTATAAGATAATATATTTTTTTGATATAAAGAAATTATTTAAATTATATTTGTATCACTCATAATTTATTTTGTAATTAATATTTCAATAAATTATTTAAATTATATTTAAGATTTACGAGTTTAAAGGTTTAAGTATATAGGGGCTTCCGGGATTAAAAGATTAAAGATTTATGTGTTTAGGTATTTAAAGGTTTATAAGTTTTATTTAAACAATGATATAACAAAAAAATTATTTCTTGTTATTTTTTCTCATTTTTTAAGGTTATAACCTTGGAAAATATAACAATTTTTAAATTTTTTTAAATGGGTATACTATATTTAGTTTTGATAATATTGATAATTATATACCATATAAATTCAATATAAAGAATTATATTAATAGATATTATATTAATGATCAAAAAATAAATTAATAAACTATTATAAATAAGATAGATATTATTTAAAATATATTTGCAAAACCTAAATTTATTCAAAATCAAAGTAAAATAAATTACTAAATAATAATTTTTTGATGTTTTGCTTCTTTTTATAAGTTTATATTTTTTCTTCTTAAAAGTATATTATTTAAATTATATTTGTCTTCCTCATTATATATTTTGTAATTTATACTTCTATAAAAATAAACTAAAAAATAATTAAAATGAATATTTAAAATTATAATTAAAACAAATAAAAGTGAGATTTATTATTTATTATTCAGAATATACAGTATTAATGGTTTTGGTATTTAGGTGTTTTGAGGTTTAGTGATTTAAGTGTTTATGCCTTTAGTGATTTATAGTTTTTATTTAAAGAATGAAAAAATAAAAAATTTAATTTTTTGTTTTTTTAAATTTTCGAAGGTTAACCTTCGAAAATATAATAATTTTAAATTTTTTTTAAATGTGAATATAATATTTAGTTATAATAATATTAATAATTATATATAATGTAAGCTCAATATAAATAATTTTATTAATAGATATTATAATAATGATCAATAAATAATTTATAAACTATTATTAAAAAGAATTATATAAAATATAAATGCAAAATCTAAATGATGCAAAATCAAAATAAAATATTTTACTAAATAATAAATTTTTGTTTTTAAAATTGTGCCTATATTTATAAGCTTATATATTTTATGATGAAATATAAATTATTTAAATTATATCTGTCTCACTAATAATTTATTTTGTAATTAATATTTTAATAAAAATAAACTGATAAATAATTAAAATAAAAATTTAAAATTATACTGAATAAAAATTAAAATGAGATTCATTATTTATTATTAATGGATACTAGTTTAAATGTTTTGAGATCTAAAATTTTCTAAAAGGTGAATACAATATTTAGATATAATATTATTATAATCATATATCATATAAATTCAATATAAACAATTTTATTGATAGTTATTATAATAATGATCAAATATTAAATTAATAAACTATTAATAATAAGATAGATATTAAATAAAAATTATTTACAAAACCCAAATTGATTCAAAATTAAAGTAAAATATATTACTGAATAATAATTTTTAATTTTTAAATTTTACTTCTTTTATAAGCGTATTTATATTTTTTGATTAAAAATAAATATTTGAATTATATTTGCCTTACTCATAATTTAATTTGTAATAAATATTTCTATAAATATAAACTAATAAATAATTAAATGAATATTTAAAATAATAATAAATAGAAATAAAAATTAGATTTATTAATTATTATGTATTATATAGGGGTTTAATGGTTTATGTATTTAGGTATTACGGGGTTTAGGAGTATACTAATTTAATTGTGTTTGCATTTAGTGGTTTATAGGTTTTATTTAAAAAATAAAATAACATACCATTTATTTTTTTTATTTTTTGATATTTTCAAAGGTTATAACCTTTGAAAATCTAATAATTTGTAAATTTTTTTCAAAAGCGAATTCAATATTTAGTTATAATAATCATTATATTTATATGTCATATAAATTCAATATAAATAATTTTAGTGATTAATATTCTAATAATTATAAAAAAATAAATTAATAATCTATTATTAATAAGAGAGATATCAATTAAAATATAATTACAAAACATAAATTGATTCATACCAAACCAAAATATATTACTATATAATAATTTTTGTTTTGTAATTTTTTTTATTTTAAAATGATTATCAATTTTTTTTGATTAAAAATAATTTATATAAATTATATTTGACTAACTCATAATTTATTTTTTAATTAATATTTATATATAAAAATAAACAAATAAATAATTAAAATGAATATTTAAAATTATAATGAAAAAAAAATGAGATTTATTATTTATAATTTAGGGTATACCAGTTTAATTTATATTATATCCATCTCACTAATAATTTATTTTGTAATTAATATTTCTATAAAAATAAACTGATAAATAATTAAAATAAAAATTTAAAATTATACTGAATATAAAATAAAATGAGATTTATGATTTATTATTAATGTATACCAATTTAATAGTTTAAGTATTTATGGGTTTTGTCGTATAGATGTTTAGCAATTCATGTTTTTAGGCATTTAGTGGTTTATAGGTTTTATTTAAACAATAAAATAACAAAAAAAAATTGTAATTTTTTGTCATATTCATAGGTTATAACCTTTGAAAATATAATAAAATTAAAAATTTTTTGAAATGTGAATACAATATTTAGTTATAATAATTTTAATAATTATATATCATATAAATTCAATATAAACAATTTTATTGATGGATATTACATTAATGATCAAAAATTAAATTAACAAACTATTAATAATAAGATAGATATTAATTAAAAAATATTTACAAAACCTAAATTGATTCAAAATTAAACTAAAAAATATTATTGGATAATAATTTTTACTTTTTAAATTTTTACATCTTTTATAAGCGTTTATATTTTTTTTAAAATAAATTATTTAAATAATATTTGTCAATCTCATAATTTATTTTGTAATAAAAATTTATATAAAAATAAACGAATAAATAAGTAAAATGAATATTTAAAATTATAATAAATTGAAATAAAAATTAGATTTCTTATTACTTAAGTAGTATATAGTGGTTTAATGGTTTATGATTTAGGCATTACGGGCTTTAGGAGCTCATTATTAATTTTGAGATTGATATTTCTATAAAAAATAAACTAATAAATAATTAAAATGAATATTTAAAAATATAATGAATACAAATTAAAATGAGATTTTTGATTTATTAATTTGGTATACCAGTTTAATAGTCTGATCATTTAGGAGTTTAGCAATTTATGTTTTTAAGCATTTAGTGGTTTATAGGTTTTATTTATATAATAAAAATTTAAAATTCTATTTTTGATTTTTTCTGATTTTCAAAGGTTATAACCTTTGAAAATAAAATAATTTTTAAAATTTTTTAAAATGTGAATACCATGTATAATAATATTAATCTTACTAATTATATATCATATAAATTCAAAATAAATAATTTTAATGATAGATATTATAATAATGATCAAAAATTAAATTAATAAACTATTATTAATAATATAAATATTAATTAATATTTATTCACATAATACAAAATGATTCAAAATCAAATCAAAATATATTACTAAATAATAATATTTAATTTTTTAAAATTTCTTTCTTTTTATAAGCTTATATTTTTTTTTATTAAAATAAATTTTTTAAATAATATTTGTCTCACTCGAAATTTATTTTGTAATTAAAATTTCTAAAAAATTAAACTATAAATAATTAAAATGAAGATCTAAAATTATAATAAATAGAAATAAAAATGAGATTTATTATATATTAAGTAGTATATAGTTGTTAAAAGATTTATGTATCTAGGAGTTTTGGGATTTATGAGCTTACTGATTTTAAGTAAGTAAGCATTTAATGATCTATAGGGTTTATTTAAAAAATGAAATAACAAAAAATTTATTTTTATTATTTTTTCTCATTTTTTAAGGTTATAACCTTTGAAAATTTAATAATTTTTAAATTTTTTGCTAAAATGAGTTCAATATTTAGTTATAATAATCATTATATTTATATATCATATAAATTCAATATAAACTATTTTATTGATAAATATTCTAATAATGATCAAAAAATAATTAATAATCTATTATTAATAAGATAGATTTCAATTATAATATAATTACAAATCCTAAAATAATTAAGAAGAAAAGCAAAATATATTACTATATAATAATTTTTTGTTTTGAAATTTTTTTTTCTTTTAAAAAGTTTATCTATATTTTTTTGATGAAAAATAATTTATATAAATTATATTTGTCTAACTCATAATTTATTCTGTAATTAATATATTTATAAAAATAAACAAAGAAATAATTAAAATGAAAATTTAAAATTATAATGAAAAAAAATGAGATTTATTATTAATTATTTATTATTTATTATTTAGAGATACCATTTTAATTTAAACTAGATATTGCTCACTAATAATTTATTTTGTAATTAATATTTCTATAAAAATAAACTGATAAATATTTAAAATAAAAATTTAAAATTATACTGAATAAATTATACTGAATAAAATTTAAAATGAGATTTATGATTTATTATTATTGTATACCTGTTTAATGGATTAAGTATTTAAAGGTTTTTTCATTTAGGATTTTAGCGATTTATGTTTTTAGGCTTTTAGTGGTTTAAACATTTTTTAAAAAAAAATAAAATAACAAAAAATATTTCTATAATTTTTTATCATTTTCATAGGTTATAACATTTGAAAATATAATAAGATTTAAAATTTTTTAAAATTTTAATATAATATTTTGTTATAAAAATATTAATAAATATATATCATTTAAATTTAATATAAATAATTTTATTGATAAATATTATAATAATGATCAAAAATTAAATTTATAAACTATTAATATTAAGATAGATATTAATTAAAAAATATTTACAAAACCCAAATTGATTCAAAATTAAAGTAACTTATATTACTGATAATAATTTTTAATTTTTAAATTTATACTTCTTTTATAAGCGTATATTTTTATTAGATAAATAATATATTATTTAAATTATATTTGTCCCACTCATAATTTATTTTGTAATAAATTTTTCTAAATAAATACACTAATAAATAATTAAAATGAATATTTAAAAATATAATAAATAGCAATAAAAATTAGATTTATTAATTATTAAGTAGAATTTAGCAGTTTAATGGTTTATGTATTTAGGCATTACGAGGTTTAGGAGTTTACTGCTTTAACATTATATGCATTTAGTAGGGCTGCTAACGGGACTCAGAGATTTGCGACGTGGCCCGAAGTCTTGTCCCAAAAGAATAGGGACTGAGAAAAATCCGTTGACTTTTACTTTTCCCGTGTCATTCGGTCACGTATTTTTTCTTTTCGGATGGTTCCGGATCTTAAGCAATATCCATCCCGAGAACCATCCCGTACTAAAAAACTGATACTATAACAAGGAATATATATATATATATATAACATGAAGATGCCACCAATTCCGCTACTGCTCATCCAATTCCGACGCACCTATTGCTGTTGCGACAAGTTCCAGGCCACTACACGCCATTCCAACTGTGTCATATAGGTCCAGCCCTTGTCCGTCGCACTTTTGTTTGCCTTCTCCATTTCTTAGATGTCACCAGCCTTTTGGTTTGTTTTTCTGATGTGAATTAAGTGATTAATTATTAGTATTATGTGTCTCAGTCAGTTTTGTTGAGTATTGGTTGCGGTGTTGTGATTGGTCCGAATGAGTGGGCAGAATATATTATAGTTAGTTTTGTAGAGCTTGCTTGTTTGAAAAATTTATATGTATTTTTGCTTAACATATCATATTAATCAATCAGAATGCAGATGGTACATTCCAGCATAAAACGAAAAATACAATAAATAGAAGATGATCACATCTCAAATGATCAAAGTACTGGTAAATCCAATCATCATTTTTTCACGAACCCTCAAATTGTTATGGCTGGTTCTTTAATTCCAATTGTAAAAGAAAGTCATGGTACATCTGAACCTCAAACTCATAAAAAGTATAAGTGCTGTTTGAGAAACTTATGAGATATTAGTTGATTCAGAGGGAAATGAAAATGGTAGGGCAGCTTGTATATGGTGTAGGAAAGAATATTTGGCAAAAAGTGATCAAGGTACTTCGGGTTTATGAAAATACTTGAGAGAGACTTGTAAGAAATTTCCACACAAAAAAGAATTAATAGAAGCTCACAAAGGTAAAGACAAGTCAGAATCTTTGTTGAGTTTCACTAAACGTACTAGTTCAGAGGATAACAAATTAACTTGTTGGCAATTTGATCAACAACTAGTTAGGGAGGCTTTGGTGAAAATGATCATAAAAGATGAATTTCCATTTTGTTTTGTTGAGAGGGATGAGTTTAAGGAGTTTTGTGAAGTTAGTGTCCCTCAATTTAGAATTCCATCTAGGCACTCTATATTGAGGGATTGTTTTTCTTTGTTTGTGAAGGAAAAGAAGAAATTATTTGATGGCATATCATCTCATTGTTGTAGAGTTTCATTGACTACCGACACTTGGACTAGCATTCAAAATTTATCTTATATATGTTTGACTGTTCATTTCATTGATTCGCAAAGGAATATGCATAAAAAGCTTTTGAACTTTTGTGAAATTAAAAGTCATTCTGGAGTTAATATTAGAAATGCTATTGAGTTTTGCATGAATGAATAGGGTTTGAGAAAGTTGATGTTCATTACTATTGACAATGCATCAAATAATGATGTTGCAGTTGAACAATTGAAAAAAAGACTTTTGAAGAAAAGTGTTGTACCTTTGAGAGGCGAGCATTTTCATATGAGATGTCGTGCTCATATACTAAACTTAAGTGTCAGAGATGGAATTGCAGTAGTTGAGGGTGCTATTCAAAAAATTAGAGGTGTGGTGAAATATGTGAGGTGCAGTCCTAAAAGATTAGATATGTTTAAGTTATGTGTTGAAGAAGCAAACATGACATGTAGATCTTCATTGCAATTAGATTGTCTTATAAGATGGAATTCAACTTTTTTGATGCTACAAACTGATATAATATATCAAAACGAATTTGATAAGTTGGAGGACAAAGACAAAAGGTTTTTGAAGGAGTTTGGTTCAAACGTTCCAACTGAGAGAGACTGAACAAATGCCAAAATTTTGGCTTGTTTCTTTAAAACTTTTTATGAGGTAACTTGAAAATTTTCTAGCTCATAATATTCTACCTCTAGTGTTTATTTTCCTCAGATTATTCGAATTTTGAAAAAAATTAAGCTTTGTGAAAATAGTTGAGATACAATGGAGTCTGAAATGGGTATGAAAATGAGGCATAAATTCAACAAATATTGGGGTTATCTTCAGTCAACAAATATAAAGCTTTTGTAGCAGTAGTGTTGGATCCTAGATATAAGCTCAAATATCTCAAGGTTAAGTACACTTAGCATTATGGAGAGGAATTGGCTAAAAATTTGGTGAAAAAGGTTATAAATGCATTAAATGAGATGATGGATAATTATAAAGATTTAAATGAAGATGAATCAAAAGAAGATGATTTCTCTTCTACTATGTTGAAGAAAAATGATGATTTCTTTGATGGTAGTGATACTTATGTTGATGATTTTTTTGTAGAATTGGAGAAAGAACAAGAAGTTGCAGTTTGGAAGAGTTGGATAGGTACTTGGAGGACAAACTTGAAAAAAATAGGATTGATTTTGATGTCCTAAACTGGTGGATGGTAAATGAGGTTAGTAATCCTTCTTGGGAAAATGTAGCAAGGGATGTATTTTCTATCCAAGCATCTACTGTGGCCTATGAATCTACATTTAGCACTGGGGGGAGAACTTTAGATAAATTTAGGAGTTCTTTAACACCTATTACAGCTGAAGTTCTCATATGCCTACAAGATTAGTTTAGAAGCTCAAACAAACCTATTGAAATTGAAGAATTAGTTCAAGACCTTGATGATAATGAATCAGGTTAGTATACAAATTTTGTAAATTTTAATTTCACTTTTACTTATTTTATTCATTCAGTTAAATAAAATAATGGTTCAATTACAATTTTCAGAGGGGTCTCAAGATCTAAATATTCTTCCAACTATAGTTGTCCAACTAAATTTGGAATGGGTGTATTAAATTTTATATGGTAATATTTTGTTTATTTATTACTCTTTCATCTTAGAAATTTATGTCAACATGATTTACACATTTTCATCTTTGGTTGTCCTTCTACAGTGGAGGAAGAAAAGGGAGGAGTTTTAGAAGAGATAATTAATTGGGTTTGGATTTTTGTAGCTATTCTGGGATGGACCTTTGAAATGATTATTATCATGGTTGTAATTAGTTGTATTTTTTTTGTTATATTAAGCTGCCTAATTTTAGCAATTACTTAAGTAGTAATTGCTGCTACCAGTGTTTGTGGTCATCTTTAGCTATTCCTTAATATTTTAAGTAATTGTTTAAAAAATGTAGTATTGCTATTATGGTTAACTTTCACTCGGCTGAACAAAGCCAACTTGTGACAAAACAAAGAACCAAATTAAGCACACAACTCATTCCCGTTCTATTTAACAATTCTATCCTTTTCTGCACATCAAAGCTTTTGACAAGGTAATGGAACTCGTTTGTGGTATTCAGTCTATTTGACAAAATAAAATTAGCCCAATTTGAGTTTGTAAGATACATAATTAAGGAATGATAAATGGTAAAACAAATGGTTTTGACATGAAATAACTTGGCTGGTTTGAATAATATAAATTGAAAAAAAATGTTAGAACTCCCTTCCATCCTGAAATAGTTTTCTCCTACCCAAAATCCCCATTCTATATCCCATCCAGTCAAGATATTTTCAACCTATGGGATGGGTCTAGATCTTCAAAAAAAAATATCCGAACTGTGGGAAGGAAGTGGATATTTGTAATTCCCATCCAGTCCCGTCCAACCCCTAGCATTTAGTGGTTTATAGGTTTTATTTAAAAAATAAAATAAAATAAAAATTATTTTTATTATTTTTTGATATTTTCAAAGGTTATATCCTTTGAAAATATAATAATTTTTAAATTTTTTTCAAATGTGAATACAATATTTAGTTATACTAATCATTATATTTATATATCATATAAATTCAATATAAACAAATTTATTGATAAATATTTTAATAATAATCAAAAAATAAATTTATAATCCATTAATAATAAGATAGATATTAATTATAATATAATTACAAAACTTAAAATGATTCAGAAGCAAAAAAAGAATATATTACTATATAATAATTTTTTGTTTTTGTATTTTTTTTAATAAGTTTATCTATATTTTTAGATGAAAAAGAATTTATATAAATTATATTTGTCTAACTCATAATTTATTTTGTAATTAATATTTATATATAAATAAATAAATAATTAAAATGAATATTTAAAATTATAATTAAAAAAATGAGATTTATTATTTTTTATTTATTATATATTATTTAGGGATATCGGTTTAATTTAAATTAGATCCGTCTCACTAATAATTTATTTTGTAATTAATATTTCTATAAAAATAAACTGATAAATAATTAAAATAAAAATTTAAAATTATACTGAATAAAAATTAAAAGGAGATTTAAGATTATTATTAATGTATACAAATTTAATAGTTTAAGTATTTAGAGGTTTTGTAGTTAGGACTTTAGCAATTTATGTTTTTAAGCTTTTAGTGGTGTATAGGTTTTATATAAAAAAAATAAAATAAAAAAAATTTTCGATAATTTGTTACCATTTTAATAGGTTATAACCTTTGAAAATATAATAATATTTACAATTTTTTAAAATGTGAATACAATATTTAGTTATAATAATATTAATAATTATATATCATATAAATTCAATATAAATAATTTTATTGATATTCAATAAAAAATGATTCAGAAGAAATCAAAATATATTACTATATAATAATTTGTTGTTTTTAAATTTTATTTTCTTTTAAAAAGTTTATCCATATTTTTTTGATGAAAATTAATTTATATAAATTATATTTGTCTAACTCATAATTTATTTTTTAATAAATATTTATATAAAAATAAACAAATAAATAATTAAAATGATTATTTAAAATTATAATGAAAAAAATAATATTCAGATTTATTCTATATTATTTTGGGTATACCAGTCTAATTTAAATTACATCTGTCTCACTAATAATTTATTTTGTAATTAATATTTCTATAAAAATAAATTGATAAATAATTAAAATAATAATTTAAAATTATACTGAATAAATATTAAAATGAGATTTATGAATTAATATTAATGTATACCAGTTTAATATTTTAAGTATTTAAAGGTTTTTTATTTTTTAACTTAAGCAATTTATGTTTTTAGGCATTTTGTTGTTTATAGGTTTTATTTAAATAATTAAATAACAAAAAAATTATTTTTGATATTTTTTCACATTTTCAAAGGTTATAACCTTTTAAAATTTTTTAAAAATGTGAATACAATATTTAGTAATAAGAATCATTATAATTATATATAATATAAACTAAATATAAACAATTTTATTGATAGATATGATATTAATTATCAAAAAATAAATTAATATGTCATTATTAATATGATAGATATAAATTAAAATATAATTGCAAAACCTAAAAATATTCAAAATCCAAGTAAAATTTAATACTAAATAATATTTTTTTTTAGTTTTTTCTTCATTTTATAAGTTTTTATTTTTTTGATGAAAAATAAATTATTTAAATTATATTTAAGGTTTACGAGTTTTAAGTTTTAAGTATTTAGCGGCTTTTGTGTTTAGGAGTTTATAGATTTAAGTGTTTAGGCATTTAGTGGTTTATAAGTTTTATTTAAACAATGATATAACAAAAATTTTATTTTTATTATTTTTTAAAATTTTGAAGGTTATAACCTTTTAAAATATAATAATTTTTAAATTTTTTTCAAATGTAAATATAATATTTAGTTATAATAATCTTAATAATTATAATGCATTTAAATTCAATATAAATAATCACATTGCTAGATATTATAATAATTATTAATAAATAAATTAATAAACTATTATTAATACGATAGATATTATTTAAAATATATTTACAAAATCTAAATTTATTCAAAATCAAAGTATATATTACTAAATAAATTTTTTTTAATATTTTGCTTTTTTAATAAGTTTATATTTTTGTTATTAAAAATAAATTATTTAAATTATATTTGTATTCCTCATAATTTATTTTGTAATTTATAATTCTATAAAAATAAACTAATAAATAATTAAAATAAATATTTAAAATTATAATGAATACAAATAAAATTGAGATTTATTATGTATTATTCATGATATATAGGTTTAATGGTTTAAGTATTTAGGTGTTTTGGGTTTAGTCATTTAAGTGTTTATGCCTTTGGTGATTTTATCTAATTTTTGAAGGTTATAACCTTTGAAAATATAATAATTTTTAATTTTTTTTAAATGTGAATATAATATTTAGTTATATTAATCTTGATAATTATATATAAAGTTAAATCAATATAAATAATTTTATTAATAGATATTATAATAAGGATCAATAAATAAATTAATAAACTATTATTAATTAGAATGATATAAATTAAAATATAATTGAAAATCTAAAATTATTCAAAATTAAATTAAAATAAATTACTAAATAATAATATTTTGTTTTAAAAATTTTGCCTCTTTTTATAATCTTATATTTTTTTGATGAAAAATAAATTATTTAAATTATATAAGTCTCACTAATAATTTATTTTGTAATTAATATTTCAATAAAAATAAACTGATAAATAATTAAAACGAATATTTTAAATTATAATGATTACTAATAAAAATGAGATTTATTGTTTATTATTTAGAGTATACTAACTTAAAGGCTTATGTATTTATGGGCTTCGGGGTTTAGGAGTTTAGTCATTAAGAATTTACGTATTTTGTGGTTTATAGATTTTATTTAAAAAATCTAATAACAAAAAATTTATTTTTTTATTTTTTCGTATTTTCAAATGTTATAACCTTAGAAAAATTAATAATTTTTAAATTTTTTTAAAATGTGAAAATATTATTTTGTTATAATAATCTAAATAATTATATATTATGTAAATTCTATATAAATAATTTTTTTATAGATATTATGATGACGATAATAAAATAAATTAATAAACTATTATTAATAAGATAGATATTAAATAAAATTTATTTGCAAAACCTAAAATGATTCAAAATCAAAGTAAAATATATTAATAAGATAGATATTAAATAAAACTATTATTAATAAGATAAAATATACAGGATTAAAAGATTATATATTTAGGAGTTTTGGGATTTAAGAATTTAGTGATTTAAGTGTTTAGGCATTTAGTAGTTTATAGGTTTTATTTAAAAAATAAAATAACAAAATTTTTTTTTGTTATTTGTTCTCATTTTTGAAGGATATAACCTTTGAAACTATAACAATTTTTAATTTTTTTTAAATGTGATACTATATTTAGCTATGATAATCTTAATAATTATATATCATGTAAATTTAATATAAACAAATATATTGATAAATATTATAATAATGATCATACAAAAGATTAATAAACAATTATTAATAAGATAAATATTATTTAAAATATATTTATAAAACCTAAAATGATTTAAAATCAAAGTGAAATATTTTACTAAATATTGATTTTAAATTTTAAATTTTTTGTATCCATTGATAAGCTTATATATTTTTTGATGAAAAATAAATTATCTAAATTATATTTGTCTCACTATTAATTTATTTTTTGATTTATATTTCTATAAAAATAAACTAATAAATAATTAAATTGTATATTTAAAATTATAATGAATACTAATAGAAATGAGATTAATGATTAATTATTTAGGGTATACTTATTTAATGGTTTAACTTTATTGTGGTTTTGGGGTTAATTAGTTTATTGATTTATATGTTTACACATTTAGGTGTTTATAGTTTTAATTTAATCAATGAAATAACAAAAAATTTATTTTTGTGAATTTTCATGATTTTGAAAGGTTATCACCTTTGAAAAAATAATAATTTTTTAATAATTCTAAATGTTGAATACAATACTTAGTTATAATAATCTTAAAAATTATATTTCATTTAAATTCAATATAAACAATTTTATTAATATATATTATTTTGATGATCAAAAAATAAATTAATAAACTATTATTAATAAGATAGATATTAATTAAAATATATTTGCAAGAACCCAAAATAATTCAAAATCAAAGTAAATTATATTACTAAATAAAATTTTAAATTTTGGAAATTTTGTTTATTTTTATAAGCTTATATTTTTTTTCATAAAAAATAATTTATTTAAATTATATATGTCTCACTCATTATTTATTTTGTAATTAATATTTCTATAACAATAAACTAAAAAATAATTAAAATGAATATTTAAAATTATCAAGAATACAAAGAAAAATAAATTTATTATTTATTATTTAGCTTATACAGGTTTAATGGTTTAAGTATTTAGGGGGTTTTGAGGTTTAGGAGTCTAGAGATTTAAATGTTTAGGCATTTAGTGGTTTATAAGTTTTATTTAAATAATAAAAAAAATTATTTTTGTGATTTTTTATCATTTTTGAAGGTTATAACCTTAGAAAATATAATAATTTTTAAATTTTTTTCAAATGTAAATTTATATTTTGTTATAATAATCTTAATAATTATAAGACATTTAAATTCAATATAAGTAATTTTATTGTTAGATATTATAAAATTGATCTAATAATAAATTTATAATCTATTCTTAATAAGATTCATAGCAATTAAAATATAATTGCAAAACCTATATATAATGATTCAAAATCAAAGTAAAATATATTACTAAATAATAATTTTTTGTTTTTAAATTTTTACTTCTTTTTATAAGCTTATATAATTTTTTGATTAAAATTAAATTATTAAAATTATAGTCGTCTCTCTCATTATTTATTTTGTAATTAATATTTCTATAACAAATAAACTAATAAATAATTAAAATGAATATTTAAAATTATAATGAATACACATTAAAATGAGATTTATTATTTATTATATGTGGTATACCAATTTAATGGTTTGATTATTTAGAAGTTTTGTCGTTTAGGAGTTTATCAATTTATGTTTTTAAGTATTTAGTGGTTTATAGGTTTATTTATATAATAAAATTAAAAAATTTATTTTTTATATTTTTTCTGATTTTCAAAGGTTATAACCTTTAAAAATAAAATAATTTTTAAAATTTTTTGAAATGTGAATACTATGTATAATTAATCAATCTTACTAATTATACATCATATAAATTCAATATAAAAAATTTTAATGATTGATATTATAATAATGAACATAATTTAAATTAATAAACTATTATTAATAATATAAATATTAATTAAAATATATTTAAATAAAACAAAATGCTTTAAAATCAAATCAAAATATATTAATATTTAATAATATTTAATTTTTAAATTTGTCCTTCTTTTTATAAGCTTATATTTTTTTGATTAAAAATAAATTATTTAAATAAAATTATGACTCACACGAAATTTAATTTTTAAATAATGTATTTAAGGGTTTCGGGGTTTATGAGATTACAAATTTAAGTAAGTAAGCATTTAATGGTCTATAAGTTTTATTTAAAAAATAAAATAACAAAAAATTTATTTTTATTATTTTTTCTAATTTTTTATGATTATAACCTTTGAAAATATAATAATTTTTAAATATTTTTCAAAAGTGAATACAATATTTACTTATAATAATCATAATAAATATATATCATATAAATTCAATATAAACAATTTTATTGATAGATATTCTAATAATTATCAAGAAATAAATTAAAAATCTGTTATGAATATGATTGATATTACTTAAAATATAATATAAAAACCTAAAAATATTCAAAATCAAAGCAAAATATATTACTAAATAATAATTATTTGTTTTTAAATTTTTATTCTTTTTATAAGCTTATCAATTTTTTGATGAAAAATAATTTTTATAAATTATATTTTTAACTCATAATTTATTTTATAATTAATACATATATAAAAATACTAAACTAAACAATCAAAATGAATTTTTTAAATTATAATGAAAAAATATAAAAATTAAATTTATTAAATAATATTTAGGGTATACCGATTTAAAGAATTATCTATATAGGAGTATCGTGATTTTGTAGTTTAGTGATTTAAATGCTTAGGCATTTAGTGGTGTATACGTTTTATTTAAATAATAGAATAACAAAAAAAAATATTTTTTTTTATTTTTTCACATTTTCAAAGGTTATAACCTTTGAAAATATATTAATTTTAAAATTTTTTTCAAAAGTGAATACAATATTTAGTTATAATAATCATTATATTTATATATCATATAAATTCAATATAAACATTTTTATTGATAAATATTCTAATGATGATGAAAAAATAACTTAATAATCTATTATTAATAAGATAGATATCAATTAAAATATATTTACAAAACCTAAAATGATTCAAAAGCAAAGCAAAATATATTACTATACAATAATTTTTTGTTTTGATATTTTTTTTATTTTAAAAAGTTTATCATAAATTATTTTCTAATTAATATTTATATAAAAATAAACAAATAAATAATTAAAATGAATATCTAAAATTATAATTAAAAAAATGAGATTTATTATTTATTATTTAGAGTATACCGGTCTAATTTAAATTAGATCTGTATTACTAATAATTTATTTTGTATTTAATATTTATATAAAAATAAACAGAAAATTAATTAAAATAAAAATTATAATTATACTGAATAAAAATTAAAATGATATTTATTATTTATTACTAAAGTATACTAGTTTAATGGTTTAAGTATTTAGAGGTTTTGTCTTTTAGGAGTTTAGTGATTTTGGTTTTTAGGCATTTAGTGGTTTATAGGTTTTATTTAATCAATAAAATAACAAAATAAATTTTGTAATTTTTTCTCATTTTCATAGGTTATAACCTTTGAAAATATAATAATATTTAAAATTTTTTGAAATGTGAATACAATATTAGTTATAATAATATTAGTAATTATATATTATATAAAATCAAAAGAAATAATTTTATTGATGGATATTATAATAATGATCAAAAATTAAATTAATAAACTACTAATAATAAGATAGATATTAATTAAAAAATATTAACAAAACCCAAAATGAATCAAAATTAAAGTAAAATATATTATTTGATAATAATTTTAATTTTTAAATTTTTACTTCTTTTATAAGCGTATATATTTTTTTTGATTAAAAATAAATTATTTAAATTATATTTGTCGCACTTATAATTTATTTTATAATAAATATTTCTATAAAATTAAACTAATAAATAATTAAAATGAATATTTAAAACTATAATAAATTGAAATTAAAATTAGATTTATTAATTATTATGTATTATATAGCAGTTTAATGGTTTATGTATTTAGGTATTACGGGGTTAATGTGTTTACTTATTTAATTGTGTATGTATTTAATGGTTTATAGGTTTTATTTAAAAAATAAAATAAAAAAAGATTAATTTTTATTATTTTTTGATATTTTCAAAGGTTATAACCTTTGAAAATATAATAAATTTTAAATTTTTTTCAAAAGTGAATTCAATATTTAGTTATAATAATCATTATATTTATGTATCATATAAATTCAACATAAATAATTTTAGTGATAAATATTATAATAATGGTCAAAAAATAAATTAATAATCTTTTATTAATAAGATAGATATCAATTAAAATATAATTACAAAACCTAAAATGATTAAGAAGCAAAGCAATTTATATTACTATATAATAATTTTTTGATTTGAATTTTTTTTTATTTTAAAAAGTTTATCTATATTTTTTTGATTAAAAATAATTTAAATAAATTATATTTATCTAACTCAAAGTTTATTTTTTAATTAATATTTTTATAAAAATAAAAAAATAATAATTAAATTGAATATTTAAAATTATAATAAATTGAAATAAAAATTAAATTTATTAATTATTAAGTAGTATATTGCGGTTTAATGATTTATATATTTAGGCATTACGGGGTTTAGGAGTTTACAGATATAACTGTGTCTGCATTTAGTGTTTTATAGGTTTTATTTAAAAAATAAAATAACATAAAATTTATTTTTATTATTTTTTCATATTTCCAAAGGTTATAACCTTTGTAAATATAATAATATTTAAAATTGTAATTTTTTGTGATTTTCAAATGTTATAACCTTTGAAAATTTAATAATATTTATAATTTTTTGAAATTTGAATACAATATTTAGTTATAATAATTTTAATAATTCTTTGTCATATAAATAAATATATACAATTTTATTGATAGATATTAAAATAATGATCAAAAATTAAATTAATAAACTATTTATAAAAAGATAGATATTAATTAAAAAATATTTACAAAACCCAAATTGATTCAAAATTAAATTAAAATATATTAATTGATAATAATTTTTAATTTTTAATAATACTTCTTTTATACTTCTATTAAAAGCGTATACATTTTTTTTATTAAAAATAAATTTTTTAAATTATATGTGTCGCATATTTTTTTTATTTAAATTATTTAAATTAGGGGCTTACTGATATAACTGTGTTTGCATTTAGTGGTATATAAGATTTATTTAAAAAATAAAATAACAAAATATTTATTTTTATTATTTTTTTATATTTCCAAAGGTTATAAACCTTTGTAAATATAATAATTTTAAATTTTTATTCAAAAGTGAATTCAATATTTAGTTATAATAATCATTATATTTATATATCATATAAATTCAATATAAACAAATTTATTGATAAATATTCTAA
Source organism: Sapria himalayana (assembly GCA_029783825.1). NCBI lineage: Eukaryota > Viridiplantae > Streptophyta > Magnoliopsida > Malpighiales > Rafflesiaceae > Sapria > Sapria himalayana. The sequence continues at coordinate 135,894 of JAREIK010000617.1, forward strand.
TAATGATCAAAAAATAAATTAATAATCTATAATTAATAAGATAGATATCAATTAAAAATAAGATAGATATCAATTAAAATATAATTATAAAACCTAAAATATATTACTATATAATAATTTTTTGTTTAAATATTTTTTTTCTTTTAAAAAGTTTATCTATAATTTTTTGATTAAAAAAATATATATATTAATTCAAAAAATAAATTAAAAAACTATTATTAATAAGATAGATATTATTTTAAATATATTTGCAAAACGTAAATTAATTCAAAATCAAAGTAAAATATATTACAAAATAAAACTTTCTTTGATGTTTATCTTCTTTTTATAAGTTTATATTTTTTATTATTAAAAGTAAATTATTTAAATATATTTGTCTTCCTCATAATTTATTTTTAATTTATAATTCTATAAAAATAAACTAATAAATAATTAAAATGAATATTTAAAATTATTTTGAATACAAATAAAATAGAGATTTATTATATATTATTCAAGATATACTAGTTTAGTGTTTTAATTATTTAGGTGTTTTGGAGTTTAGTGATTTAAGTGTTTAGGCCTTTAGTCATTTATAGTTTTTATTTAAAGAATTAAAAAATAAAAAATTTAATTTTTTGATTTTTTATAATTTTTGAATGTTATAACCTTTGAAATTATAACAATTTTTAATTTTTAAGATAGATATTAATTAAAATATATTTCTAGAAACCAAAATAATTCAAAATCAAAGTAAATTTTATTATTAAATAAAAGTTTAAATTTTTGAAAATTTGTTTATTTTTATATGGTTATTTTTTTCATAAAAAATAATTTATTTAAATTAAATATGTTTCACTCATTATTTAATTTGTAATTAATATTTGTATAAAAATAAACTAAAAAATAATTAAAATGAATATTTAAAATTATAATGAATACAAATAAAATTGAGATTTATTATTTATTATTTAGGTTATATAGGTTTAATGGTTAAGTATTTAGGGGATTTTGGTGTTTAGGAGTCTAGAGATTTAAATGTTTAAGTATTTAGTGGTTTATAAGTTTTATTTAAATAATAAAATAATAACAAAATTATTTTTGTGATTTTTTATCCTTTTTGAAAGTTATAACCTTTGAAAATATAATAATTTTTAATTTTTTTTCAAATTTAAATATACTATTTAGTTATAATAATCTTAATAATTTTAAGACATTTAAATTGAATATAAGTAATTTTATTATTATATATTATAAAATTGATCAAATAATAAATTAATAAACTTTTATTAATAAGATTGATAGCAATTAAAATATAATTGCAAAACCAATATATAATGATTCAAAATCAACATAAAAATATTACTAAATAATAATTTTTTGTTTTTAAATTTTTACTTATTTTTATAAGCTTATATTTTTTTTGATTAAAAATAAATCATTAAAATTATATTTGTCTAACTCATTATTTATTTTGTAATTAATATTTCTATAAAAAATAAACTAATATATAATTAAAATGAATATTTAAAATTATAATCAATACAAATTAAAATGAGATTTATGATTTATTATATGTGGTATACCGGTTTAATAGTTTGATTATTTTGGGGTTTTGTCGTTTAGGAGCTTATCAATTTATGTTGTTAGGCATTTAGTGGTTTATAGGTTTTATTTATATAATAAAAATAGAAAGAAAATTTTAGATTTTTTCTGATTTTCAAATGTTATAACCATTAAAAATAAATTAATATTTAATATTTTTTGAAATGTGAATATAATATTTAGTTATAATAATATTAATAATTATATATGATATAAATTTAATATATATAATTTTATTGATAGATATTATAATAATGATCAAAATTTAAATTAATAAACTATTAATAATAAGATAGATATTAATTAAAAAATATTTACAAAACCCAAATTGATTCAAAATTAAAGTAAAATATATTACTGGATAATAATTTTTAATTTTTATATTTTACTTCTTTTATAAGCATATATATATTTATTGATTAAAATTAAATTATTTAAATTATATGTGTCACACTCATAATTTATTTTGTAATAAAAATTTTGATAAAAATAAACTAATAAAAAATTAAAATGAATATTTAAAATTAATAAATTGAAATAAAATTCAATTTATTAATTATTAAGTAGTATATAGTGGTTTATTGGATTATGTATTTAGGCAATACGGGGTTTAGGAGTTTACTAATATAACTGTTTATGCATTTAGTGGTTTATAGGTTTTATTTAAAAAATAAAATAACATAAAATTTATTTTTATTATATTTTCATATTTCCAAAGGTTATAACATTTGAAAATATAATAATTTTTAAATTTTTTTAAAAATTGAATTTAATATTTAGTTATAAGAATCATTATATTTATATATCATATAAATTCAATATAAACAATTTTATTGATAAATATTCTAATAATGATCAAAAAATATTTTAATAAACAATTATTAATAAGATAGTTATCAATTAAAATATAATTACAAAATCTAAAATGATTGAGGAGAGCAAAATATAATAGTATATAATAAATTTTTGTTTTTATATTTTTTATTCTTTTTATAAGTTTATCTATATTTTTCGATGAAAAATAATTTATATAAATTATATTTGTCTAACTTATAATTTATTTTGTAATTATTATTTATATAAAAATAAACAAATAAATAATTAAAATGAATATTTAAAATTATAATGAAAATAATAATATTTAGATTTATTATTTATTATTTATGTTTATCGGTTTAAAAGGATTATTATTTATTATTTAGGGTTTTAGAGATTTAGGAGTTATTGAATTAAGTGTTTTATCATTTAGTGGTTTATAGGTTTTATATAAACAATGAAATATCAAAAAATATATATTTTTTTATTTTTTATATTTTCAAAGGTTATAATCTTTTAAAATAAAATAATTTTAAAATTTTTTTCAAAAGTGAAATCAATATTTATGTATAAAAATCATTATATTTAAATATCATATATATTCAATATAAACAATTTTATTGATAAATATTCTAATAATGATCAAAAAATAAATTAATAATCTATTTTTAATAAGATATATATCAAATAAAATATAATTATAAAACCAATAATAATTCAGAAGCAAAACAAATTATATTATTATATAAAAATTTTTTGTTTTTAATTTTTTTTTCTTTTAATAAGTTTATCTATATATTTTTGTTGAAAAATAATAATTATAAATTATAATTGTCTAACTCATAATTTATTTTGTAAATAATATTTATATAAAAATAAACAAATAAATTATTAAAATGAATATTTAAAATTATAATGAAAAAAATAAAAATGAGATTTATTGTTTATTATTTAGGATATATTTGATTAAAAAAATTATCTATTTAGGGTTTTCGAGATTTAGAAGTTATTCATTCAAGTATTTATGCATTTAGTGGTTTAGAGGTTTTATTTAAATAATGAAATAACAAATAAATTATTTTTGATATTTTTTCAAATTTTCAAAGATTATAACCTTTGAAAATATAATAATTAAAAAATTTTTTAAAAAAGTGAATACAATATTTAGTAATAATAATTATTATAACAATATATAATATAAACTAAATTTAAACAATTTTAATTATAGATATTATATCAATTATCAAAAAAATAATTAATAAACAATTATTAATATGATAGATATAAATTAAAATTTAATTACAAAAACTAAAATAATTAAAAATCAAAGTAAATTTATTACTAAATAATAATTTTTGTTTTTTAGGTTTTGCCTCATTTTATAAAATTATATATTTTTTTGATAAAAATAAATTATTTAAATTATATTTGTATCACTCATAATTTGTTTTGTCATTAATAATTGAATAAATTATTTAAATTATATTTTAGGTTTACAAGTTTAAATGTTTAAGTATTTAGGGGCTTCAGGGTTTAGGAGTTTAGAGATTTATGTGTTTAGGTATTTAATGGTTCATAAGTTTTATTTAAACAATGATATAACAAAATATTTATTTTTTGTTATTTTTTCTCATTTTTTAAGGTTATAACCTTTGAAAATATAACAATTTTTAATTTTTTTTTTAAATGTGAAGACTATATTTAGTTTGCAAAACCTAAATTTATTCAAAATCAATGTAAAATAAATTACTAGATAATAATGTTTTTGATGTTTTGCTTCTTTTTATAAGTTTATATTTTTGTTCTTAAAAGTATATAATTTTAATTATATTTGTCTTCCTCATAATATATTTCGTAATTTATAATTCTATAAAAATAAATTAAAAAATATTTAAAATGAAGATTTAAAATTATAATGAATACAAATAAAAGTGAGATTTATTATTAATTTTTCAGGATATACAATTTTAATGGTTTAGGTATTTAGGTGTTTTGGGGTTTACTGATTTAAGTGTTTATGCCTTTGGTGATTTATAGTTTTTATTTAAAGAATGACAATACATAAAATTAAATTTTTTGTTTTTTTTTAATTCTTTTTAAATGTGAATATTATATTTAGTTATAATAATCTTAATAATTATATATAATGTAAACTCAATATAAATAATTTTATTAATAGATATTATAATAATGATCAATAAATAATTAATAAACTATTATTAAAAAGAATGATATAAATTAAAATATAAATGCAAAATCTAAAATGATACAAAATCAAAATAAAATATTTTACTAAATAATAAATTTTTGTTTTTAAAATTGTGCCTATATTTATAAGCTTATATTTTTTTTATGAAATATAAATTATTTAAATTATATCTGTCTCACTAATAATTTATTTTTAATTAATATTTCTATAAAAATAAACTAATAAATAATTAAAATAAAAATTTAAAATTATACTGAATAAAAATTAAAAAGAGATTTATGATTTATTATTAATATATACCAGTTTAATGGTTTTGAGATTTAAAATTTTCTGAAATGTGAATACAATATTTAGTTATAATTGTATTAATAATCATACATCCTATAAATTCAATATAAACAATTTTAATGATAGTTATTATAATAATTATCAAAAATTAAATTAATAAACTAATAATAATAAGATAGATATTCATTAAAAAATATTTTCAAAACCCAAATTGAATGAAAATTAATATGAAATATATTACTGAATAATAATTTTAAATTTTTAAATTTTAGTTCTTTTATAAGCGTATATATATTTTTTGATTAAAAATAAATTGTTTAAATTATATTTGTCTTAATCATAATTTATTTTTTCATAAATATTTCTATAAAAATGAACTAATAAATAATTAAATGAATATTTAAAATTATAATAAATAGAAATAAAAATTAGATTTATAAATTATTATGCATTATATAGTGGTTTAATAGTTTATGTATTTTGGTATTATGGGGTTTAGAAGTATACTCATTTAATTGTGTATGCATATAGTGGTTTATAGGTTTTATTTAAAAAAAATAACAAAAAAATTAATTTTATTATTTTTTGATATTTTCAAAGGTTATAACCTTTGAAAATATAATAATTTTTAAATTTTTTTCAAAAGTGAATTTAATATTTAGTTATAATAATCATTATATTTATATATCATATAAATTCAATATAAACAATTATAGTGATTAATATTCAAATAATGATCAAAAAATAAATTAATAATCTATTTTTAATAAGAGAGATATCGATTAAAATATAATTACAAAACATAAAATGATTCATAAGTAAACCAAAATATATTACTATATAATAATTTTTTGTTTTATAATTTCTTTTTATTTTAAAAAGTTATATCTATATTTTTTGATTAAAAATAAAATACATAAATTATATTTGTCTAACTTATAATTTATTTTTTAATTAATATTTATATAAAAATACACAAATAAATAATTAAAATGAATATTTAAAATTATAATAAAAAAAATAAGATTTATTGTTTATTATTTAGGGTATAACGGTTTAATTTAAATTATATCTATCTCACTAATAATTTATTTTGTAATTAAAATTTCTATCAAAATAAACTGATAAATAATTAAAATAAAAATTTAAAATTATACTAAAAAAAATTAAAATGAAATTTATGATTTATTATTAATGTATACCAAATTAATAGTTTACGTATTTAGAGGTTTTTTCGTATAGATGTTTAGTGATTCATGTTTTTAGGCATTTAGTGGGTAATAGGTTTTATTTACGCAATAAAATAACAAAAAAAATTTTATTTTTGTCATTTTAATAGGTTATAACCTTTGAAAATATAATAATATTTAAAATTTTTTGAAATGCAAATACAATATTTAGTCATATTAATTTTATTAATTATATATCATATACATTCAATATAAACAATTTTATTGATATATATTATAAAAATGATCAAAAATTAAATTAATAAACTATTAAAAATAAAATAGATATTAATTAAAAAATATTTACAAAACCCAAATTTATATTAAATAAATTCAATATAAACAATTTTAGTGATAAATATTCTAATAATGATCAAAAATAAATTAATAATCTATTATTAATAAGATATATATCAATTAAAATATAATTACAAAACATAAAATGATTCATAAGCAAAGCAAAATATATTACTATATAATAATTATTTGTTTTGAAATTTTTTTTTATTTTAAAAAGTTTATCTATATTTTTTTGATTAAAAAAAATTTACATAAATTATATTTGTATATCTCATAATTTATTTTTTAATTAATATTTATATAAAAATAAAAAATTAATAATTAAAATGAATATTAAAAATTATAAAAAAATTGATATTTATTATTTATTATTTAGGGTATACCAGTTTAATTTAAGTTATATCTATCTCACTAATAATTTATTTTGTAATTAATATTTCTGTAAAAATAAACTGATAAATAATTAAAATAAAAATTTAAAATTATACTGAAAAAAAATTAAAATGAGATTTATGATTTATTATTAATGTATTCCAGTTCAATGTTTTAAATATTTTGATGTTTTGTCATTTAGGAGTTTAGCGATTTATGTTTTTAAGCATTTAGTGATTTATAGGTTTTATTTAAACTATAAAATAACAAAAAAAAATTGTAAATTTTTGTCATTTTCAAATGTCATAACCTTTGAAAATTTAATAATATTTAAAATTTCTTGAAATTTTAATACAATATTTAGTTATAATAATTTTAATAATTCCATATCATATAAAATACATATAAACAATTTTATTGATATATTATAATAAAGATCAAAAATTAAATTAATAAACTAATTATAATAAGATAGATATTAATTAAAAAATATTTACAAAACACTAATTGATTCAAAATTAAAGTAAAATATAATAGTTGATAATAATTTTTAATTTTTAATAATACTTCTTTTATACTTCTTTTAAAAGCATATAGATATTTTTTGATTAAAAATAAATTATTTAAATTATATGTGTCACACTCATAATTTATTTTGTAATAAAAATTTCTATAAAAATAAACTAATAAATAATTAAAATGAATATTTAAAATAATATTAAATTGAAATAAAAATTAAATTTATTAATTATTAAGTAGTATATAGTTGTTTAATGGTTTATGTATTTAGGCATTACGAGGTTGAAAAGTTTACTGATATAACTGTGTATGCATTTAGTGGTTTATAGGTTTTATTTAAAAAATAAAATAACTTAAAATTTATTTTTATTATTTTTTGATACTTCCAAAGGTTATAACCTTTGTAAATATAATAATTTTTACATTTTTTTCAAAAGTGAATTTAATATTTAGTTATAATAATCATTATATTTATATATCATATAAATTCAATATAAACAATTTTATTGATAAATATTCTAATAATCATTAAAAATTAAATTAATAAATAAGTATTAATAAGATAGATATCAATTAAAATATAATTATAAAATGTAAAATGATTCTGAAGGAGAGCAAAATATATTACTATTTATTAAATTTTAGTTTTTAAATTTTTTATTCTTTTTATAAGTTTATCTAATTTTTCGATGAAAAATAATTTATATAAATTATATTTGCCTAACTCATAATTTATTTTGTAATTAATATTTATATAAAAATAAACAAATAAATAATTGAAATGAATATTTTAAATTATAATGAAAAAAATAATATTGAGATTTATTATTTATTATTTAGTGTTACCAGTTTAAAAGCATTATTATTTATTATTTAGGGTTTTAGAGAATTAGGAGTTATTGAATTAAGTGTTTAGGCATTTAGTGGTTTATAGGTTATATTTAAATAATGAAATATCAAAAATATATATTTTTATTATTTTTTTCAAATTTTCAAAGGATAAAATCCTTGAAAATATAATAATTTTAAATTTTTTTTTCAAAAGTGAATTCAATATTTAGTTATAATAATCATTATATTTAAATATCATATAAATTCAATATAAACAATTTTATTAATAAATATTCTAATAAAGATCAAAAAATTATTTAATAATATATTATTAACAAGATAGATATCAATTAAAATATAATTACAAAACCAATAATGATTCAGAAGCATAGAAAATTATATTATTATATAATAATTTTTTGTTTTTAATTTTTTTTTCTTTTAATAAGTTTATCTATATTTTTTTTGATGAAAAATAATTTATATAAATTATAATTGCATAACTCATAATTTATTTTGTAATTAATATTTATATAAAAATAAACAAATAAATAATTAAAATGAATATTTAAAATTAAAATGAAAAATATAAAAATTAGATTTATTGTTTATTATTTATGATATATCTGATTAAAAAAATTATCTATTTAGGATTTTCGAGATTTAGAAGTTATTCATTTAAGTATTTATGCATTTAGTGGTTTATAGGTTTTATTTAAACAATGAAATAACAAATAAATTATTTTTGATATTTTTTCAAATTTTCAAAGGTTATAACCTTTGAAAATATAATAATTAAAAAATTTTTTAAAATGTGAATACAATATTTAATAATAATAATTATTATAACAATATATAATATAAACTAAATATAAACAATATATTGATAGATATTATATCAATTATCAAAAAATAAATTAATAAACTATTATTAATATGATAGATATAAATTAAAATTTAATAACAAAAACTAAATTGATTTAAAATCAAAGTAAAATTTCTTACTAAATAATAATTTTTTTTAAGGTTTTGCATCATTTTATTAACTTATATATTTTTTTGATGAAAAATATATTATTTAAATTATATTTGTATCACTCATAATTTATTTTATAATTAATATTTAAATAAATTATTTAAATTATATTTAATGTTTACGAGTTTAAAGGTTTAAGTATTTAGGGGCTTCGGGGTTTAAAATTTAGAGATTTATGTGTTTAGGTATTTAATGGTTCATAAGTTTTATTTAAACAATGATATAACAAAATATTTATTTTTTGTTATTTTTTCTCATTTTTTAAGGTTATATACCAATTTTTAAAATATACCAATTTTTAAATTTTTTTTAAATGTGAATACTATTTTTAGTTTTGATAATATTAATAATTATATATCATATAAATTCAATATAAAGAATTATATTGATAGATATTATATTAATGATCAAAAAATTAATTAATAAACTATTATAAAAAAGATAGATATTATTAAAAATATATTCACAAAACCTAATTTTTTCGAAATCAAAGTAAAATAAATTACTATATAATAATGTTTTTGATGTTTTGCTTCTTTTTATTAGTTTATATTTTTTTTTCTTAAAATATATAATTTAATTTATAGTTGTATTTCAAATAATATATTTTGTACTTTATAATTCTATAAAATAAACTAAAAAATAATTAAAATGAATATTTAAAATCTTAATGAATAGAAATAAAAGTGAGATTTATTATTTATTACCTAGGATATACAGTTTTAATGGTTTAGGTATTTAGGGATATTGAGTTTTAGTGATTTATGTGTTTATGCCTTTAGTGATTTATAGTTTTTATTTAAAGAATGAAAAATCTAAAAATTTAATTTTTCGTTCTTTTATAATTTTTGAAGGTTATAACCTTTGAAAATATAATAATTTTTAATTTTTTTAAATGTGAATATAATATTTAGTTATAATAATCTTAATATTTATATATAATGTAAACTCAAAATAAATAATTTTATTAATATATATTATAATAATAATCAATAAATAATTAATAAACTATTATTAAAAAGAATGATATAAATTAAAATATAAATGCAAAATCTAAAAAGTTACAAAATCAAAATAAAATATTTTACTAAATAATAAATTTTTGTTTTTAAAAATATGCCTATTTTTATAAACTTATATTTTTTTTGATGAAATATAAATTATTTAAATTATATATGTCTTACTAATAATTTATTTTGTAATTAATATTTCTATAAAAATAAACTGATAAATAATTAAAATAAAAATTTAAAATTATACTGAATAAAAATTAAAAAGAGATTTATGATTTATTATTAATGATTACCAGTTTAATGGTTTTGAGATTTAAAATTTTCTAAAATGTGAATACAATATTTAGTTATAATATTATTAATAATCATACATCATATAAATTTAATATAAATTTTTATTGATAGTAATTATAATAATGATCGAAAATTAAATTAATAAACTAATAATAATAAGATAGATATTCATTAAAAAATATTTACAAAACCCAAATTGATTCAAAATTAAAGTAAAATATATTATTGAATTATAATTTTTAATTTTTAAATTTTACTTCTTTTATAAATGTATATATATTTTTTGATTAAAAATAAATTATTTAAATTATATTTGTCTTACTCATAATTTATTTTATAATAAATATTTCTATAAAAATAAAATAAAAAAAATAATTAAATGAATATTTAAAATTATAATAAATAGAAATAAAAATTAGATTTATTAATTATTATATATTATATAGTTGTTTATTGGTTTATGTATTTAGGTATTATGAGGTTTTGGAGTATACTGATTAAATTGTGTATGCATTTAGTGGTTTATAGGTTTTATTTAAAAAATAAAATAACAAAAAATTTATTTTTATTATTTTTTGATATTTTAAAAGGTTATATCCTTTGAAAATATAATAATTTTTTAAATTTTTTCAAAAGCGAATTCAATATTTAGTTATAATAATCATTATATTTATATATCATATAAATTAAAAATAAATAATTTTAGTGATTAATATTCTAATAATGATCAAAAAATAAATTAATAATTTATTATTAATAAGATAGATATCAATTAAAATATAATTACTAAACATAAAATGATTCATAAGCAAACCAAAATATATTACTATATAATAATTTTTTGTTTTGTAATTTTTTTTATTTTAAAAAGTTTATAAATATTTATTTGATTATACATTATTTACATTAATTAAATTTGTCTAACTCATAATTTATTTTTTAATTAATATTTATATAAAAATAAACAAATAAATAATTAAATGAATATTTAAAATTATAATAAAAAAATGAGATTTATTATTTATTATTTAGGGTATACTGGTTTAATTTAATTTATATTTGTCTAACAAATAATTTATTTAGTAATTAATATTTCTATAAAAATAAACTGATAAATAATTAAAATAAAAATGATATGTTTGATTTATTATTAATGTATACCAAGTTAATAGTTTAAGTATTTATAGATTTTGTCGTATATGTGTTTAGCGATTCATGTTTTTAGGAATTTAGTGGTTTAGAGGTTTTATTTAAACAATAAAATAACAAAAAAAAATTTGTAATTTTTTGTCACATTCATAGGTTATAACCTTTGAAAATATAATACTATTTAAAATTTTTTGAAATGTGAATACAATATTTAGATATAATAATTTTAATAATTATATATCATATAAATTCAATATAAACAATTTTATTGATATATATTATAATAATGATCAAAATTTAAATTAATAAACTATTAATAATAAGATAGATATTAATTAAAAAATATTTACAAAACCCAAATTGATTCAAAATTAAATTAAAATATATTACTGGATAATAATTTTTAATTTTTAAATTTTTACTTCTTTTATAAGCATATATTTTTTTTGATTAAAAATAAATTAATTAAAATAATATGTCGCTCTCATAATTTAATTTGTAATAAATATGTCGATAAAAATAAACTAATAAATAATTAAAATGAATATTAAAAATTATAATAAATAGAAATAAAAATTAGATTAATTAATTATTAAGTAGTATATATCGGTCTAATGGTTTATGTATTTAGGCATTATGAGGTTTAGGAGTTTACTGATTTAATTGTGTATGCATTTAGTGGTTTATACGATTTATTAAAAAAATAAAATAATAAAATTTTATTTTTATTTAATTTTTATTTTTTTTTATTTTTTCAAATGTTTACCTTTTAAAAATATAATAATCTTTAAATTTTTTTTAAATGTAAATACAATATTTAGTTATAATAATCATTATATTTATATATCATATAAATTCAATATAAACAATTTTATTGATAAATATTCTAATAATGATCAAAAAATAATTTAATAATCTATTATTAATAAGATAGATATCAATTAAAATATAATTACAAAACCTAAAATGATTTAGAAGAAAAGTAAAATATATTACTATATAATAATTTTTTGTTTTGAATTTTTTTTTTCTTTTAAAATTTTATCAATAATTTTTTGATGAAAAATAATTTATATAAATTATATTTGTCCAACTCAATTTATTTTGTAATTAATATTTATATATAAATAAACAAATAAATAATTAAAATGAATATTTAAAATTATAATCAAAAAAAAAATGAGATTTATTATTTTTATTTAGGGATACTGGTTTAATTTAAATTAGATTTGTCTCACTAATAATTTATTATGTAATTAATATTTCTATAAAATAAATTGATAAATAATTAAAATAAAATTTTAAAATTATACTAAATAAAAATTAAAATTAGATTCATGATTTATTATTAATGTATACCAATTTAATGATTTAAGTATTCAAAGGTTTTGTCATTAGGAGTTTAGTGATTTATGTTTTTAGGATTTTAGTGGTTAATAGATTTTATTTAAAAAAATAAAATAACAAAAAAAAATTTCTATAATTTTTTATCATTTTCATAGGTTATAACATTTGAAAATATAATAATATTTAAAATTTTTTTGAAATTTTAATACAATATTTTGTTATAATAATATTAATAATTATATATCATATAAATTTAATATAAATAATTTTATTGATAGATATTATAATAATGATCAAAAATTATATTTATAAACTATTAATATTAAGATAGATATTAATTAAAAAATATTTACAAAACCCAAATTGATTCAAAATTAAAGTAACTTATACTACTTGATAATAATTTTTAAATTTTAAATTTATACTTCTTTTATAAGCGTATAGTTTTATTACATAAATAATATATTATTTAATTTATATTTGTCCTACTCATAATTTTTTTTCTAATAAATATTTCTAAATAAATACACGAATAAATTATTAAAATGAATATTTAAAAATATAATAAATATCAATAAAAATTAGATTTATTAATTATTAAGTAGTATTTAGCAGTATAATGGTATATGTATTTAGGGATTACGAGATTTAGGAATTTACTGATTTACCTTTATATGCATTTTGTAGGGCTACTCACGGGACTTAGAGATTCACGACCTAAACCGAAGTCTTGTACCGAAAGAATCAGGACTTATAAAATCAGTTGACTTTGACTTTTCCCGTCCCATTCTGTCACGTATTTTTTTTTTGGGACGGTTCTGGATCTTAAGTAATATCCATCCCGAGAACCATCCCATCCTAAAAACCCGATACTAGAACCAGGAATATATATATATATATATATATATATATATATATATATATAACATGAAGATACCACCAATTTCGCTACTGCCCATCCAATTTCGATGCACCTATTTCTGTTCCGACGAATTCCAGGCCACCTCATGCAGTTCCACCCATGCTCAATTTGGTCCAGCCCTTGTCCGTCGCACTTCTGGTTGCCTCCATCGTGTCTCAGATGCCACCAGCCTTATTGGTATGTTTTTCTGACGAGAATTCAGTGATTAATTATTATTATTATTATGTGTCTCAGTCCGTTTTATTGAGTACTGGTTGTGGTGTTGTGGTTGGGTCGAATGATAGGGCCGAATGAGTGGGCCGAATGAGTGGGCCGAATGTGTTACAGTCAGTTTTGTAGAGCTTGCTTGTTTGAAATATTTATATTTATTTATGGTTAACATATCATATTAATTAATGGCAATGTAGATGGCATAATCTAGCGGTAAACAAAAAATACAATAAATTGAAGATGATCACATCTCAAATGATCAAAGTACTAGTAAATCCAATCATCATCCTTTCACAAACCCTCTTATTGTTACGGTAGGATCTTCAATTCCAATTGTAAAAGAAAGTCAAGGTACATCTGAACCTCGAGCTCATAAAAAATATAAATTTGATGTTTGGGAAACTTATGAGATATTAGTTGATTCAGAGGGAAATGAAACTGGTAGGGCAGCTTGTATATGGTGTAATAAAAAATATTTTGCAAAAAGTTATCAATGTACTTTGGGTTTATGGAAATACTTTAGAGAGATTTGTAAGAAATTTCAACACAAGAAAGAATTAATAGAAGCTCACAAAGGTAAAGACAAGTCACAATCTTTGTTGAGTTTCACTAAAGTTACTAGTTCAGAGGATAACAAATTAACTTGTTGGCAATTTGATCAACAACTAGTTAGGGAGGCTTTGGTGAAAATGATCATAAATGATGAATTGCCTTTTTGTTTTGTTGAGAGGGATGAGTTTAAGGAGTTTTTTGAAGTTAGTGTGCCTCAATTTAAAATTCCATCTAGGCACTCTATATTGAGGGATTGTTTTTCTTTGTTTTTGAAGGAAAAGAAAAAATTATTTGATAGCATATCATCTCATTGTTGTAGAGTTTCATTGACTACCGACACTTGGACTAGCATTCAAAATTTCTCTTATATATGTTTGAGTATTCATTTCATTGATTCTCAATGGAAAATGCATAAAAGGCTTTTGAACTTTTGTGTAATTAAAAGTCATTATGGAGTTAATATTAGAAATGCTATTGAGTTTTGCATGAATGAATGGGGTTTTAGAAAGTTGATGTGCATTATTGTTGACAATGCATCAAATAATGATGTTGCAATTGAACAATTGAAAAAAAGGCTTGTGAAGAAAAGTGTTGTACCTTTGAGAGGCGAGCATTTTCATTTGAGATGTGCTCATATCCTATACTTAATTTTCAGAGATGGTATTGCAGAAGTTGAGGGTGCTATTCAAAAAATTAGAGGTGCGGTGAAATATGTGAGGAGTAGTCCCTTAAAGATTAGATATGTTTAAGTTATGTGTTGAAGAAGCAAAGTTGACATATGGATCTTCATTGCAATTTGATTGTCCTACAAGATGGAATTCAACTTATTTGATGCTACAAACTGATATAAAATATCAAAAAGAAATTGATAATTTGGCGGACAAAGACAAAAGGTTTTTGAAAGAGTTTGGTTTAAATGTTCCAACTGAGAGAGACTAAACAAACGCCAAAATTTTGGCCTGTTTCTTGAAAACCTTTTATGAGGTAACTTGTAAATTTTCTGGCTCATAATATTCTACCTCTAGTGTTTATTTTCCTCAGATTATTCGAATTTTGAAAAAAATTGAGCTTTGTGAAAATAGTAGGAGATACAATGGTGTCTGAAATGGGTATGAAAATGAGGCATAGATTCAACAAATATTGGGGTTCTCTTCCGTCAACAAATATTATGCTTTTTGTAGCACTAGTGTTGGATCCTAGATATAAGCTCAAATATCTCAAGGTTAAGTACACTTAGCATTATGGAGAGGAATTGGCTAAAAATTTGGTGAAAAAGGTTATAGATGCTTTAAATGAGATGATGGATGATTATAAAAATTTAAATGAAGATGAATCAAAAAAAGATGATTTCTCTTCTATTGTGTTGAAGAAAAATGATGATTTCATTGATGGTTGTGATACTTTTGTTGATTATTTTTTTTGTTGAATTGGAGAAAGAACAAGAAGTTTTAGCTTTGGAAGAGTTGGATAGGTACTTGGAGGACAAACTTGAAAAAAATAGAATTGATTTTGATCTTCTAAACTGGTGGAAGGTAAATGATGTTAGGTATCCTTCTTTGGTAAATATAGCGGTTAGACCACGTCGTTCAGAGAGGGGCCATAAGCCAAATCTCAAATACTTGGGATAAGTGGGGACGTGAAGATCCATTTCCAGGACTGGTGCGAATGGGTCAACAAAAGTTGCACGTTTTCCATCATTTTTATTTTCGTTAATTGTATATTGTTTTACGTGTAGGGGCATACTCTGTTCTAGTGGTGCGGGAGTTAAAGTTGTGGCCACTTGTTTTTCCTTTTATTTCAATGAAGTGTACGTGGTTCTTCTATTTAAGCAGCCAAGAATTATTAATGGAGATCATGCAAGTTTTATTCATGTTGCTGGTTGTCTAGTTCTCACCCGAAGAGAACTATTTTCTGCCTTACAATTCTTGCTACTGATTGGGACCTACCATTGGTATCAGAGGGAAGTTATTATGGGAACCAATAAGGAGCGTATTTAATAGTTGGAAGCGGGACTTGATGGAGTACAAGTGGGGCTCCACAGGCTAGAGCTTGGCATCGCCGATCAGCTGCGCCATGTAAAAGAAATTCTCAACCGCCTTTCCTATGTCTTGCTTGCAACCCAGAAGAATCCCACCCATGAAAACCATTACTGAGACGGAAACGAAGGAGGATGACTGGTGGTATCCTCTAAAACAGTAAAACTGAAATTTCCTCGATTTTCAAGAGATGATCCGATGAAATGGTTCAACCGTGTAAATCAATTTTTCGAGTTCCAAAAAATGCCCGAAGCCCAGAGGGCTTCTTTGGCATCCTACCACTTGGAGGGAGAAGCCAACCAATGGTGGCAGTGGATTCGTAGGACATTCTAGGAAGACGGGCGCGTGCTCTCATGGAGGAATTTGAGGATGAACTCTGGGCTCGCTTCGGACCTTTGGAGTGCGAGGATTTTGATGAAGCACTTTCGAGGGTCAGACAGACTAGTTCCTTGCATGAATACCAGAGAAAATTTGAATGCTTGGGCAATTGAGTTAGAGGCTGGACGCAATGAGCTCTTGTAGGAACTTTCATGGTGGCTTAAAGACGGACATCTCGGATGGTATACAGATGTTTAAGCCCTAGACCTTAAGAGAAACAACCAGTTTAGCGAGAATGAAGGATGATCAATTGGCCAGACAAAGGAGGTTTGTAAGACTTGCACCACCAATGCGAGCCCCCTAGCCCTTACCCCTAATAATCGAGCAATACCCCCAACCCCTGCTGT
The DNA here is from genome assembly GCA_029783825.1 of Sapria himalayana. Lineage (NCBI taxonomy): Eukaryota > Viridiplantae > Streptophyta > Magnoliopsida > Malpighiales > Rafflesiaceae > Sapria > Sapria himalayana. The sequence continues at coordinate 153,326 of JAREIK010000617.1, forward strand.
CCCCGTGAGGCGACTTAGTTGGGAAGAAATGCAACGGAGAAGAGCCCAAAATTTATGCTTCAATTGTAATGACCGTTTTACTGCAGGACACAAATGTGAGAGCCCATAAATACTCATGTTTGAAAGCTGCTAGGATACATGCAACCTGTTATGCGATGATATCGCCAAAGAACAACTAGTTGATAAGAATCACGAAAGGCCTCCTGAACCAGAAATTACGTTGCATGCACTAATAGGATGGACAGCTCCCAAAACCATGCGAATCATAGCCAAAATATGCGCCCACGACGTCATCATATTAATCGATAGCGTATCGACTCACAATTTCATTAGTGAGCGTATGGCCAATCTGCTGCATCTACCGGTAGTACCTACTCAACCCTTCACAGTCCAAGTTGCTAATGGAGAAAATTTCAAATGTCAAGGGAGGTTTGTGGGGGTACAAATCGATTTGCACTGCACCATTTTTTGATTAACCCTTTATTCCTTACCTCTCACATGGTTAGACGTGGTTTTGGGAATTCAATGGCTTGGAACTCTTGGTTCTATGGTGTGTGATTGGAGGAAGTTAACCAAGGAATTCAGGTGGAAAAACCAAACTATGAAATTGGTGGGCATCGACGAAAAAAATATCCAAGTGGCATCAATTGAAGAGATAACCAAAAGAGTTCGTCCTAGCCATGCTCTGTTTGCTGTGTGCCTACAGGTTGCCCAAACATAATTACAACAAAGCATTCATCCAAGTTTGCATAAGTTATTACAGGAATTTTCAGATTTGTTCCTTGAGCCTTCAAGCTTACCACCAACACGAGAGGTTGAACACAACATTACCCTTAAGGAAGGAATCGAACCGATTAATGTTCTGCCTTACAGATATGCACACTATCAAAAGAATGAGATCGAGAAGCAGGTCCAAGATATGCTGCAATCTGGACTTGTGTGACCCAGCACTAGCCCTTTCTCATCGCCCGTATTACTAGTAAAAAAGGACTGGAACTAGCGATTTTGTATAGATTATCGTGCACTCAATGCCGTAATCGTTAAAAGACCGATTTCTGATTCCTTCCATGGACGACATGTTGGATGAACTCTATGGAGCTTCATATTTTACCAAGCTTGATCTGAGGGTAGGATACCATCAGGTACGAGTTAAACCAGGTGATATCCATAAAACTACTTTTCGAACGCATAATGGGCATTACGAGTACTTAGTTATGCCCTTCGGCTTATGTAACGCACCTTCCACATTTCAAGCCATAATGAACTCCATCTTTCGACATCATCTTCGAAAATTCATATTAGTTTTCTTTGATGATATTTTGATCTATAGTCCGAACTGGGATCAGCATTTAGTGCATGTAAGGCAAACTTGCGAAATATTGAGACAGCATAGATTCTTTTTTAAAGCTAGAAAATGTGCATTTGGGCAGCAAGAATTGGAGTATTTGGGACACATCATCACTAACCAGGACGTAAAGGTGGATGAACATAAAATTTCTGCTATGGTAGCTTGGCCTCGACCTACTAACATTTCGGAACTACGTGGGTTTTTAGGTTTGATAGGTTATTACCGAAAGTTCGTCAAAGACTATGGCATTATAGCGCAACCCCTCACCAACATTCTCAAGAAAGGCTAGTTCGGATGGCATGAAGAAGCTGAGAATGCTTTCTGTGCTCTCAAACATGTCATGACGACCACATCGATATTAACCATGCCAAACTTTAACAATGTTTTCACTATTGAAACAGATGCATCTAGAGAAGGAATTGGAGCGGTTCTGACTCAACAAGGCAAACCAGTGGCATACATGAGTCGAGCCCTCAGAATGACAAAAAGATCATGGTTGACGTACGCTAAGGAGATGTTGGCTATCGTCGAAGCCATACGTACCTGGCGGCCTTATCTTCTCAGCCACAAATTCTTTATTCAGACTGACCAACACAGCCTCAAATATTTTCTAGAGCAACGAATAGCAACACCAGAGCAACAAAAATGGGTTGCTAAGCTTCTGGGCTATGATTACGAAATTAAATACAGACCGGGCCATGAGAATTCCGTAGCTGATGCTCTTTCCAGAAAACAGGGTAGTCCCATTCTTCATGGAATTTTTTTTCCCCATGTTAGCTTATGGGAGGAAATTAAAGAAGCTTCAAAAGAAGACCAATACATTCAGTCAAAGGGCCATGCGGCCATTGAATAATCAGGGGGATCGTATATATGGCGTCAAGGTCTGTTACTATACAAAGGGAGGGTCATTGTACCGAACAATGCAACCTTAAGGGCAAAGCTGTTACATGAAATGCATGACACCAAGGCAGGGGGTCATTCAGGCATCCTAAGAACATTCAGGAAACTGGGACAATAGTTTTATTGGCCTAAAATGCATAAATCAGTACAAGATTACATCAAAGGATGTGAAGTATGCCTAAAAATAAAAGCCGAAACATTAGCTCCAACTCGGATTCTTCAATCGTTGCCAATCTCGTGCTAAGTATGGGACGATATCACCTTAGACTTTATCGAAGGCCTACCGGCATCACAAGGAAAGGACACCATCATGGTGGTTGTCGACAAGCTTAGTAAGTCCGCTCATTTCCTTACTTTAAGTCATCCTTTTACTGCAAAAATTGTAGCATAAAAATTTGTGGAAGGCATCATCAAGCTTCATGGCATGCCCAGATCAATTGTTAGTGATCGAGACCCAATCTTCGTCAGTAACTTCTGGAAGGAATTTTTTAAGCTATCGGGCACCAAATTACAGCTTAGCTCCGCATACCACGCACAAACGGGTGGCCAGTCGGAAGTCATCAATCACTGTGTCGAACAGTACCTTCGGTGTTTTGTTCATCAGTGGCCACGGAAATGGAGTGGCTATTTACCTTGGGCAGAATATTGTTATAATACGACATATCATATTTCAATGGGGATGACTCCTTTTCAGGCACTCTATGGAAGATTTCCCCCTCCCATTCCAACGTACAAAGATGGATTCTCACGGGTACATGAAGTGGACCATCAACTTATAACCCGGGATGAACTGCTACGGCAACTAAAAGCCAACTTAGAAAGATCAGTGAACAGAATGAAGCAAATGGCAGATAAGAAGCACATAGATATTTCGTTCGATGTCGGCGAAAGGGTACTGTTGAAGTTGCACCCATATCTCCAGCAAATGGTCTTCAAATGGGTCCATCATAAACTAGCAAGCCATTTTTATGGGCCCTATCAAATTCTAGAGAAGATTGGACCTGTTGCATACAAATTACAATTACCAGAAGGGGCGCGCATTCATCCGGTGTTTCACGTATCACTACTCAAATGGTACCAAGATGACGGAGAGAACGTTGAAACATCACAGGTTGAGTTACCACCATTCACCAATGATGGGGTAGTCTTATTAGAGCCACAAACTATTTTAGACTACCGCTGGGTCAAGCAAGGACCTGAACTGATCGAAGAAGGTTTAGTGAAATGGAAGCACCTTCCAGCTGAAGAAGCCACATGGGAGCCGAGAAAGAAGTTACAGGAGATGTTTCTGAATTTGGACCTTGAGGACAAGGATCCACTTGATGGGGGAGGAATTGTTAGACCACGTCGTTCGGAGAGGGGCCATAAGCCAAATCCCAAATACTTGGGATAAGTATGGATGTGAAGATCCATTTCCATGACTAGTGTGAATGGGTCAGCAAAAGTTGCATGTTTTCCGTCATTTTTATTTCTGTTAATTTTATTTTGTATTAGGTGTAGGGGCATGCTCTGTTTTAGTGGTGCGGCAGTTAAAGTTGTGGCCACTTGTTTTTCCTTTTATTTCGATGAAGTGTACGTGGTTCTACTATTTAAGCAGCCAAGAATTATTAATGGAGATCATGCAAGTTTTATTCCTATTCTTGGTGGTCTAGTTCTCACCCAAAGAGAACTATTTTCTGCTATACAATTCTTGCTACTGTTTGGGATCTACCAGTAGCAAGGGATGTATTTTCTATCCAAGCATCTATTGTGGCCTACGAATCTACATTTAGCACTAGGGGGAGAACTTTAGATAAATTTAGGAGTTCTTTAACACCTATTACAGCTGAATTTCTCATATGTCTACAAGATTGGTTGAGAAGCTCAAACAAACCTATTGAAATTGAAGAATTAGTTCAAGACCTTGATGATAATGAATCAGGTTAGTATACAAATCTTGTAAATGTTAATTTCACTTTTACTTATTTTATTCATTCAATTTAATAAAAATATGGTTCAATTACAATTTTCAGAGGGTCACAAAATCCAAATATCCTTCCAACTATAGTTGGCCAACTAAATTTGGAATGGGCGTATTAAATTTTATAAGGTAATATTTTGTTTTTTTTATTACTCTTTCATCTTAGAAATTTATGTCTGCATGATTAACATGTTTTCATCTTTGGTTGTCCTTCTACAGTGGAGGAAGAAAAGGGAGGAGTTGTAGAAGAGATAATTAATTGGGTGTAGATTATTGTTGTTGTTCCGGGACGCACCTTAGAAATGATTATTATCATGGTTGTTATTATTTGTATTTTTTTTGTTATATTAAGCTGCCTAATTTTAGCGATTACTTAAGTAGTAATTGATGCTACCAATATTTGTGGTCATCTTTAGCTATTCCTTAATATTTTAAGTAATTGTTTAAAAAATGTAGTATTGCTATTATGGTTATCTTTCACTCGGCTGAACATAGCCAACTTATGAAAAAACAAAAAACCAATTTAAGCACACAACTCGGTCCCATTCTATTTAACATTTCTATCCTTTTCTGCACATCAAAGCTTTTGACAAGGTAATGGAACTCATTTGTGGTATTCAGCCTATTTGACAAAACAAAATTGGCCCAATTTGAGTTTGAAAGGTACATAACCAAGGAATGATAAATGGTACAACAAAAGGTTTCGATATGAACTAACTTGGCCGGTTTGAAGAAAATAAAGTGAAAAAAATGTTCGAACTCCGTTCCATCCCAGAACCATTTTCTCCTACCCAAAATCACTGATCTCCATCCCATCCCATCTGATATTTTCAACCGATGGGACGGGTCTGGATCTTAAAAAAAATCTCTGAACTGTGGGAAGGGACAGAAGATTTGTAATCCCCATCCCGTCCCGTCCTGTCCCATGAGCACCCCTAGCATTTAGTGGTTTATAGGTTTTATTTAAAAAATAAAATAACAAAAAATTTATTTTTATTATTTTTGATATTTTCAAAGGTTATAACCTTTGAAAATATAATAATTTTTAAATTTTTTTCAAATGTGAATACAATATTTAGTTATACTAATCATTATATTTATATATTATATAAATTCAATATAAATAATTTTATTGATAAATATTCTAATAATAATCAAAAAATAAATTAATAATCCATTAATAATAAGATATATATTAATTAAAATATAATTACAAAACATAAAATGATTTAGAAGCAAAGAAAAATATATTATTATATAATAATTTTTTGTTTTTGAATTTTTTTTAATAAGTTAATCTATATTTTTTTGATGAAAAATAATTTATATAAATTATATTTGTCTAACTCATAATTTATTTTGTAATTAATATTTATATATAAATAAATAAATAAATAATTAAAATAAATATTTAAAATTATAATAAAAAAATGAGATTTATTATTTATTATTTATTATTTATTATTTAGGGATACTAGTTTAATTTAAATTAGATCTGGCTCACTAATAATTTATTTTGTAATTAATATTTTTATAAAAATAAACTAATAAATAATTAAAATAAAAATTTAGAATTATATTGAAAAAGAATTAAAATGAGATTTATGAATTATTATTAATGTATACCAATTTAATATTTATAGTATTTAGAGGTATTTTCAATTATGACTTTAGCAATTTATGTTTTTTGGCATTTAGTGGTTTATAGGTTTTATTTAAATAATGAAATAAACTATTATTAATATGATAGATATAAATTAAAATACAATTAAAAAACCTAAAATGATTCAAAATCAAAGTAAAATTTATTACTAAATAATTCATATTTATTAGTATTCATTATAATTTTAAATATTCATTTTAATTATTTATCAGTTTATTTTTATAGAAATATTAATTACAAAATAAATTATTAGTAAGACAGATATAATTTAAATAATTTATTATTAATAAAAAAAATATATATGCTTATAAAAATAGGCAAAATTTTAAAAATAAAAAATTATTTTTTATTAATATATCTTATTTTGATTTTGAATCATTTTACATTTTACAATTATATTTTAATTTATATCATTCTTATTAATACTAGTTTATTAATTAATTTATTGATCATTATTATAATATATATTAATAAAATTAATTATATTTAGTTTACATTATATAAAATTATTAAGATTATTATAATTAAAAAATATATTCACATTTATTAATAATTAAAAATTATTATATTTTCAAAGGTTATAACCTTCAAAAATTAAAAAAAATCAAAAAATTAAATTTTCTGTTTTTTCATTCTTTAAATAAAAACTATAAATCACTAAAGATCTAAACAATTAAATCAAGAAACTCCTAACTTATAATTATTAATATTATTATAACTTAATATTATATTTACATTTGAAAAAATTTAAAAATTATTATATTTTTAAATGTTATAACCTATGAAAATGTGAAAAAATATAAAAAATAATTTTTTTGTTATTTCATTGTTTAAATAAAACCTATTAACCACTAAATGCGTAAAAACATAAATCACTAAACTTCTAAATGACAAAACCTATAAATACTTAAACCATTAAACTGGTATACATTAATAATAATTTATAAATCTAATTTTAATTTTTATTCAGTATCATTTTAAATTTTTATTTTAATTATTTAACAGTTTATTTTTATATAAATATTAATTACAAAATAAATTATTAGTTAGGCAAATATAATTTATATAAATTATTTTTTATCAAAAAAATATAGATAAACTTTTAAAAAGAAAAAAATATATAAAAACAAAAAATTATTATATTGTAATATATTTTGCTTTGCTTCTGAATCTTTTTTGGTTTTGTAATTATATTTTAATTGATATCTATCTTTTTAATAAAAGATTATTAATTTATATTTTGATCATTATTAGAATATTTATCATTAATATTGTTTATATAGAATTTATATAATATATAAATATAATGATTATTATAACTAAATATTGAATTCACATTTGAAAAAAATTTAAAAATTATTGTATTTTCAAAGGTTATAACCTTTGAAAATATAAACAAATAATAAAAATAAATATTTCATTATTTTAATTTTTAAATAAAACCTATAAACCACTAAATGCATACACAGTTAAATAAGTAAACTCTATAAGCCCGTCATGCCTAAATACATAAACCATTAAACTGCTATATACTACTTAATAATTAAAAAATCTAATTTTTATTTCAATTTATTATAATTTTAAATATTCATCTTAATTATCTATTAGTTTATTTTTATATAAATTTTTATTACAAAATAAATTATGAGTGCGACAAATATAATTTAAATAATTTATTTTTAATCAAAAAATATATAAATGCTTATAAAAGAAGTAAAAATTTAAAAATTAAAAATTATTATCTAGTAATATATTTTACTTTAATTTTGAATTAATTTGGGTTTTGTAAATATTTTTTAATTAATATCTATCATATTATTAATAGTTTATTAATTTAATTTTTGATAATTATTATAATATCTATCAATAAAATTTTTATATTGAATTTATATCATATATAATTATTAATATTATTATAACTAAATATTATATTCACATTTCAAAAAATTTTAAATATTATTATATTTTCAAAGGTTATAACCTATGAAAATAAGAAAAAATTACAAAATTTTTTTTGTTATTTTATTGGTTAAAAAAAACCAATAAACCACTAAATGCCTAAAAACCTAAATCACTAAACAACTAAAAGACAAAACCTATAAATACTTAAACCATTAAACTAGTTTACATTAATAATAAATCATAAAAATCATTTTAATAGTTATTCACTATAATTTTAAATTTTTATTTTAATTAATTTTCAGTTTATTTTTACAGAAATATTAATTACAAAATTAATAATTAGTTAGGCAGATCTAATTTATATTAGATCGGTATACCCTAAATAATAAATAATAAATCTCATTATTTTTAATTGTAATTTTAAATATTCATTTTAATTATTTATTTGTTTATTTTTATATAAATATTAATTACAAAATAATTTATAAGTTACACAAATATAATTTATGTAAATTATTTTTCATCAAAAAATTACAAACAAACTTTTTAAAAGAAAAAAAAATCTCAAAACAAAAAATTATTTTATAGTAATATATTTTGCTTTGCTTCTAAATCATTTTAGGTTTTGTAATTATATTTTAATTGATATCTATCTTATTAATAATAGATTATTAAGTTATTTTTTCATCATAATTGAATATTTATCAATAAAATTGTTTATATTGAATTTATATGATATATAAATATAATAATTATTATAACTAAATATTGTATTCACTTGTGAAAAAAAATTAAAAATTATTATATTTTCAAAGGTTATAACCTTTGAAAATGTGAAAAAATAATAAAAATAATTTTTAGTTATTTTATTTTTTAAATAAAACCTATAAACAATTAAATGCTTATTTACTTAAATTAGTAAGCTCATAAACCCCTAAATACATAAACATTTTAACATCTATATACTACTTAATAAATAATAAATCTTATTTTTATTTTTATTTATTATAATTTTAAATATTCATTTTAATTATGTATAGTTTAATTTTTTAGAAAAATTATTTACAAAATAAATTTCGAGTGAGACAACTATTATTTAAATAATTTATTTTTAATCAAAAAAAATATAAGCTTATAAAAAGAATGAAAAATTTAAAAATTAATTATTATTTAGTAATATATTTTGATTTGATTTTGAATCATTTTGTGTTATGTAAATATATTTAAATTAATATATATATTATTAATAATAGTTTATTAATTTAATTTTTGATCATTATTATAATATCTCTCATTAAAATTGTTTATATTGAATTTATATGATATATAATTAGTAAGATTAATATAATTATACATAGTATTCATATTTCAAAAAATTTTAAAAATTATTTTATTTTTAAAGGTTATAACCTTTGAAAATTAGAAAAAAACTAAAATTTTTTTTTTTTATTTTTTTTATATAAATAAAACCTATAAACCACTAAATACCTTAAAACATAAATTGATAAACTCCTAAATGACGAAACTCCTAAATAATCAAAAAATTAAATTGGTATCCCACATATAATTAATCATAAATCTCATTTTGATTTATATTCATTATAATTTTAAATATTCATTTTAATTATTTATAAGTTTATTTTTTATAGAAATATTAATTACAAAATAAATAATGAGCGAGTCAACTATAATTTTAATAATTTATTTATAATCAAAAAAATATATAAGCATATAAAAAAAAGTTAAAATTTAAAAAACAAAAAATTATTATTTAGTAATATATTTTACTTTGATTTTGAATCATTATATATTTGTTTTGCAATTATATTTTAATTGCTATCAATTTTATTAAGAAAAGTTTATTAATTTATTATTTGATAGATTTTATAATATCTAACAATAAAATTACTTATATTGATTTTAAATGTCTTATGATTATTGCGATTATTATAACTAATTATTATATTTTCAAAGGTTATAACCTTCAAAAATGATAAAAAATCACAAAAATAATTTATTTTATTATTTTATTATTTTATTATTTTATTATTTTATTATTTAAATAAAACTTATAAACCAATAAATGCCTAAACATTAAAATCTCTAGACTCGAAAAACCCAAAACCCTCTAAATACTTAAACCATTAAACCTATATAACCTAAATAATAAATAATAAATCTAATTATTTAAATAATAAAATAATTTAGTAATATATTTTGATTTTATTTTGAATCATTTTGTGTTATGTAAATATATTTTAATCAATATTTATATTATTAATAATAGTTTATTAATTTAATTTTTGATCATTATTATAATTTCTATCATTAAAATTGTTTATATTGAATTTATATGATATATAATTAGTAAGATTAATATAATTATACATAGTATTCATATTTCAAAAAATTTTAAAAATTATTTTATTTTTAAAGGTTATAACCTTTGAAAATCAGAAAAGAGCTAAAATTTTTTTTTTTTTTATTATATAAATAAAACCTATAAACCACTAAATACCTTAAAACATAAATTGATAAACTCCTAAATGACGAAACTCCTAAATAATCAAAAAATTAAATTGGTATCCCACATATAATTAATCATAAATCTCATTTTGATTTATATTCATTATAATTTTAAATATTCATTTTAATTATTTATAAGTTTATTTTTTATAGAAATATTAATTACAAAATAAATAATGAGCGAGTCAACTATAATTTTAATAATTTATTTATAATCAAAAAAATATATAAGCATATAAAAAAAAGTTAAAATTTAAAAAACAAAAAATTATTATTTAGTAATATATTTTACTTTGATTTTGAATCATTATATATTTGTTTTGCAATTATATTTTAATTGCTATCAATTTTATTAAGAAAAGTTTATTAATTTATTATTTGATAGATTTTATAATATCTAACAATAAAATTACTTATATTGAATTTAAATGTCTTATGATTATTGCGATTATTATAACTAATTATTATATTTTCAAAGGTTATAACCTTCAAAAATGATAAAAATTAAATAAAACTTATAAACCAATAAATGCCTAAACATTAAAATCTCTAGACTCGAAAAACCCAAAACCCTCTAAATACTTAAACCATTAAACCTATATAACCTAAATAATAAATAATAAATCTAATTTTTATTTGTTTTCATTATAATTTTAAATATTCATTTTAATTATTTTTTAGTTTATTTTTATAGAAATATTAATTACAAAATAAATAATGAGTGAGACATATATAATTTAAATAAATTATTTTTTATGAAAAAAAATATAAGCTTATAAAAATAAACAAAATTTCAAAAATTTAAAATTTTATTTAGTAATATAATTTACTTTGATTTTGAATTATTTTGGGTTCTACAAATATATTTTAATTAATATCCATCTTATTAATAATAGTTTATTAATTTATTTTTTGATCATCAAAATAATATATATTAATAAAACTTTTTATATTGAATTTAAATCAAATATAATTATTAAGATTATTATAACTAAGTATTGTATTCATATTTTAGAACTATTAAAATATTATTATATTTTCAAAGGTTATAACCTATGTAAATCACGAAAATTCATAAAAATAAATTTTTTGTTATTTCATTGATTATGTAAAACCTATAAACACCTAAATGTGTAAACATATAAATCAATAAACTCATTAACCCCAAAACCACAATAAACTTAAACCATTAAATAGGTATACCCTAAATAATAAATAATAAATCTCATTTTTATTAGTATTCATTATAATTTTATATATACATTTTAATTATTATTTAGTTTATTTTTATAGAAATATAAATTAAAAAATAAATTAATAGTGAGACAATATAATTTAAATAATTTATTTTTAATCAAAAATATATAAGCTTATAAATGGATACAAAAATTTAAAATTAATATTTAGTAAAATATTTCACTTTGATTTTGAATCATTTTAGGTTTATTAAATATATTTTAAACAATATTTATCTTATTAATAATTGTTTATTAATCTTTTGTATGATCTTTATAATAATATATATCAATATAATTGATTATATTGAATTTACATGATATATAATTATTAAGATTATCATAACTAAATATAGTATTCACATTTAAAAAAAATTTAAAAATTGTTATACTTTCAAAGGTTATATCCTTCAAAAATGAGAACAAATAACAAAAAAAATTTTTGTTATTTTATTTTTTAAATAAAACCTAAACTACTAAATGACTAAACACTTAAATCACTAAATTCTTAAATCCCAAAACTCCTAAATATATAATCTTTTAAACCTATATATTTTATCTTATTAATAATAGTTTTATTTAATATCTATCTTATTAAATATATTTTACTTTGATTTTGAATCATTTTAGGTTTTGCAAATAAATTTTATGTAATATCTATCTTATTAATAATAGTTTATTAATTTATTTTATTATCGTCATCATAATATCTATAAAAAAATTCTTTATATTGAATTTACATAATATATAATTATTTACATTATTATAACAAAATAATATTTTCAAATTTAAAAAAAATTAAAAAAATACTAAGTTTTCAAAGGTTATAACCTTTGAAAATAAGAAAAATAAAAAAATAATTTTTTTGTTAAAAGACTTTTTAAATAAAATATTTAAACAACAAAATACCTAAATTCTTATTGACTAAACTCCTAAACCCCCAAGCCCATAAATACATAAGCATTTAAATTAGTATACTCTAAATAATAAATAATTTATCTCATTTTTATTAGTATTTATTATAATTTTAAATATTCATTTTAATTATTTATCAGTTTATTTTTTTTGAAATATTAATTACGAAATAAATTATTAGTGAGATGGATATAATTTAAATAATTTATTTTTCATCAAAAAAATATAAGATCATAAAAAGAGGCAAAATTTTTAAAACAAAATATTATTATTTAGTAATTTATTTATATTTAAATTTGAATAATTTTATATATTGCAATTATATTTTAATTTATATCATTCTAATTAATAATAGTTCATTAATTTATTTATTGATCATTATTATAATATCTATTAATAAAATTATTTATAATGATTTTACATTATATATAATTATCAAGATTATTATAACTAATTATTATATTCACATTTTAAAAAAAATTAAAAATTATTATATTTTCAAAGGTTATAACCTTCAAAAATTAGATAAAATCACTTAAGGCATAAACACTTAAATGACTAAACCCCAAAACACCTAAATACTTAAACCATTAAAACTATATATCCTGAATAATAAATAATAAATCTTAATTTTATTTGTATTCATTATAATTTTAAATATTTATTTTAATTATATATTAGTTTATTTTTATAGAATTATAAATTACAAAATAAATTATGAGGAAGACAAATATAATTTAAATAATTTATTTTTAATAACAAAAATATAAACTTATAAAAAAAGCAAAATATTAAATAAAATTATTATTTAGTAATATATTTTACTTTGATTTTGAATAAATTTTGATTTGCAAATATATTTTAATTAATATCTATCTTATTAATAATAGTTTATTAAATTGTTTTTATCATTATTATAATATCTAGCAATGTAATTATTTATATTGAATTTAAATGACTTATAATTATTAAGATTATTATAACTTAATATTTATTTACATTTAAAAAAAATTGTAAAATTATCAAATTTTCAAATCTTATAACCTTTGAAAATGTGAAAAAATATCAAAAATTATTTTTTTGTTATTTCATTGTTTAAATAAAACCTATAAACCACTAAATGCCTAAAAACATAAATCGCTAAACTTCTAAACGACAAAACTTCTAAATACTTAAACCATTAAACTAGGTATAAATTAATAATAATTCATAAATCTCATTTTAATTTTTATTCAGTATAATTTTAAATTTTTATTTTATTTATTTAATAGTTTATTTTTTAAAAAATATTAATTACAGAATAAATTATTAGTAAGACATATATAATTTAAATTAAACCAGTATACCCTAAATAATAAAGAATAAATATCATTTTTTTTCATTATTATTTTAAATATTCATTTTAATATTTATTTGTTTATTTTTATATAAATATTAATTACAAAATAAATTATGAGTTAGACAAATATAATTTAAATATATAATTTTTCATCAAAAAAATAGAGATAAACTTTTAAAAAAAAAATTTCAAAACAAAAAATTATTATATAGTAATATATTTTGCTTTGCTTCTTAATCATTTTTGGTTTTGTAATTATATTTTAATTGAAATCTATCTTATTAAAATAAATTTATATTTTATTTTTTGATAATTATTAGAATATTTATCAATAGAATTATTTATATTGAATTTATATGAAATATATATATAATGATTATTATAACTATATATTGAATTCACTTTTGAAAAAAAATTTAAAAATATTATATTTTCAAAAGGTTATAAACTTTGAAAATATCAAAGAATAATAAAAATAAATATTTTGTTATTTTATTTTTAAATAAAACCTATAAACCACTAAATGCATACACAATTAAATCAGTAAACTTTTAAACCCCGTAATACCTTAATACATAAACTATTAAACTGCTATATAATACATAATATTTAATAAATCTAATCTTTATTTCTATTTATTATAATTTTAAATATTCATTTTAATTATTTATTAGTTTATTTTTATAGAAATATTTATTACAAAATAAATTATGAGTGCGACAAATATACTTTATATAATTTATTTTTAATCAAAAAAGATATATACGCTTATAAAAGAAGTAAAATTAAAAAATTAAAAATTATTATACAGTAATATATTTTACTTTAATTTTGAATCAATTTGGGTTTTCTAAATATTTTTTTAATTACTATCTTTTTATTAATTGTTTATTAATTTAAATTTTGATAATTATTATAATATCTATCAATAAAATTGTTTATATTGAATTTATATGATATAGAATTATTAATATTATTATAACTAAATATTGGATTTACATATCAGAAAATCTTAAATTTTATTATATTTTCAGTGGTTATAACCTCTGAAAATCAAAAAATATTACAAATTTTTTTTATTTTATTGTTTAAATAAAACCTATAAAATACTAAATGCCTAAAAACAAAAATCTCTAAACTCCTAAATGTCAAAACCATTAAACTGGTATACATTAATAATAAATCATAAATGTCATTTTAATTTGTATTCAGTATAATTTTAAATTTTTATTGTAATTATTTATTAGTTTATTTTTTTAGAAATATTAATTACAAAATAAATTATTAGTGAGACAAATCTAATTTAAATTATAATAGTATTCTAAATAATAAATAATAAATCTCATTTTTTTCATTATAATTTTAAATATTTATTTTAATTATTTATTTGTTTATATATATATAAATATTAATTACAAAATAAATTGAGCTAAACAAAAATAATTTATATAAATTATTTTTTATCAAAAAATTATTGATAAACTTTTTAAAAGAAAAAAAATTTTCAAAACAAAAAATTATTATATAGTAATATATTTGCTTTGCTTCTAAATCATTTTAGATTTTGTGATTAAATTTTAATTTATATCTATCTTAATAATAATAGATTATTAATTAATTTTTTTGATCATTATTAGAATATTTATCAATAAAAATATTTATATCGAATTTATATCATATATAAATTTAACAATTATTATAACTAAATATTGTATTCACTTTTGAAAAAAGTTTTAAAATTTTTATAGTTTCAAAGATTATAACCTTTGAACATATGAAAAAATAAAAAAAAATATTTTTTTTGTTATTTCATTGTTTAAATAAAACCTATAAATCACTAAATGCCTAAACACTTAAATCACTAAACTACAAAATCTCGATACCCTAAATAATAATTAATAAATCTAATTTTTAATTGTTTTCTTTATTAATTTAAAAAATTCATTTCGTTTGTTAAGTTATATATATATATATATTAATTATAAAATAAATTATGAGTTAAAAATATAATTTATAAAAATTATTTTTCATCAAAAAATAGATATGCTTATAAAAAGAATAAAAATTTAAAAACAAATAATTATTAATAAGTAATATATTTTCCTTTGCTTTTGAATCATTTTAGGTTTTGATATTATATTTTAAGTAATATCAACCTTATACATACTAGATTTTTAATTTATTTTTTATAATTATTAGAATATCTATCAATAAAATTGTTTATATTGAATTTATATGATATATAATTATTATGTTATTATAAATAAATATTGTATTCACTTTTGAAAAAAATTTAAAAATTATTATATTTTCATAGGTTATAATCTTGAAAAATTAGAAAGAATACAAAAAATAAATTTTTTGTTATTTCTTTTTTAAATATAACCTATAGACCACTAAATGTTTACTTACTTAATTCAGTAGCTCATAAAACCTGAAACCGCTAAATACATAAACCTTATAACAGCTGTATACTACTTAATAAATAAAAAATCTCATTTTTATTTCTATTTATTATTATTTTAAATATTAATTTTAATTATTTATATTTTAATTTTTTAGAAAAATTAATTACAAAATAAATAATGAGTGAGAAAGATATTATTTATATAATTTATTTTTAATCATAAAAAAATATAAGCTTATAAAAAGATGGAAAAATTTAAAAATTAAATATTATTATTTAGTAATATATTTTTATTTGATTTTGAATCATTTTGTGTTATATAAATATATTTTAATTAATATTTATATTATTAATAATAGTTTATTAATTTAATTTTTGATCATTATTATAATATCTATCATTATAATTATCTATATTGAATTTTTATGATATATAATTAATAAGATTAATATAATTATACATGGTATTCACATTTCAAAAGATTTTAAAAATTATTTTATTTTTAAAGGAACCTTTGAAAATCTAAAAAAAATCAAAAATTTTTTTTTATTTTTATTATATAAATAAAACCTATATACCACTAAATGCCTAAAAACATAAATTGCTAAACTTCTAAATGAAAAAACCCCTAAATAATCGATCCATTAAACCGTTATACCATATATAATTGTTGGTCAATTGTGCTTCCATGGTAGTGAGATTGTGATACAGAAAGACAGAAACAACAGAAAACAAGCAATATATATATCCCAAATCAGCAACCATCCATGATATAATCAAAAAACGAGAAATAAATACCAAAAATAATGTGGTTCGCTAGTCGCTCCGTACGACTAGCTAAATCCACCAGAAAATACTTTTGGGTTGTAGATTAAAGCAACAGAAATGTCTTACAGTATGCAGCACACAAAATAGTCGTGATAAATCACACAGAGAGAAGAGAGAGACACGATGAATAGTTCAACAGTTCCAAAAACAGCCACCCGAAAATAAAATTACAAAACATTTTATATTAAAATTTCTCTCTATTCATTTAGCCGGAGCAGGTCGGATCATGAGACGGGTCAGGCTCTGCTCCAATTTTGGCCCGCTAGTTCAGTCAGCGAGAACTCCATTATTGTGCTACTACTGCATCCCCGTCCTCTTTAATATTAACCTTTCCTGCACTTACATGAAAATATTTAAAAAAAAATATTTGGTGATACAAACAGATTATCAAAAAATAAATTACATATACATCAATAATAAATCTTAAATCTCATTTTAATTTGTATTCATTATAATTTTAAATACTCATTTTGAATATTTTATTTTTTATATAAATATTAATTACAAAATAAATAACTAGTTAGACAAATATAATATTAATAATTTACTTTTAATAAAAAAAATATAATCTTATAAAAAGAAGTAAAAATTTAAAAACAAAAAATTATTATTTAGTAATAAATTTTACATTGATTTTAAATCATTTTAGGTTTTGTAATTATATTTTAATTTATATCTATCATATTAATAATAGTTTATTAATTTTTTTTTGATAATTGATATCATATCTATCAATAAAATTATTGATAATTAGTTTATATTATATATAATTATAATGATTATTATTACTGAATATTTTATTCACATTTTAAAAAAAATTTAAAATTATTAAATTTTCAAATGTTATAACCTTTGAAAATGTGAAAAAATTAAAAAAAATAATTTTGTTTGTTATTTCATTGTTAAACTAAATCCTATTAACCACTAAATGCCTAAATACTTAAATCAATAACTCTTAAATCTTGAAAACTCTAAATAGATAATCATTTTAAACCGGTATACCCTAAATAATAAATAATAAATCTCAATATTATTTTTTTCATTATAATTTAAAATATTCATTTGAATTATTTATTCATTTATTTTTATATAATTTTTAATTACAGAATAAATTGAGTTAGACAAATATAATTAATATAATTATTTTTTATAAAAAAAATATAAACCTTTCAAAAGAAAAAAAAATCCAAAACAAAAAATTATTATATAGTAATATATTTTGCTTTGTTTTTGAATCATTTTAGGTTTTGTAATTATATTTAAATTGATATCTATCTTATTAATAATATATTATTAATTTATTCTTTGATCATAATAAGAATATTTATCAATAAAAATATTTATATTGAATTTATATGATATATAAATATAATGATTATTATAACTAAATATTGTATTCACTTTTCAAAAAAATTTAAAAATTATTATATTTTCAAAGTTATAACCTTTGAAAATATCAAAAAATAAAAAAAAATAAATTTTTTAATATTTTTTTTAAAATAACACCTATAAACCACTAAATGCATGCACAGTTAAATCAGTAAACTTCTAAACCTCATAATGCCAAAATACATAAACTATTAAACCACTATATACTACTTAATAATTAATAAATCTAATTTTTAATACTATTTATTATAATTTTAAATATTCATTTTAATTATTTATTAGTTTTTTTATAGAAATCTTTATTACAAAATAAATTATGAGTGCGACAAATATAATTTAAAAAGTATATATGCTTATAAAAGAAGTAAAAATTAAATAATTAAAAATTTTTATCCAGAAATATATTTTACTATAATTTTTAATCAATTTGGGTTTTGTAATTATTTTTTAATTATTATCTATCTTAATATCAATAGTTAATAAATTTAATTTTGATCATTATTATAATATATATCAATAAAATTGTTTATATTGAATTTATATGATATATAATTATTAATATTATTATAACTAAGTATTGTATTCACATTTCAAAAAATTTAAATATAATTATATTTTCTAAGGTTATAACCTATGAAAATGCGAAAAAATTATAGAAATTTTTTTAATATTTTCTTTAAAATAAAACGTATAGACCACTAAAAGCATAAAAACATAAATCGCTAAAATCCTAAATGAAAAAAACCTTTAAATTTTTAATCCATTAAACTGGTATACAGTAATAATAAATCATAAATCTTATTTTAAAGTTTATTCAGTATAATTTTAAATTTTTATTTTAAATATTTATCAGTTTATTTTTATAGAAATATTAATTAGAAGATAAATTATTAGTGAGAAATATCTTATTTAAATTAAATCGGTATCCCTAAATAATAAATAATAAATCTCATTTTTTTATTATAATTTTAAATATTCATTTTAATTATTTATTTGTTTATTTTTATAAATATATTAATTATAGAATAAATTATGAGTTAGACAAATATAATTTATATAAATTTTTTTTCATAAAAAAATATACATAAACTTTTTAAAAAAAATACAAAACAAAAAATTATTATATAGTAATATATTTTGCTTTGCTTCTGAATCACTTTATGTTTTGTAATTATATTTTAATTGATATCTATCTTATTAATAATAAATTATTAATTTATTTTTTGATCATTATTAGAAAATTTATCAATAAAATTGTATATATTTAATTTATATAATATATAAATATAATGATTATTATAACTAAAGATTGTATTCACTTTAGAAAAAAAATTAAAATTTATTGTATTTTCAAATGTTATACCTTTGAAAATTATTCAAAATTACAAAATATTTTTGTTATTTTTTAAATAAAACATATAAACCAATAAAAGCACATATAAGTAAATCAGTAAACTCTTAAATACATAAACCATTAAACCGATATATACTACTTAATAATTAATATATCTAATTTTTATTTTATTTATTATAATTTTAAATATTGATTTTAATTATTTATTATTTTATTTTTATAAAATCTTTATTACAGAATAAATTATGAGTGCGACAGATATAATTTTAATAATTTATTTTTAATCAAAAAAATTATATACGCTTATAAAAGAAGTAAAAATTTAAAAATTTAAAATTATTATACAGTAATATATTATAGTTTAATCTTGAATCGATTTGGGTATTGTAAATAATTTTTAATTAATATCTATCTAATTATTAATAGTTTATTAATTTAATTTTTGATCATTATTATATTATCTATCAATAAAATTGTTTATATTGAATTTAAATGATATATAATTATTTATAATAAAATAAGTAAATATTGTATTCACATTTCAAAAAATTTTAAATATTATTATATTTTCAAAGGTTATAACCTATGAAAATTAGAAAAAATTATAGAATTTTTTTTTGATATTTTATTTTTTTAAATAAAACGTATCGACCACTAAAAGCCTAAAAACATAAATTGCTAAAATCCTAAATGAAAAAACCTCTAAATTCTTAATCTATTAAACTGGTATACAGTAATAATA
The DNA here is from genome assembly GCA_029783825.1 of Sapria himalayana. Taxonomy (NCBI): domain Eukaryota; kingdom Viridiplantae; phylum Streptophyta; class Magnoliopsida; order Malpighiales; family Rafflesiaceae; genus Sapria; species Sapria himalayana. The sequence continues at coordinate 173,834 of JAREIK010000617.1, forward strand.
AATCATAAATCTCATTTTAAATTTTATTCAGTACAATTTAAATTTTTTTTTTTTTTATTTATCAGTTTATTTTTATAGAAATATTAATTACAAAATAAACTATTAGTTAGAAATAACTAATTTAAATTAAACCCGTATCCCTAAATAATAAATAATAAAACTCATTTTTATTCATTATAATTTTTATTATTCATTTTAATTATTTATTTGTTTATTTTTATAAATATATTAATTACAAAAAAAATTATGAGTTAGACAAATATAATTTATATAAATTATTTTTCATCAAAAAAATATACATAAACTTTTTAAAGGAATAAACAAATTTAAAACAAAAAATTATTACATAGTAATATATTTTTCTTTCCATCCGAATCATTTTAGGTTTTGTAATTATATTTTAATTGATATCTATCTTATTAATAAAAGATTATTAATTTATTTTTTGATCATTATTACAATATTTATCAATAAAATTGTTTATATTGAATTTATATGATATATAAATATAATGATTATTATAACTAAATATTGTATTCACTTTAGAAAAAAATTTAAAATTTATTGTATTTTCAAAGGTTATAACCTTTGAAAATATCAAAAAATAACAAAAATAATTTTTTTTTATTTTATTTTTTAAATAAAACATATAAACCACTAAAAGCATATATAAGTTAATCAGTAAACTCCTAAATACATAAACCATTAAACTACTATATACTACTTAATAATTAAGATATCTAATTTTTATTTTATTTATTATAATTTTAAATATTGATTTTAATTATTTATTATTTTATTTTTATAAAATATTTATTACAGAATAAATTATGAGTGCGAAAAATATAATTTAAAAAGTATATATGCTTATAAAAGAAGTAAAAATTTAAAAATAAAAAATTTTTATTTAGAAATATATTTTACTATAATTTTAAATCAATTTGGGTTTTGTAATTATTTTTTAATTATTATCTATCTTAATATCAATAGTTTATAAATTTAATTTTGATCATTATTATAATATATATCAATAAAATTGTTTATATTGAAATTATATGATATATAATTATTAATATTATTATAACTAAGTATTGTATTCACATTTCAAAAAATTTTAATATAATTATATTTTCAAAGGTTATAACCTATGAAAATAAAAAAAAAATTATAGAAATTTTTTTTAATATTTTATTTTTTTAAATAAAACATATAGAACACTAAAAGCCTAAAAACATAAATCGCTAAAATCCTAAATGAAAAAAACCTTTAAATTTTTAATCCATTAAACTGGTATACAGTAATAATAAATCATAAATCTTATTTTAAAGTTTATTCAGTATAATTTTAAATATTTATCAGTTTATTTTTATAGAAATATTAATTAGAAAATGAATTATTAGTGAGAAATATCTTATTTAAATTAAACCAGTATCCCTAATTAATAAATAATAAATCTCATTTTTTTATTATAATTTTAAATATTCATTTTAATTATTTATTTGTTTATTTTTATAAATATATTAATTATAGAATAAATTATGATTAGATAAAATTAATTTATCTAAATTTATTTTCATAAAAAAATATACATAAACTTTTTTAAAAAAAAATTACAAAACAAAAAATTATTATATAGTAATATATTTTGCTTTGCTTCTGAATCATTTTATGTTTTGTAATTATATTTTAATTGATATCTATCTTATTAATAATAGTTATTAATTTATTTTTTGATCATTATTAGAATATTTATCAATAAAATTGAGTATATTGAATTTACATGATATATAATTATAAAGATTATTATAACTAAATATTATATTTACATTTGAAAATAATTTAAAAATAATAAGATTTTTAAAGGTTATCATCTTTGAAAATGAGATAAAATCACAAAATTATATTTTTTGTTATTTTATTGTTTATATAAAACCTATAAACTACTAAATGCCTAAACTCTTAAATCATTAAACTCCTAAACCCCAAAACCCCAAAACCCTTAAATACTTAAACATTTAAACCTTCTTTAAAGGTTTAAGTATTTATAAATAATATATAAATATCTATCAATAAATAAAAGTTTATTAATTTATTTTTTGATCATTATTATATTTATATTTACATTTATTTTATTAATATCTATCAATAAACTTGTTATTTTTAATTTACATGATATATAATTATTATGTTTATTATAACTAAATATTGTTTTCACATTTGAAAAAAATTTAAAAATTATTATATTTATAAAGGTTATAACCTTAAAAATTGATAAAAAATTTGAAAAATAATTTTTTTGTTATTTCATTATTTAAATAAAACTTATAAACTACTAAATGCCTAAACACATAAATCACAAAACTCCTAAATTCCTAAATACTTAAACCATTAAACCGGTATACCCTAAAAAATTAATCTTAAATCTCATTTTTATTTGTATTCATTATAATTTTAATATTCATTTAATTATTTATTAGTTTATTTTTATAGGAATATTAATTGCAAAATAAAATTATGAATGAAACAAATATAATTTGAATAATTTATCTTCATCAAAAAAAGATATAAGCTTATAATAAGAATAAAAAATTTAAAAATAAAAAATTATTATTTAGTAATATATTTTACTTTTATTTTGAATCGTTTTAGGTTTTGCAAATATATTTTAATTAATATTTATTTTATTAATAATACTTTATTAATCAATTTTATGATCAGTATTATAATATCGATCAATAAAATTATTTATATTGAATTTACATGATATTTAATTTTTATGATTATTATAATTAAATATTGTATTAACATTTGAAAAAAAAAATTAAAAATTATAATATTTTCAATGGTTATAACCTTGAAAATCAGAAAAAATCATAAAAATATTTTTTTTGTTATTTAATTATTTAAATAAAACCTATAAACCACAAAATAACTAAATACTCAAATTACTAAATTCTTATACCCTTATACTGCTGCACCACACACACATAGTGATGGACCACAGTACATGCGTGCACATATTCTTGTCCATTTTGGTGTAGCATTTAGAGGGGCCAGCAAGTCCTGGAAGCAGCCAGAAGTATGGGCCACCAGCTTGTAGAGGGCCCCACTAGCAGGCTAGGATGATAACATTCAGACAACTGACGAGACCGAGCAAAGAGGTCGGGAGTAAACCCAGGAGTAGCTAGGATTGGGTCCCACTAGCCCTAACAGGCAGCATAGAGGGCCACCCAACCATCACCCAACAGGAGTAGAGGGTAATCCATGATTAATTGGAGAGCCGGCAAAATCCGAAGCATCACCAAGCAGGGCCAGTAAGCAATGGAGTCCAGACCAGCCACACGATAGCAAAAGATTCAAACTTGTAGTTTATGTTTGTAGTTTTATTTGTATTTTGGACTTTGTATGCACCATGTACTTGTAGAGACGGATCATGACATACTCACACACACAATCTTGTATATTCTCTATGTAGCATGAAATGAGGGCAACAGGACCCATGAGTATCTCTAAGTGGGGCCCACTAATTCATTTTGTAAATACACATTAGGTGATGCTACCCTCCCGGGAGCAAAAAACCCATCTTTATAGTATTTTGTAATTTTACTTGTATTCTAGATTGGTTGTACACGTAGATAATTAGACTATGAGATGGACATCATTACACATTCACACCGATGCATGCATATTTTTTAATATTTTGTCGGTGCAACATATAGCCACTTCTTGGAGCTTGAGGAGGAAGCATTCTAACTCAAGACATACTCTTTTGAGGATTATTGGAGCAAACGAATGTGGAATTCATAGGTGAGAATGAATAGAAAATGTGCGTAGATATGGACTTGTGGATTTATGGGTATTCAGTTTTACATGTATTACATTGCATAGCAATGACATAGGCAAACGCTTGATGCTGCATGTCACACAGATGCACAATCTTATATTCGCATAGTTTTAATATGGTGCAACATTCACTTTCCTGCAAAAGGCTTGGACAAATCCGAATGGAAAGGACGCAGTGTGCATAATGACTCAATGCCAACTATGAAGTCTGGGATGCCAGATTATTTTAGTTGTATTCGTATGCTTGGAATTATTAGGCATTATGTTTTTTTATGTATTTTATGCATGGAATCATTAAGGTGCATAGGATTTGGTGGGCTGGCCTAAATTAGTCAACTTTTTAGTCGCTTGTAAGTTGTGTGCCTAAATGATAAATAATTTGTGTATTTTCCAAAAAAAAAACAAAAAAAAAACCATAAACTCTAAACTTTAAATCCTAAACCTTAAACCATAAACTATAACCCTAATCCATAAACTCTAAATCCTAAATCTCATGTTTTGCACTTTTATAATCAAATGACTAAGTGTTAAATTTAAATAGAAATTCACAACTTTTAGGAATGTCACAGATTTATCTTTTTGTATATGTAACACAAAGTCATGAATCAAGGGGTGAGTTATGGATTCAGTCTCTTTCTTGCTTTAGAATTTTGTAGCATTAGCAATGGTCATGATTGTATATTTTGTCTCTAGAACACAAAATCATATCGATGAGAATATGTCATAACTTGTCTCTCCGTTGAACATATTGTTATGGCACTAAGAATGATCATAAATACATATTTAATCACTATAATACTGGGTCATAGTATTGGATATGGCCATTGGTTTTGCATTTTATCTTTATATTGCAACGTCATTGTACTAGGAATGATTGCAACTTTGAACATTCCTCAAGAGCAAAAGTCATTACCCTAGAAATAGTTAAAGCTCGAGTACTACTCTTTATAACTTTCTATAGCCAAAATTCTTGGGATTGGAAATATCACTATGGCTTTTTCCATTGTTTTGTGACCTCAAGTGTCAATATGCACGACTAATATTTTGAGTAATGTTTAAAACCTTTTATACATTTGAATATGATTCATTTACACAGTATTGGGTATTGTGAGCTTGTATACATAACTCATTTAATATAAAAAGAAAGAAATGATACTTTTCATATCCATGAGGATATAAAAAAGAGGCTTAGACATGCCAATAAAATACATTTTTTGATTCTTGATTGAAAGAGAGCCCATACTTCTTGCGCTGCTCAAACCACCCTAGGGCTAGTTTGTTCTAATATGTTACAAGGTGGTTATTTCTTTAGAGGTGAACTATGTTTTAAAGAAATTTCTTTGAGTGTGTGCATGAGAGATATTTTAGAAGAAATTACAATAATCAATATAAATAGCATTCTCAACAACTAGCTATTTCAACACATAGGGTTATAACTTTGGTTTAGTCTATTAGCATACATGAGTGAAATTACATTTGATAGCCTAATGATTCAAGATCAAATATGATGAGACATAATTGAGATAAAGTATAAGCTCATTATTTTCGTTAGAGCTTTAGCAATCATTTTAGAGTTGAGAGAGGAACAAAATAAATTATTTTAATTTTTCAGTATATTTTTAATTTTAATTTTAATTATTTATCATTTTATTTTTATAGAAATATTAAATACAAAATAAATTATTAGTGAGACAAATCTAATTTAAATTAAACCGGTATATCCTAAATAATAAATAATAAATCTCATTTTTTTTTCATTTTAATTTTAAATATTAAAATTTAATTATTTATTTGTTTATTTTTATATAAATATTAATTACAAAATAAATTATGAGTTACAAAAATTTGATTTATATAAATTATTTTTCATCAAAATAATATAGATAAATTTTTAAAAGAACAAAAAATTTCAAAACAAAAAATTATTATATAGTAATATATTTTGATTTGTTTCTTAATCATTTTAGGTTTTGTAATTATATTTTAATTGATATCTATCTTATTAATAATTGATTATAAATTTATTTTTTGATCATTATTAGAATATTTATCAATAAAATAGTTTATATTGAATTTATATGATATATAAATATAATGATTATTATAACTAAATATTGAATTCACTTTTTAAAAAATTTTAAAAATTGTTATATTTTCTAAGGTTATAACCTTTGAAAATATCAAAAAATAATAAAAATAAATTTTTTGTTTTTTGTTTTTTAAAATAAAACCTATAAACTACAAAATGCATACACATTTAAATAAGTAAACTCCTAGACCCCATAATGCCTAAATACAGTAACCATTAAACCAATATATAATACATAATAAATAATAAATCTAATTTGTATTTCTATTTATTATAATTTTAAATATTAATTTTAATTATTTATTAGTTTATTTTTATAGAAATATTAATTACAAAATAAATTATGAGTGCGACAAATATATTTTAAATAATTTATTTTTAATGAAATTATATATATATACGCATATTAAAGAAGTAAAAATTTAAAAATTTAAAATTATTATACAGTAATATATTTTACTTTAATTTTGTATCAATTTGGGTTTTGTAAATATTTTTTAATTAATTTCTAACTTTTTATTAATAGTTTATTAATTTAATTTTTGATCAATATTATAATATCTATCAATAAAATTGTTTATATTGAATTAATCTGATATATAATTATTAATATTATTATAACTAAAATATTATATTTACATTTAAAAAAATTTTAAATATTATTATATTTTCAAAGGTTATAACCTAAGAAAATAAGAAAAAATTATAAACTTTTTTTTATTATTTTATTATTTAAATAAAACCTATAAACCACTAAATGCCTAAACACATAAATCACTAAATTTTCAAATGACAAAAGATCTAAATACTTAAACCATTAAATTGGTTTACATTAATAATAAATAATAAATTTCATTATAATTTTTATTCAGTATAATTTAAATTTTTTTTATAATTATTTATTAGTTTATTATTATAGAAATATTAATTACAAAATAAATTATTAGTGAAACATATATAATTAAAATTAAACTGGTATACCCTAAATAATAATTAATAAATCTCATTTTTTTAATTATAATTTTAAATATTCATTTTAATTATTTATTTGTTTATTTTTATATAAATATTAATTACAAATTAAATTATGAGTTAGACAAATATAATTTATATAAAGTATTTTTAATCAAAAAATATAGATAATCTTTTTAAAATAAAAAAAAATTCAAAACAAAAAATTATTATATTGTGATATATTTTACTTGCTTATGAATTATTTTAGATTTGTAATTATATTATAATTGAGATCTATCTTATTAATTATAGTTTATTTATTTATTTTTTCATCATTATTAGAATATTTATCAATAAAATTGGTTATATTGAATTAATAATCAATATAAATATATTGATTATTATAACTAAATATTGTATTCACTTTTGAAAAAAATTTAAAAATTATTATATTTTCAAAGGTTATAACCTTAAAAAATCAGAAAAAAAAATAAAAATAAATTTTTTGTTATTTCATTTTTTAAATAAAACATATAGATCAATAAATGCTTACTTACATAAATCAGTAACCTCATAAATCCTGAAACCCCTAAATACATAAACCTTTTAACATCTATATACTACTTAATAAATAATAAATAATAAATCTCATTTTAATGTGTATTCATTATAATTTTAAATATTCATTTTAATTATTTATAAGTTTATTTTTTATAGAAATATTAATTACAAAATAAATAATGAGCGAGTCAACTATAATTTTAATAATTTATTTATAATCAAAAAAAAATATAAGCATATAAAAAGAAGTAAAAATTTTAAAAACAAAAAATTATTATTTAGTAATATATTTTACTTTGATTTTGAATCATTATATATTCATTTTGCAATTATATTTTAATTGCTATCAATCATATTAAGAATAGTTTATTAATTTATTATTTGATCAATTTTATAATATCTAACAATAAAATTACTTATATTGAATTTAAAAGTCTTATGATTATTAAGATTATTATAACTAAATATTATATTTACATTTAAAAAAAATTTAAAAATTATTATATTTTCGAAGGTTAACCTTCGAAAATGATAAAAAATCACAAAAATAAATTTTTTTATTATTTTATTATTTAAATAAAACTTATAAACCACTAAATGCCTAAACATTAAAATCTCTAGACTCGAAAACCCCAAAACCCCCTAAATACTTAAACCATTAAACCTATATAACCCAAATAATAAATAATAAATCTCATTTTTATTTGTTTTCATTATAATTTAAAATATTCATTTTAATTATTTTTTAGTTTATTTTTATAGAAATTTTAATTACAAAATAAAAAATGCGTGAGACATATATAATTTTAATAAATTATTTTTTATGAAAAAAAATATAAGCTTATAAAAATAAACAAAATTTTAGAAATTTAAAATTTTATTTAGTAATATAATTTACTTTGATTTTGAATTATTTTTGGTTCTACAAATATAATTTAATTAATATCTATCTTATTAATAATAATTTATTAATTTATTTTTGATCATCAAAATAATATATATTTATAAAATTTTTTATATTGAATTTACATCAAATATAATTATGAAGATTATTATAACTAAGTATTGTATTCATATTTTAGAACTATTAAAAAATTATTATATTTTCAAAGGTTATAATATTTGAAAATCAAAAAAATTCATAAAAATAATTTTTTTGTTATTTCACTGATTAAATAAAACCTATAAAGACCTAAATGTGCAAACATATAAATCAATAAACTCCTTAACCCCAAAACCACAAAAAACATAAACCATTAAATAGGTTTACCCTAAATAATAAATAATACATCTCATTTTTATTAGTATTCATTATAATTTTAAATATTCATTTTAATTATTTATCACTTTATTTTTATAGAAATATTATTTACAAAATAAATTATTAGTGAGACAGATATAATTTAAATAATTTATTTTTCATCAAAAAAAAATATATGCTTATAAAATGAGGCAAAATTTTTAAAATAAAAAAATATTATTTAGTAATATATCTTATTTTGATTTTGAATCATTTTAGATTCTACAATTATATATTAATTTATATCATTCTTATTAATACTAGTTTATTAAATTATTTTTTAATCAATATTATAATATATATTAATAAAATTATTTATATTTAGTTTACATTATATATAATTATTAAGATTATTATAACTAAATATTATATTCACATTTAAAAAAATTTTAAATTATTAGATTTTCAAAGGTTACGACCTTCAAAAATTAAAAAAATTCAAAAAATTAAATTTTTTATTTTTTAATTCTTTAGATAATAACTATAAATCACTAAAGGTCTAAACACTTAAATCACTAAACTCTAAAACCCAAAAACACCTAAATACTTAAACGATTAAACCGGTAAATTTTGAATAATAAATAATAAATCTCAATTTTATTTGTATTCATTATTATTTGAAATAATTATTTTAATTATTTTTAAGTTTATTATTATAGAATTATAAATTACAAAATAAATTATGAGTAAGACACATTAATTTAAATAATTTATTTATAATAACAAAAATATAAAGTTATAAAAAAAGCAAAACATTAAAAAAATTATTATTAAGTAATATATTTTTCTTTGATTTTGAATAAATTTAGATTTTGCAAATATATTTTAAATAATATCTATCTTATTAATAATAGTTTATTACATTTTTTTATCAATATTATATTTTCTAGCAATGTAATTATTTATATTGAATTTAACTTACATAAAATTATTAAGATTATTATAACTAAATATTATATTTACATTTGAAAAAAATTTAAAAATTATTAAATTTTCAAAGGTTATAACTTTGAAAAATTAAAAAAATAATAAAAATAAATTTTTTGTTATATCATTGTTTAAATAAAACTTATAAACCACTAAATTCCTAAACACTTAAGCCTCTTAACTCCTAAACACAAAAGATCCTAAATACTTAAACCTTTAAACTCGTAAACCTTAAATATAATTTAAATAATTTATTACTATATTAATTACAAGATAAATTATGAGTGATACAAATATAATTTAAATAATTTATTTTTCATCAAAAAAAAATATAAGCTTATAAAAATAAGCGAAAACAAAAAAAATTATTATTTAGTAATAAATTTTACTTGGATTTTGAATATTTTTAGTTTACAAATTATATTTTTATTTATATCTATCATATTAAAAATAGCATATTAATTTATTTTTTGTTAATTGATATCATTTTAATCAATAAAATTGTTTATATTTAGTTTATATTATATATAATTATAATGATTATTATTACTAAATATTGTATTAACATTTTTAAAAAATATTAAAATTATTATATTTTCCAAGGTTATAACCTTTGAAAATGTTAAAAAATATCAAAAATATTTTTTTGTTATTTCATTGTTTAAATAAAAACTATAAACCACTAAATGCCTAAAAACATAAATCGCTAAAGTCATAAATGAAAAAAACATTTAAATACTTAAAATATTAAACTAGTATACATTGATAATAATTCATAAATCTCATTTTAATTTTTATTCAGTATATTTTTAAATTTTTATTTTAATTAGTTATCAGTTTATTTTTATAGAAATATTATTTAAAAAATAAATTATTAGTGAGACATATCTAATTAGAATTAGACTGGTATACCCGAAATAATAATGAATAAATCTCAATATTATCTTTTTCATTATTATTATTATTTTTTTTAATTATTTATTTGTTTATTTTTATATAAATATTAATTAAAAAATAAAGTATGGGTTAGATATATATAATATATATAAATTAATTTTATTCAAAAAAATATAAATATACTTTTAAAAAAAAATTCAAAACAACAAATTATTATATAGTAATATATTTTGCTTTCGTCTGAATCATTTTTATATAATAATATATTTTTCATCTATATATTATTATTTAGTAATATATTTTGATTTGATTTTGAATCATTATGTTATGTAAATATATTTTAATTATTATTTATATTATTAATAATAGTTTATTAATTTAATTTTTGATCATTATTATAATATCTTTCAATAAAATGGTTTATATTGAATTTATATGGTATATAATTGGTAAGATTAATATAATTATACATAGTATTCACTTTTCAAAAAATTTTAAAAATTATTTGTGTTATGTATATAAATATATATATATATATATATATAATATTTGTATAATTCAATTTATTTTGTAATTAATTTTTATATATAAATAAACAAATAAATAATTATAATGTATATTTAAAATTATAATGAAAAAATAATAATATTTATTATTTATTATTTAGGGATGCCGGTTTAATTTAAATTAAATCTGTCTCACTAATAATTTATTTTGTAATTAATATTTCTATAAAAATAAACTGATAAATATTTAAAATAAAAATTTAAAATTATACTGAATAAAAATTAATATGGGATTTATTATTTATTATTAATGTATACCAGTTTAATGGTTTACGTATTTAGAGGTTTTGTCGTTTAGGAGTTTAGAAATTTATGTTTTTAGGTTTTTAGTGGTTTATAGGTTTTAATTAAAAAATAAAATAACAAAAAAATATTTTTTTTATTTTTTGATATTTTCAAAGGTTATGACCTTTCAAAATATAATAATTTTTAAATTTTTTTAAAAAGTGAATACTATCTTTAGTTATAATAATCATTATATTTATATAACATATAAATTCAGTATAAAAAATTTTATTGATAAATATTGTAATAATGATCAAAAAATAAATTAATAATCTAATTTTAATAAGATAGATATCAAATAATATATAATTACAAAACCTAAAATGATTCAGAATCAAAGCAAAATATATTACAATATAATAATTTTTTGCTTTAAATTTTTATTTTTAAAAAAGTTTATGTATAATTTTTTAATGAAAAACAATTTATATAAATTATTTTTGTCTAACTCAATTTATTCTGTAATTAATATTTATATATAAATAAACAAATAAATAATAAAAATGAATATTTATAATGATAATGAAAAAAAATGAGATTTATTATTTATTATTTAGGGATACCAATTTAATTTAAATTAGATCTGTCTCACTAATAATTTATTTTATAATTAATATTTTTATAAAATTAAACTGATAAATAATTAAAATAAAAATTTAAAATTATACTGAATAAAAATTAAAATGAGATTTATTTTTTTATTATTAATCTATACCAGTTTAATGGAATAAGTATATAGAGGTTTTGTCATTTAGGAGCTTATCAATTTAGGTTTTTAGGCGTTTAGTGGTTTATAGGTTTTATTTAAAAAATAAAATAAAAATAAATATATTTTTATTATTTTTTAATATTTTCAAATGTTATAACCTTTCAAAATATAATAATTTTTAAATTCTTTTTAAAAGTGAATATAATCTCTAGTTATAATAACCATTATATTTATATATCATATAAATTCAATATAAACAATTTTATTGATAAATATTCTAATAATGATAAAAAAAATAAATTAATAATATATTATTAATAAGATAGATATCAATTAAAATATAATTATAAAACCTAAAATGATTCAGAATCAAAGCAAAATATATTACTATATATTAATTTTATGTTTAGAAATTTTTTTTTCTTCTAAAAAGTTTATTTATAATTTTTTGCTGAAAAATAATATATATAAATTATATTTGTCTAACTCAATTTATTTTGTAATTAATATTTATATAGAGATAAACAAATAAATAATTAAAATGAATATTTAAAATTATAATGAAAAAAAAATAAGATTTATTATTTATTATTTAGGGATACCGGTTTAATTTAAATTAGATCCGTCTCACTAAAAATTTATTTTGTAATTAATATTTCTTTAAAAATAAACTAATAAATAATTAAAATAAAAATTTAAAATTATACTGAATAAAAATTAAAATGAGATTTAAGATTTATTATTAATGTATAATAGTTTAATGGTATAAGTATTTAAGGGTTTTGTCGTTAGGAGTTTAGTGATTTATGTTTTTAGGCTTTTAGTGGTTTATAGGTTTTATATAAAAAAATAACAAAAAAAATTTCTATAATTTCTTATCTTTTTCATAGGTAATAACCTTTGAAAATATAATAATATTTACAATTTTTTGAAATTTGAATAAAATATTTAGTTATAATAATATTAATAATTATATATCATATAAATTCAATATAAATAATTATATTGATATATAATATAAAAATGATCAAAAATTAAATTAATAAACTATTAATAAAAAGATAGATATTAATTAAAAAATATTTACAAAACCCAAATTGATTCAAAATTAAATTAAAATATATTACTAAATAATAATTTTAAATTTTTAAATTTTTACTTCTTTTATAAGCATATATTTTTATTATTAAAAATAAATTAATTAATTTATATTTGTCACACTCATACTTTATTTTGTAATAAATATTTCTATAAAATTAACTAATAAATAATTAAAATGAATATTTAAAATTATAATAAATAGAAATAAAAATTAGATTTATTAATTATTAAGTAGTATAAAGAAGTTTAATGGTTTATGTATTTAGGCATTATGGGGTCTAGAAGTTTACTGATTTAACTGTGTATTCATTTAGTGGTTTATAGTTTTTATTTAAAAAATAAAATGAAAAAAAAATATTTTTATTATTTTTTGATATTTTCAAAGGTTATAACCTTTGAAAATATAATTATTTTTAAATTTTTTTCAAAATGTGAATAAATATTTATTTATAATAATCATAATAATTATATATCATATAAATTCAATATAAACAATTTTATTCATAAATATTCTAATAATTATCAAAAAATAAATTAAAAATATATTATGAATAAGATTTATATTACTTATAATATAATATCAAAACCTAAAATGATTCAAAAGCAAAGCAAAATTTATTACTCAATAATAATTATTTGTTTTTAAATTTTTATTCTTTTTATAAGCTTATCTATTTTTTGATGAAAAATAATTTTTATAAATTATATTTTTAACTCATAATTTATTTTGTAATTAATATATATTTATAAAAAACATAACAATTAAAATGAATTTTTTAAATCATAATGAAAACAAATAAAATTGAGATTTTTTAATTATTCTTTAAGGTATACTAGTTTAAAGGAGTATTTATATAGGGGTATCAGGATTTTGTAGTTTAGTGCTTTATGTGTTTAAGCATTTAGTGGTTTATAGGTTTTATTTAAACAATAAAATAATTTTTTTTTTATTTTTTCACATGTTAAAAGGTTATAATCTTTGAAAATATAATAATTTTAAAATTTTTTTCAAAAGTGAATATAATATTTATATATAATAATTAATAAATATATATATCATATAAATTCAATATAAATATTTATATTGATAAATATTTTAATAATGATAAAAAATTAATTTATTAATCTATTATTAATAAGTTAGATATCAATTAAAGTATAATTACAAAACCTAAAATGATTCAGAAGCAAACCAAAATATATTACTATATAATAATTTTGTGTTTTTAGTTTTTTTTTCTTTTAATTAGTTTATCTATATTTTTTTGTTGAAAAATAATTTATATAAATTATATTTGTATAACTTATACTTTATTTTGCAATTAATATTTATATAAAAATAAACAAATAAATAATTAATATGAATATTTAAAATTATAATATAAAAAATGTGATTTATTATTTATTATTTATTATTTAGGGTATACCGGTTTAATTTAAATTATATCTATCTCACTAATAATTATTTTTGTAATTAGTATTTCTATAAAAATAAACTGATAAATAATTAAAATAAAAATTTAAAATTATACTTAATAAAAATTAAATTGAGATTTATGATTTATTATTAATGTATACCAATTTAATGGTTTAAGTATTTAAATGTTTTGTCATTTAGGAGTTTAGCAATTTATGTTTTTAGGCATTTAGTCGTTTATAGGTTTTATTTAAATAATGAAATAACAAAAAATTTATTTTTGATATTTTTTTAAATTTTCAAAAGTTATAACATTTGAAAATATAATAATTTTAAAATTTTTTAAAAATGTTTATATAATATTTAGTAATAATAATTATTATAACTATATATAATATCAACTATATATAAATAATTTTATTTATAGATATTATATCAATTATCAAAAAATAAATTAATAAACTATTATTAATATGATAGATATAAATTAAAATATAATTAAAAAACCTAAAATGATTCAAAATCAAAGTAAAATTTATTACTAAATAATAATTTTTTTTTTAGTTTTTGCCTCATTTTATAAGCTTATATGTTTTTTCTGATGAAAAATATATTATTTAAATTATATTTGTATCACTCATAATTTATTTTGTCATTAATATTTATATAAATTATTTATATTATATTTAAGTTTTACGAGTTTAAAGGTTTAAGTATTTAGGGGCTTCGGTGTTTAGGGGTTTAGAGATTTATGTATTTATGCACTTAATGGGTTATAAGTTTTATTTAAACAATTATATAACAAAAAATTTATGTTTGTTATTTTTTCTGATTTTTAAAGGTTATAACATTCGAAAATATAATAATTTTTAAATTTTTTTATATGTGAATACTAAATTTAGTTATGATAATCTTAATAATTATATATCATGTAAATTCAATATAAACAATTATATTGATAGATATTATATTAATGATCCAAAAATAAATTAATAAACTATTATTAAAATGAAAGATATATTTAAAATATAGTTGCAAAACATAAATTTATTCAAAATCAAAATAAAATATATTACTAAATAATAATTTTTATATGTTTTGCTTCTTATTATTAGTTTATATTTTTTTTATTAAAAGTAAATTATTTAAATTATATTCGTCTTCCTCATAATTTATTTTTATTTATAATTCTATAAAAATAAAATTATAAATAATTAAAATGAATATTTAAAACTATAATGAATACATATAAAATAGATATTTATTATTTATTATTCAGGATATACCGATTTAATGGTTTAAGTATTTAGGTGTTTTTGGGTTTAGGAGTTTAGTGATTTAAGTGTTTAGGCCTTTAGTGATTTATAGGTTTTTTTTAAAGAATGAAAAAATAAAAAATTTAATTTTTTGATTTTTTTTTTAATTTTTGAAGGTTATAACCTTTGAAAATATAATAATTTTTAATTTTTTTAAAATGTGAATATAATATTTAGTTATAATAATCTTAATAATTATATATAATGTAAACTCAATATAAATAATTTTATTAATACATATTATAATAATGATCAATAAAAAAATGAAAATGTATTAGTAATAATAATCATATAAATTAAAATATAATTGCAAAATCTAAAATGATTCAAAAAATAAATAAAATATATTAATAAATAATAAAATTTTGTTTTTAAAATTTTATCTTTTTTTATAAGGATATATATTTTTTTTGATGAAAAATAAATTATTTTAATTATATCTATCTCACTAATAATTTATTTTGTAAGTAATATTTCTATAAAAATAAACTGATAAATAATTAAAATAAAAATTTAAAATTATACTTAATAAAAATTAAATTGAGATTTATGATTATTTATTAATGTACACTTGTTTAATGGTTTAAGTATTTAGAGGTTTTGTCGTTTAGTAGTTAAGCAATTTATGTTTTTAGGCATTTAGTGGTTTATAGGTTTTATTAAAACAATAAAATAACAAAAAATAATTGTAATTTTTTGTCTTTTTCATAGGTTGTAACCTTTGAAATAATATAATAATATTTAAAATTTTTTGAAATGTGAATACAATATTTTGTTATTTTAATATTAATAATTATATATCATATAAATTCAATATAAACAATTTTATTGATAGTTAATATAATAATGATCAAAAATTAAATTAATAAACTAATAATAATAAAATATATATTAATTAAAAAATATTTATAATACCCAAATCATTTCAAGATTAAACTAAAATAAATTACTGAATAATAATTTTAAATTTTTAATTTTTTACTTCATTTATAAGCGTCTATATTTTTTTGATTAAAAATAAATTATTTAAATTATATCTGTCGCACTCATAATTTATTTTGGAATAAATATTTTATAAAAATAAACTAATAAATAATAAAATCAATAATTAAAATTATAATAAATAAAATAAAAATTAGATTTAATAATTATTAAGTAGCATATAGTGGTTTATTGGTTTATGTATTTAGGAGTTTACTGATTTAACTATATATGCATTTAGTGGTTTATATGTTTTATTTAAAAAATAAAATAACAAAAAATTTATTTTTCTTATTTTTTGATATTTTCAAAGGTTATAACCTTTGAAAATATAATAATTTTAAAACTTTTTTCAAAAGTTAATACTATATTTAGTTATAATAATTATTAAATTTATATATCATATAAATTCAATATAAACATTTTTATTTATATATATTCTAATACCGATCAAAAAATAAATTAATAATCTATTATTAATAAATTAGATATCAATTAAAATGTAATTACGAAACCTAAAATGATTCAGAAACAAAGCAATTTATATTACTATATAATATTTTTTTGTTTTTAATTTTTTTCTTCTTTTATTATGTTAATCTATATTTTTTTGTTGAAAAATAATTTTTATAAATTAAATTTGTATAACTTATAATTTATTTGGTAATTAATATTTATATAAAAATTAATAAATAAATAATTAAAATGAATATTTAAAATTATAATGAAAAAAATAAAAATGACAATTATTATTTATTATTTAGGATATACATGTTTAAAAAATTTATCTATTTAGTGTTTTCGAGATTTAAAAGTTACTAATTTAAGTATTTAGGCATTTAATGGTTTATAGGTTTTATTCAAACAATGAAATAACAAAAAAATTATTTTTGATATTTTTTCAAATTTTCAAAGGTTATAACATTTGAAAATAAAATAATTTTAAATTTTTTTTAAAATATGAATACAATATTTAGTATTAATAAATATTATAACTATATATAATATAAACTAAATATAAACAATTTTATTCATAGATATTATATCAATTATCAAAAAATAAATTAATAAACTATTATTAATATGCTAGATCTAAATTAAGATATAAAGAAAAAACCTAAAATGATTCAAACTCAAAGTAAAATTTATTACTAAATAATAATTTTTTTTTAGTTTTTGCATCATTTTATCAGATTATATGTTTTTTTGATGAAAAATATATTAGTTAAATTATATTTGTATAACTTATAATTGATTTTGTAATTAATATTTCTATAAATTATTTAAATTTTATTTAAGGTTTACGAGTTTAAAGGTTTAAGTATTTAGGGGCTTCAGTGTTTAGGAGTTTAGAAATTTATATATTTAAGTATTTAATGGTTTATAAGTTTTATTTAAACAATGATATAACAAAAATTTTTTTTTTGTTATTTTTTCTGATATTTAAAGGTTTATAATTTTTTAAAAAAATTAAATTTTTAAATATAACAATGGTTTATAATGGTTTTTAATTTAACTAAATAATTTTAAAATTTATAAACCATTATAATGGTTTATAATGGTTTATAATTTATAATGGTTTATAATTTATAATGGTTTATAATTTAACTAAATAATTTTTAAATTTATAATTTTTAATTTTTAATGGTTTATAATGGTTTAAAATGGTTTATAATTTAAATAAATAATTTTTTAAATTAACTAAATAATTTAACAATGGTTTATAATGGTTTATAATGGTTTATAATTTCTGTATTTAACTAAATATATAATAATGGTTTATAATTTACTTTGAAAATATAACAATTTTTAATTTTTTTTATATATGAATACTATATTTAGTTATGATAATCTTAATAAATATATATCATGAAAATTTAATATAAATAAATATATTGGAATATATTATATTAATGATCAAAAAATAAATTAATAAACTATTATTAATAAGATAGATATTATTTTAAATAGATTTGCAAAACATAAATTTATTCAAAATCAAAATAAAATATATTACAAAATAATACTTTCTTTTATGTTTTGCTTCTTTTTATAAGTTTATATTTTTTGTTATTAAAAGTAAATTATTTAAATTATATTTTTCTTTCTCATAATTTATTTTTAATTTATAATTATATAAAAATAAATTAATAAATAATTAAAATGAATATTTAAAATTATAATGAATACTAATAAAATAAAGATTTATTATTTATAATTCAGGATATACTAGTTTAATGGTTTAAGTATTTAGGCATTTTGGAGTTTAGTGATTTAAGTGTTTAGGCCTTAAGTGATTTATAGTATTTATTTAAAGAATGATAAAATAAAAAATTTAGTTTTTCGATTTTTTTTAAATTTTGAAGGTTATAACCTTTGAAAATATAATAATTTTTAATTTTTTTAAATGTGAATATAATATTCAGTAATAATAATCTTAATTATTATATATAATGTAAACTTAATATAAATAATTTTATTAATAGATATTGTAATAATTATCAATAAAAAATTAATAAACTATTATTAATAAGAATGATATAAATTAAAATATAATTGCAAAATCTAAAATGATTCAAAATAAAAATAAAATATATTACTAAATAATAAATTTTTGTTTTTAAAATTTTGCCTCTTTTTATAAGGATATATATTTTTTTGATGAAAAATAAATTATTTAAATTAGATATGTCTCACTAATAATTAATTTTGTAATTAATTTTCTATAAAAATAAACTTATAAATAATTAAAATAAAAATTTAAAATTATACTTAATAAAAATTAAATTGAGATT
This sequence comes from Sapria himalayana, assembly GCA_029783825.1. Classification (NCBI taxonomy): domain Eukaryota; kingdom Viridiplantae; phylum Streptophyta; class Magnoliopsida; order Malpighiales; family Rafflesiaceae; genus Sapria; species Sapria himalayana. Next base: position 193,575 of record JAREIK010000617.1, read on the forward strand.
TATTATTTTTTATTAATGTACACATGTTTAATGGTTTAAGTATTTAGAGGTATTGTGGTTTAGGAGTTTAGCAATTTATGTTTTTAGGCATTTAGTTGTTTATAGGTTTTATTTAAACAATAAAATAACAAAAAAAAAATTTGTAATTTTTTCTCATTTTCATAGGTTATAACCTTTGAAAATATAATAATATTTAAAATTTTTTGAAATGGGAATACAATATTTCGTTATAATAATATTAATAATTATATATGATATAAATTAAATATAAGTAATTTTATTGATAGATAATATAATAATGATCAAAATTTAAATTAATAAACTATTAATTAAAAAGATTGTTATTAATTAGAAAATATAAACAAATCAAAAATTGATTCAGAATTAAAGTAAAATATATTACTGGTTAATAATTTTTTATTTTTAAATTTTTACTTCTTTTCTAAGCATATATTTTTTTTTGATTAAAAATACATTAATTAAAATATATATGTGGCACTTATAATTTAATTTGTAATAAATATTTATATAAAAATAAACTAATAAATAATTAAAATGAATATTTAAAATTATAATAAATAGAAATAAAAATTTGATTTATTAATTATTAAGTAGTATATAGAGGTTTAATGGTTTATATATTTAGGCATTAAGAGGTTTAGGAGTTTTCTGAATTAATTGTGTATGCATTTAGTGGTTTATAGGTTTTGTTAAAAAAATATAATATTAAAAAATTTATTTATATTATTTTTTGATATTTTCAAAGGTTATAAACTTTGAAAATATAATAATTTTTAAATTTTTTTTAAATGTGAATACAATTTTTAGTTATAATAATCATTATATTTATATATCATATAAATTTAATATAAACTATTTTATGGATAAATATTTTAATAATGATGAAAAAATAAATTAATAATCTATTATTAATAAGAAAAATATCAATTAAAATATAATTACAAGATCTAAAATGATTTAGAAGAAAAGCAAAATATATTACTATATAATAATTTTTTTTTAATTTTTTTCTTTTAAAAAGTATATCTATAATTTTTTGATTAAAAATAATGTTTATAAATTATATTTGTCTAACTCAATTTATTTTGTAATTAATATTTATATATAAATAAACAAATAAATAATTAATTTGAATATTTAAAATTATAATGAAAAAAAAATGAAATTTATTATTTATTATTTAGGGATACCGGTTTAATTTAAATTATATCTGTCTCACTAATAATTTATTTTGTAATTAATATTTCTATAAAATAAATTGATAAATAATTAAAATAAAAATTTAAAATTATACTCAATAAAAATTAAAATGAGATTTATTATTTATTATTAATGTATACCAATTTAATGATTTAAGTATTTAGAGGTTTTATCGTTAGGAGTTTAGCGATTTATGTTTTTAGGCTTTAATGGTTTATAGGTTTTATTTAAAAAAATAAAATATAAAAATTTTTATAATTTTTTATCATTTTCATAGGTTATAATATTTGAAAATATAATAATATTTAAAATTTTTTGAAATTATAATACAATATTGTGTTATAATATTATTAATAATTATATATCAAATAAATTTAATATAAATAATTTTATTGATAGATATTATAATAATGATGAAAAATTAGATTTATAAACTATTATTATTAAGATAGATATTAATTAAAAAATATTTACAAAACTCAAATTGATTCAAAATTAAAGTAACTTATATTACTTGATAATAATTTTTAATTTTTAAATTTATACTTCTTTTATAAGCGTATATTTTTATTAGATAAATAATATATTATTTAAATTATATTTGTCCCACTCATAATTTATTTTGTAATAAATATTTCTAAATAAATACACTAATAAATAATTAAAATGAATATTTAAAAATATAATAAATAGCAATGAAAATTAGATTTTTTAATTAATAAGTAGTATTTAATGGTTTAATGGTTTATGTATTAAGGCAATACGGGGTTTAGGAGTTTACTGATTTAACTTTATATGCATTTAGTAGGCCTGCTCAAGGGACTCGGAGATTCGCCACCCTTCCCGAAGCCTTGTCCTGAAAGAATCGGGACTGAGAAAATCGATTAACTTTGACTTTTATCGTCCCGTTCTGTCACGTATTTTTTCTTTTGGGATGGTTCCAGATCTTAAGCAATATCCATCCCGAGAACCGTCCCGTCCTAAAAAACCTATACTCATGAATATATATATATATATATATAACATGAAGATGCCACCAATTTTGCTACTGCCCATCCAATTCCAACGCACCTATTACTGTTTCGAAAAGTTCCAGGCTACCTCACGCCGTTCCAGCCGTGTTCAATTAGGTCCAGCCCTTGTCCGTCACACTTTTGGTTGCCTCCACCGTGTCTCATATGCCACCAGCATTTTAGTTTGTTTTTCTAACGAGAATTGAGTGATTAATTATTATTATTATGTGTCTTAGTCAGTTTTGTTTAGTATTGGTTGTGGTGTTGTGGTTGGGCCGAATGAGTAGGCCGAATGTGTTACAGTCAGTATTGTAGAGCTTGCTTATTTGAAATATTTATATGTATATATGCTTAACATATCATATTAATTAATGGCAATGCAGATGGCACAATCCAGTAGTAAACGAAAAATATAATAAATTGAAGATGATCACATTACAAATGATCAAAATACTGGTAAATCCAATCATCATTCTTTCACAAACCCTCCTATTGTTATGGCAACATCTTCAATTCCAATTGTAAAAGAAAGTCTAGGTACTTCTGAACCTCAAGCTCATTAAAAGTATAAGTCTGCAGTTTGGGAAACTTATGAGATATTAGTTGATTAAGGGGAATATGAAACTGGTAGGGCATCTTGTATATGGTGTAGGAAATATAACTTGGAAAAAAGTGATCAAGGTACTTAGAGTTTATGGAAATACTTTAGAAAGACTTGTAGAAATTATCACACAAAAAAGAATTAATAGAAGCTCACAAAGGAAAGACAAGTCACAATTTTTGTTTAGTTTCACTAAAGGTACTATTTCAGAGGATAACAAATTAACTTGTTGGCAATTTGATCAACAACTAGTTAGGGAGGCTTTGGTGAAAATTATCATAAAAGATGAATTATCTTTTTGTTTTGTTGAGAGGGATGAGTTTAAGGAGTTTCGTGAAGTTAGTGTGCCTCAATTTAAAATTCCATCTAGGCACTCTGTTTTGAGGGATTGTTTTTCATTGTTTGTGAAGGAAAAGAAGAAATTATTTGATAGTATATTATCTCATTGTTGTAGAGTTTCATTGACTACCGACACTCGGACTAGCATTCAAAATTTGTCTTATATATGTTTAACTATTCATTCCATTGATTTTCAATAGAATATGCATAAAAGCTTTTGAACTTTTGTGTAATTAAAAGTCATTCTGGAGTTAATATTAGAAATGCTATTGAGTTTTGCCTGAATGAATGGGGTTTGAGAAAGTTGATGTGCATTACTATTGACAATGCATCAAATAATGATGTTGCAGTTGAACAATTGAAAAAAAAGCCCGTGAAGAAAAGTGTTGTACCTTTGAGAGGCGAGCATTTTCATATGAGATGTTGTGCTCATATCTTAAACTTAATTGTCAGAGATGGAATTGCAATAGTTGAGGGTGCTATTCAAAAAATTAGAGGTGTGGTGAAATATGTGAGGAACAGTCCTAAAAGATTAGATATGTTTAAGTTATGTGTTGAAGAAGCAAACTTGACATATGGATCTTCATTGCAATTAGATTGTCCTACAAGATGGAATTCAACTTATTCGATGCTACAAACTGATATAAAATATCAAAAAAAAATTGATAAGTTGGAGGAAAAAGACAATAGGTATTTGAAGTAGCTTGGTTCAAACGTTCCAACTGAGAGAAACTGAACAAACGCCAAAATTTTGACTTGTTTCTTGAAAACTTTTTATGAGGTAACTTGTAAATTTTCTGGCTCATAATATTCTACCTCTAGTGTTTATTTTCCTCAGATAATTCAAATTTTGAAAAAAATTTGAGCTTTGTGAAAATAGTAGAGATACAAAGGTGTCTGAAGTTGGTATGAAAATGAGGCATTAATACAACAAATATTGGGGTTCTCTTCAGTCAACAAATATTATGCTTTTTGTAGCAGTAGTGTTCGATCCTAGATATAACCTCAAATATCTCAAGGTTAAGTACACTTAGCATTATGGTGAGGAATTGGCTAAAAATTTGGTGAAAATGGTTATAAATGCTTTAGATGAGATGATGGATGATTATAAAGATTTAAATGAAGATGAATCAAAAGAAGATGATTTCTCTTCTTCTGTGTTCAAGAAAAATGATGATTTCTTTGATGGTAGTGATACTTATGTTGATGATTTTTTTTTGAATTGGAGAAAGAACAAGAAGTTGCAGCTTTGGAAGAATTGGATAGGTACTTGGAGGACAAACTTGAAAAAAATAAAATTGATTTTGATCTTCTAAACTGGTGGAAGGTAAATGAGGTTAGGAATCCTTCTTTGGAAAATGTAGCAAGGGATGTATTTGCTATCCAAGCATCTACCATGGCCTATGAATCTATATTTAGTACTGGGGGCAGAACTTTAGATAAATTTAGGAGTTCTTTAACACCTATTATTGCTGAAGTTGTCTACAAGATTGGTTGAAAAGCTCAAACAAACCTATTGAAATTGAAGAATTAGTTCAAGACCTTGATGATAATGAATCAGGTTAGTATACAAATCTTGTAAATTTTAATTTCACTTTTACTTATTTTATTCATTCAATTTAATATAAATTTGGTTCAATTACAATTTTCAGATGGGTCACAATATCCATATATTCTTCCAACTATAGTTGGCAACTAAATTTGGAATGGGTGTATTAAATTGTTTAAGAAAATATTTTGTTTTTTTATTACTCTTTCATCTTAGAAATTTATGTCTATTTGATTAACACGTTTTCATCTTTGGTTATCATTCTATAATGGATGAAGAAAAGGGAGGAGTTGTAGAAGAGATAATTAATTAGGTTTGGATTTTCGTTGCTGTTCCGGGACGGACCTTTGAAATGATTATTATCATGGTTGTTATTAGTTGTATTTTTTTTTTGTTATATTAATCTGCCTAATTTTAGCAATTACTTAAGTAGTAATTGATGCCACCAATGTTTGTTGTCATCTTTAGCTATTCCTTAATATTTTAAGTAGTTGTTTAAAAAATGTAGTATTGCAAATATGGTTAACTTTCACTCGGCTGAATAAAGCCAACTTTTGAAAAAACAAACAACCAAATTAAGCACACAACTCGGTCCCGTTCTATTTAAAATTTTTATCCTTTTCTGCACATCAAAGCTTTTGACAAGGTAATGGAACTCGTTTGCGGTATTCAGTCTATTTGACAAAAAAAAATAGGCCCAATTTAAGTTTGAAAGATACATAACTATGGAATGATAAATTGTACATCAAAAGGTTTAGACATAAACTAACTTGGCCACATTGAAGAAAATAAATTGAAATAAATGTCCGAACTCTGTTCCATCCCGGAACCATTTTCTCCTACCCAAAATCCCTAATCTCCATCCCGTCACATCCTGATATTTTCAACCTATGGGGCAGGTCTGGATCTTCAAAAAAAAATCTCCAAACTATGGGAAGGAACTGGAGATTTGTAATCCCCATCCCGTCCCGTCCCATGATCACCCCTAGCATTTATTAGTTTATAGGTTTTATTTAAAAAATAAAATAACAAAAAATTTAATATAACCTTTGAAACTATAATTATTTTTAAATTTTTTTTTATTTGTGAATACTATATTTAGTTATGATAATCTTAATAATTATATATCATGTAAATTCAATATAAACAATAATATTGATAAATATTATAATAATGATCATACAAAAGATTAATAAACAACTATTAATAAGATAAATATTGTTTTAAATATATATACAAAACCTAAAATGATTCAAAATCAAAGTGAAATATTTTACTAAATATTAATTTTAAATATTTAAATTTTTATATCCATTTATAAGCTTATATATTTTTTGATAAAAAATAAATTATTTAAATTATATTTGTCTAGCTATTAATTTATTTTATAATTTATATTTCTATAAAAATAAACTAATAAATAATTAAAATGTATATATAAAATTATAATGAATACTAATAAAAATGAGATATATGATTTATTATTTAGGGTATACCTATTTAATGGTTTAAGTTTATTGTGGTTTTGGGGTTAATGAGTTTATTGATTTATATGTTTACACAGTTAGGTTTTATTTATTGATTTATAGGTTTTATTTAATCAAGGAAATAACAAAAAAAAAATTTTATGAATTTTCGTGATTTTCAAAGGTTATAACCTTTGAAAAGAAAATAATTTTTAAATAGTTCTAAAATATGAATAGAATACTTAGTTATAATAATCTTAATAATTATATTTGATGTAAATTCAATATAAAAAATTTTATTAATATATATTATTTTGATGATCAAAAAATAAATTAATAAACTTTTATTAATAAGACAGATATTAAATAAAATATATTTTCAGAGCCCAAAATAATTAAAATTCAAAGTAAATTATATTACTAAATAAAATTTTATCTTTTTGAAATTTTGTTTATTTTTATAAGCTTATATTTTTTTAATAAAAAATAATTTATTTAAATTATATATGTCCACTAATTATTTATTTTGTAATTAATATTTCTATAAAAATAAACTGATAAATAATTAAAATAAAAATTTAAAATTATATTGAATACAAATAAAAATGAGATTTATTATTTATTATTTAGGTTATATAGGTTTAATGGTTTAAGTATTTAGGGGGTTTTGGGGTTTAGGAGTCTAGAGATTTAAATGATTAGGCATTTAGTGGTTTATAAGTTTTATTTAAATAATAAAATAATAAAAAAATTATTTTTGTTATTTTTTATCATTTTTGAAGGTAATAAACTTTGAAAATATAATAATTTTTAATTTTTTTTCAAATGTAAATATAATATTTAGTTATGATAATCTTAATAATTATAAGACATTTAAATTCAATATAAGTAATTTTATTGTCAGATATTATAAAATTGATCAAATAATAAATTAATAAACTATTCTTAATAAGATTGATAGCAATTAAAATATAATTATATTAATCTTACTAATTATAAATCATATATTTTCAATATAAACAATTTTAATGATAAATATTATAATAATGATAAAAAAATTAAATTAATAAAATATTATTAATAATATAAATAATAATTAAAATATATTTACATAACACAATGATTCAAAATCAAATCAAAATATATTACTAAATAATAATATTTAGATGAAAAATATATTACTATATAAAAATGATTCAGAAGAAAGTAAAATAATAATCAAAATATAATAATTTGTTGTTTTGAAAATTTTTTTTCTTTTAAAATAAATTATTTTTCATTTTAATGAAAAATAATTTATATAAATTATATTTTTCCTACTCCTAATTTATTTTGTAATTAATATTTATATAAAAATAAACAACTAAATAATTAAAATGAATTTTTAAAATTATAATGAAAAAAATAATATTGAGATTTAATATTTATTATTTAGGGTTTTAGAGATATAAAAGTTATTGATTTAAGTGTTTAGGCATTTAGTTGTTTATAGGTGTTATTTAAACAATGAAATATCAAAAAAAATATTTTTTCTTATTTTTTCACATTTTCAAAGTTTATAAACTTTGAAAATATTATAATTTTAAAATTTTTTTCAAAAGTGAATTCAATTTTTAGTTAAAATTATCATTATATTTATATATCATATAAATTCAATATAAACAATTTTATTGATAAATATTCTAATAATGATCAAAAATAAATTAATAATCTATTATTAATAAGAAAGATATCAATTAAAATATAATTACAAAACCAATAATGATTCAAAAGCAAGGAAAATTATATTATTATATAATACGTTTTTGGTTTTATTTTTTTTTATTTGAATAAGTTTATCTATATTTTTTTTGATGAAAAATAATTATATAAATTATAATAGTCTAACTCATAATTTATTTTGTAATTAATATTTATATAAAAATAAACAAATAAATAATTAAAATGAATATTTAAAATTATAATGAAAAAAATAAAAATGAATTTATTGTTTATTATTTAGGATATATCTGATTAAAAAAATTATCTATTTAGGCTTTTCAAGATTTAGAAGTTATTCATTTAAGTATTTAGGCAATTAGTGGTTTATAGGTTTTATTTAAACAAAGAAATAACAAATAAATTATTTGTGATATTTTTTCAAATTTTCAAAGGTTATAACCTTTGAAAATATAATAATTTTAAAATTTTATAAAATATGAATACAATATTTAGTAATAATAATTATTATAACAATATATATTATAAACTAAATATAAATAATTTTATTGAAAGTTATAATATCAATTATCAAAAAATAAATTAATAAACAATTATTAATATGATAGATATATATATATAAAATTAATTACAAAAACTAAAAAGATTAAAAATTAAAGTAAATTTATTACTAAATAATAATTTTTGTTTTTTAGTTTTTGCCTCATTCTATAAGATTAAATATTTTTTTGATAAAAAATAAATTATTTAAATTATATTTGTATCACTCATAATTTATTTTATAATTAATATTTCAATAAATTATTTAAATTATATTTAAGGTTTACAAGTTTAAAGGTTTAAGTATTTAGAGGCTTTGGGGTTTAAGTGTTTAAAGATTTATGTGTTTGGGTATTTAATGGTTTATAAGTATTATTTAAACAATGATATAACAAAAAATTTATTTTTTGTTATTTTTCTCATTTTTGAAGGTTATAACCTTGGAAAATATAACATTTTTTTAATTTTATTAAACGTGAATACTATATTTAGTTATGATAATAATAATAATTATATACATATAAATTAAATATAAACAATTATATTGATAGATATTATATTAATGATCAAAAAATTAATTAATAAACTATTATAAATAAGATAGATATTATTTAAAATATATTGTGTAATTTATATTTCTATAAAATTAATCTAAAAAATAATTAAAATGAATATTTAAAATTATAATGAATAAAAATAAAAGTCAGAATTATTATTTATTATCCAGGATATACAGTTTTAATGGTTTAGGTATTTAGGAGTTTTGGGGTTTAGTGATTTAATTGTTTATGCCTTTAGTGATTTATAGTTTTTATTTAAAGAATGAAAAAACAAAAAATTTAATTTTTTGTTTTTTTTTATTTTTGAAGGTTATAACCTTTGAAAATATAATAATTTTTAATTTTTTTTAAATGTGAATATAATATTTAGTTATAATAATCTTAATAATTATATATAATGTAAACTCAATATAAATAACTTTATTAATAGGTATTATAATAATGATCAATAAATAATTAATAAACTATTATTAAAAAGAATGATATAAATTAAAATATAAATGCAAAATCTAAAATGATACAAAATCAAAATAAAATAATTTAGTAAATAATAAATTTTTGTTTTTAAAATTATGCCTATTTTTATAAGCTTATATTTTTTTGATGAAATATAAATTATTTAAATTATATCTGTCTGGCTAATAATTTATTTTGTAATAAATATTTCTATAAAAATAAACTGATAAATAATTAGAATAAAAATTTAAAATTATACTGAATAAAAATAAAAATGAGATTTATGATTTATTATTAATGTATACCAGTTTAATGGTTTAAGTATTTTGAGGTTTTTTCGTTTAGGACTTTAGTGATTTATGCTTTTAGGCATTTAGTGATTTATAGGTTTTATTTAAACAATAAAATAACAAAAAAAAATCGGTAATTTTTTGTAATTTTCAAATGTTATAATCTTTGAAAATTTAATAATATTTAAATTTTTTGAAATTTGAATACAATATTTAGTTATAATAATATTAATAATTCTATATCAAATAAAATAAATATCAACAATTTTATTGATAGATATTATAATAATGATCAAAAATTAAATTAATAAACTATTTATAATAAGATAGATATTAATTAAAAAAATTTACAAAACTCAAATTGATTCAAAATTAAAGTAAAATATATTAGTTCATAATATTTTTTAATTTTTAATAATACTTCTTTTATACTTCTTTTAAAAGCACATATATATTTTTTGATTAAAAATAAATTATTTAAATTATATGTGTCGCACTTATAATTTATTTTGTAATAAAATTTCTATAAAAATAAACTAATAAATAATTAAAATGAATATTTAAAATAATAATAAATTGAAATAAAAATTAAATTTATTAATTATTAAGTAGTATATAACGGTTTAATGGTTTATGTATTTAGGCATTACGGGGTTTAGGAGTTTACTGATATAACTGTGTTTATATTTAGTGGTTTATAGGTTATATTTAAAAAATAAAATAACAAAAATTTATTTTTATTATTTTTTCATATTTCCAAAGGTAACCTTTGGAAATAAGATAATTTTTAAATTTTTTTCAAAAGTGAATTAAATCGTTAGGTATAATAATCATTATATTTATATATCATATAAATTCAATATAAACAATTTTATTGATAAATATTCTAATAATGATGAAAAAATAAATTAATAATCTATTATTAATAAGATAGATATCATTAAAATATAATTACAAAATCTAAAATGATTCAGAAGTAGAGCAAAATATATTACTAAATAATAAATTTTACTTTTTAAATTTTTTATTCTTTTTATAAGTTTATCTATATTTTTCGTTCAAAAATAATTTTTATAAATTATATTTGTTTAACTCATAATTTATTTTGTAATTAATAATTATATAAAAATAAACTAATAAATAATTTATATGAATATTTAAAATTATAATGAAAAAAATAATATTGATATCTATTATTTATTATTTAGGGTATACTAGTTTAAAAGGTTTCTCCTTTTAGGATTTTAGAGATTTATGAGTTATTGATTTAAGAGTTTAAGCATTTAGTGGTTTATAGGTTTGATTTAATCAATGAAATATCAAAAAAAAATATTTTTTTATTTTTTCACATTTTGAAAAGGTTATAACTTTGAAAATATAATAATTTTTAATTTTTTTCCAAAATTGAATTCAATATTTAGTTATAATAATCATTATATTTAAATATCATATAAATTCAATATAAATAATTTTATTGATAAATATTCTAATAATGATCAAATAATATATTAATAATCTATTATTAATAAGATAGATATCAATTAAAATATAATTACAAAACCAATAATGATTCAGAAGCAATGCAAATTATATTATTATATTATAATTGTTTGATTTTAATTTTTTTTTCTTTTAATAAGTTTATCTATATTTTTTTGATGAAAAATATTTTATATAAATTATAATTTTCTAACTCATAATTTATTTTGTAATTAATATTTATATAAAAATAAACAAATAAATAATTAAAATAAATATTTAAATTTATAATGAAAAAAAAATAAAAATGAGATTTATTATTTATTATTTACGATATATCTGATTAAAAAATTATCTATTTAGGGTTTTCGAGATTTAGAAGTTATTCATTTAAGTATTTAGGCATTTAGTGGTTTATAGATTTTAATTAAATAATGAAATAACAAATAAATTATTTTTGATATTTTTTGATATTTTAAAAGATTATAACATTTGAAAATATAATAATTTTAAAATTTTTTAAAAATGTGAATACAATATTTAGTAATAATTATTATTATAACAATATATAATATAAACTAAATATAAACAATTTTATTGATAGATATTATATCAATTATCAAAAAATAAATTAATAAACTATTATTAATATGATAGATATAAATTTATATTTAATTACAAAAACTAAAATGATTAAAAATCAAAGTAAATTTATTACTAAAGAATAATTTTTGTTTTTTAGTTTTGATTCATTTTATAAGATTATATTTTTTTTTGATAAAAAAATTATTTAAATTATATTTGTATCACTCGTAATTTATTTTGTAATTAATATTTTAATAAATTATTTAAATTATATTTAATGTTTACTAGTTTAAAGGTTTAAGTATTTAGGGGCTTCAAGGTTTAAAAGTTTAAAGATTTATGTATTTAGGTATTTAATGGTTTATAAGTTTTATTTAAACAATGATATAACAAAAAATTTATTTTTTGTTATTTTTTCTCATTTTTAATGTTATAACCTTTGAAAATATAATAATTTTTAAATTTTTTTTAAATGTTAATACTATATTTAGTTTTGATAATATTAATAATTATATATCATGTAAATTCAATATAACAATTATATTGATAGATATTATATTAATGATCAAAAAATAAATTAATAAACTATTATAAATAAGATAGATATTATTTAAAATATTTTTGCAAAACCTAAATTTATTCAAAATCAAAGTAAAATAAATTACTAAAAAATAAAGTTTTTGATGTTTTGTTTCTTTTTATAAGTATAAATTTATTGTTCTTAAAATTATATTATTTAAATTATATTTGTCTTCCTCATAATATATTTTGTAATTTATAATTCTATAAAAATAAACTAAAAAATAATTAAAATGAATATTTAAAATAATAATGAATACAAATAAAAGATAAATTTATTATTTATTATTCAAGATATATAGTTTTAATGGTTTAGGTATATAGGTTTTTTGGGGTTTAGTCATTTAAGTGTTTATGCCTTTAGACATTTATAGTTTTTATTTAGTGTTTTGAACATTATAACCTTTGAAAATATAATAATTTTTAATTTTTTTTAAATGTAAATATAATAATTAGTTATAATAATATTAATAATTATATATAATGTAAACTCAGTATAAATAATTTTATTAATAGATATTAAGATAATGTCCAATAAATAATTAATAAACTATAAAAAGAATGACATAAATCAAAATATAAATGCAAAATCTAAAATGATACAAAATCAAAATAAAATATTTTACTAAATAATAAATTTTTGTTTTTAAAATTGTGCCTATTTTTATAAGCATATATTTTTTTAAGAAATATAAATTATTTAAATTATATCTGTCTCACTAATAATTTATTTTGTAATTAATATTTATATAAAAATAAACTGATAAATAATTAAAATAAAATTTAAAATTATACTGAATAAAAATTAAAATGAGATTTATGATTTATTATTAATGTATACCAGTTTAATGGTTTAAGAATTTAAATGTTTTGTCATTTGAAAATTTAAAGATTTATGTTTTTATGCATTTAGTGGTTTATTGGTTTTATGTAAACAATAAAATAATAATAATAAATTTATTATTTTTTCTCATTTTCATAGGTTATAACCTTTGAAAATATAATAATATTTAAAATTTTTTTAAATGTAAATATAATGTTTTAGTTTTAATAATATTAATAATTATATATCATATAAATTCAATATAAAGAATTTTATTGAAAGATATTATAATAATGATCAAAAATTAAATTAATAAACAATTAATAAAAAGATAGAAATTAATTAAAAAATATTTACAAAATCCAAATTGATTTAAAATTTAAGTAAAATATATTACTGGATAATAATTTTAAATTTTTAAATGTTTACTTCTTTTATATGCGTATATATATTATTTCATTAAAAATAAATTATTTAAATTATATTTGTCGCACTCATAATTTATTTTGTAATAAATATTTTTATAAAAATAAACTAATAAATAATAAAAATAAATATTTAAAATTATAATAAATAGAAATAAAAATTAGATTTATTATTTATTATGTATTATATATCGGTTTAATGGTTACTATATTTATGTATTACAGGGTCTAGGAGTTTACTTATTTAACTGTGTATGCATTTAGTAGTTTATAAGTTTTATTTAAAAAATAAAAAAACAAAAAAATTATTTTTATTATTTTTTGATATTTTCAAAGGTTAACCGTAGAAAATATAATAATTTTTAAATTTTTTTCAAAAGTGAATTCAATATTTAGTTATAATAATCATTATATTTATATATCATATATATTCAATATAAACTATTTTATTGACAAATATTCTAATAATGATCAAAAAATAAATTAATAATTTATTATTAATAAGATATATATCATTTATAATATAATTAGAAAACCTAAAATGATTCAGATGCAAAGCAAAATATATTACTATATAATAATTTTTTGTTTTGAATTTTTTTTTCTTTTAAAAAGTTTATCTATATTATTTTGATGAAAAATAATTTATATAAATTATATTTGTGTAACTCATAAGTTATTTTGTAATTAATATTTATATAAAAATAAACAAATAAATAATTAAATTTGAATATTTAAAATTAAAATAAAAAAAATGAGATTTATTCTTTATTATTTAGGATATACCGGTTTAATTTAAATTAGATCTGTCTCGCTAATAATTTATTTTGTAATTAATATTTCTATAAAAATAAACTGATAAATAATTAAAAAAATTAAAATTATACTGAATAATTAAAATAATTTATTTTGTTCCTCTCTCAACTCTAGAATGATTGCTAAAGCTCTAACCAAAATAATAGGAGCTTTTACATTATCTCTATTATGTCTCATCATATTTGATGTTGAATCACTGGGCTAACAAAGGTAATTTGACTCATGTACGCTAACAGACAAAACCAAAGTTGTACCCCTATGTTTTGAAATAGCTAGTTGTTGAGGAGGCTATTTATATTGATTATTGTAATTTCTTTTAAAATATCTCTCATGCACACACACAAAGCAATTTTTTTAAAACATAATTCACCTCTATAAAAATAACCACCTTGTAGCCTATTAGAACAAACTAGCCCCATTGTGGTTTGAGCACGACAAGATGTATGGACACTCTTTCAATCAAGAATCAAAAAATTTATTTTATCGGCATGTCTAAGCGCCCTTTTTTTTCATCATGGATATAAAAAGTATCATTTCTTTCTTTTTATATTAAATGAGTTATGTATACAAGCTCACAATACCCAAAAATGTGTAAATAAATCATATTCAAATGTAGAGAAGGTTTTAATCATTGCTCAAAATATTAGTCTTTTATATTGACACTTGAGTCAGAAATCAAAGGAAAAAGCCATAGTGATATTTCCAATCCCAAGAATTTTAGCTATAAAAGGTTATAAAGAGTAGTACCCGAGCTTTAACTATTTCTAGGGTCATGACTTTTGCTCTTGAGGAATGTCTAAAGTTACAATCATTCCTAGTGTAATGACTTTGCAATATAAAGATAAAATGCACAAGCTATGGTCATATCCAATACTGTGACCCAGTATTATAGTGATTAAATATGTATTCATGATCATTCTTAGTGCTATAACAATATGTTCAACAGAGAGACACAAGTTATGGCATATTCTCATCGATATGATTTTGTGTTCTAGAGACAAAATATACAATCATGACCATTGCTAATGCTACAATAATCTAAAGCAAGAAAGAGACTAAATCCATAACTCACCCCTTGAGTCATGACTTTGTGTTACATATACAAAAAGATAAATTTGTGACATTCCTAAAAGTTGTTAATTTCATTTTAAATTTAACACTTAGTAATTTGATTATAAAAGTGCAAAACATGAGATTTAGGATTTAGTGTTTATGGATTAGGGTTATAGTTTATGGTTTAAGGTTTTAGATTAAAATTTAGGGTTTATGGTTTTATTTTATTTTTTTTTTGGAAAATACACACTTAATTTTCATTTAGGCACACAAATTACAAGAGACTAAAAAGCTGACTAATTTAGGCCAGCCCACCAAATCCTATGCACCTTAATGATTCTATGCATAAAATACATAAAAAAACATAATGCATAATAAATCCAAGCGTACGAATACAACTAAAATCAACTGGAAATCCCGGACTTCAGAGTTGTCATTAGTCATTATGTGCACTGCATTTTTTCCATTCAGATTTGTCCAAGCCTTTTGGAGGAACCTGAATGATGCACCATATTAAAACTATGCAAATATAAGATTGTGCATGTGTGTGCCATGCAGCATCAAGCATTTGCCTATGTCATTGCTATGCAATGGAATACATGTAAAACTGAATACCCATAAATCCACAAGTCCATATCTATGGTACTTTTTCAATTCATTCTCACCTCTAAATTCCACATTCTTTTGCTCCAATGATCCTCAAAAGAGTATCTCTTGGGTTAGAATGCTTCCTCTTCGAGCTACAAGAAGTGGCTGTAAGTTGCACTGACAAAATATCAAAAAATTTGCATGCATCAGTGTGCATGTGTGATGAGATCCATCTCATAGTCTAATTATCTATGCGTACAACCAAGCTAGAATACAAGTAAAATTACAAAATGCTATAATGATGGGTCTTCTGCTCCCAGGAGTGTAGCATCGCCTAATGTGTATTTACAAAATCCATTAGTGGGCCCCACTTAGAGATACTCATGTGTCCAGTTGCTCTCATCACATGCTGCATAGAAAACAGACATGATTGTGTATGTGAGTATGTCATGATCCGTCTCTACAAGAACTTGGTGCATACAAAGTCCAAAATACAAATAAGACTACAAACATAAACTACAAATTTGAATCTTTTCCTCCCGTGTGGCTGGTCTGGACTCCATTGCTTACTGGCCCTGCTTGGTGATGCTTCAAATTTTGCTAGCTCTCCAAATAATCATGGATTACCCACTACTCCAATTGGGCAACGGTTGGGTGGCCCTCTTTGCTGCCTGATAGGGCTAGTGGGACCCACACCTAACTACTCCTAGGTTTAGTCCCGACCACTTTGCTCATTACAACAAAAACCATAATCATTGATGCTTAAAAAATGTCATTATATATATATAATGTTGCTTATCGATGGCGTCATCCGCTAGCGTGACATAAAAATTCTATACATATAATGACGTTTTTTTGCACTGTCGTTGAATCATACATTGACACTAAAATAATGCGTCATTTTTATTAACAATGATGCTTTATTTTAGCGTCAATGTATGCTTCAACGACACTGCAAAAAAACGTCATTATATGTTGTAGCTATCGTAAATTTTTTTAATTCTATGACACTTAGTAAAAGCATCAAGGAAGATTATGATTTAAATAAATTAAAATAAATAATTATTGTAAATATATTTTCACCTGTTATTATAATACTGCATGCACATAAGAACAACATTCTTTATAATCCATACCAAAAATATAGTTTTCAAGTACAATGGGGAACTCGTACTTCTTACAAATCAAAAAAAAATAACACAATTTCAACATTCATTTCTTAAATGCAATTCAATTTTTTTGATATATGCAACCCAATTATGCCTTATCTCCATAAAACTGGTTCCTACTAGCCTGACAAAGTTGAGAGTTAATTTCCAAATAAGGTAAGCTGCATACAAAAAAATGAACAATAAATACTTCCACTTGTAGAAAAAAATATACTATAGAGCATTGGAAAAAAAATAGGAATGATAACAACATATCATAAAAATAATTTATATAACAATTGACATATACGATTAAACAAATTTAACAACAATAAAAACAGAGTTAGTAGTAATGTATAAAATATAAATTAGGAGATTTATCAATAATGGCATAAAATTTTTAATGAGGTATGTTTTTTAAAGTAAGGATTTCTTTGAGCCTGCATTAACAAATAAAATTTTTGTTACAATAAATGTTTCATTTTATAATGAGAAGGGTAAAAACTTACATATTAACAATGTTTTTAAGATCATCTGAAGGTTGATGATGCAAGGAATCAAGGTAATAGGTGATCAAAGTCATTATGTCAAGTACCACCAATACCCAATGACAACTACAAAATTAACATTAGTGTAACAACATAACATTTATAATTTGATAAATATGCATACTTATAATCTTACTTATGTTAAATAACTTACCGTGGGTTATATGGAATAAAAACAAAATCTACATTATTTGCATTCATCAACCGATTAGCTATAATACTTTACCTATTTTTCTTGCTTGCTTCTCCCAATCCAGCTTTGGAAACCAAGGTTGGATTTACAAAAATAAATCGCTATGCCTCTTTAGCATCAACCATCTTTGTATGCAAGTGCCTGATTTAATTTCACACAATATTTAAAAGTTTTAATATTTTAATTTAACTAATATTAAATACAATTCTCATTATGAAAAATTAAAGCATAAATAAGATAGTTAAAATATATGAAAAACATATTAAATGTTTCTCTTACCATATATAAAACATAAGGCAATTAGATGATACCTCTGTTGATGATATTATGATATCCATATCTTCTTTCATGAGGAAGGTCTTAAATGACTGTCCAAAAACCTCCTCTATGAAAATTGTGGGATAAATAACAATTTGACAGTCACCATCTTATTGTGATACTTAGAAAAAAATTAACACTCAAGAATATTCAATGAATCAAAAATCATTTATAAATATTAGAGTAATCAAGAAAAATATATTTAGCCACCCAAAACATTATCATGTTCCATTATGGAATAGATTCGCATTTTGGAATATTATCAATCAATTAGTTAATTTGTGGTTATAACTTTAGGTGCTAATGAGACGAGACAACTCACAAGCTACTCGGACTCAACTCAATTAAAATTCAATCAAAACTCAACTCATGTAAGATTAATTCGAGTTCGAGCATTACTAAAAATGTTAACTAGTTTAGTCGACAAACTAGTAACTCGACTCAGATAGATCACAACTCAAAAATTTTTGTATATGAAATTTAAAATTTTTTTTTATTTATATCTCTATTTTAGGAGATGAAATATATAATATATCTCTATTTTTTTATTCTTAAAAATCATACATTTTTATTATTTATGTAGTTATAAATATATTTATTTTTAAAATATTTAATTTTCTCTAAAGAAAATATATAATAAAATAGGATATTATTCTATAAATTATATTAATAAATTAATATTATAATGAATATATAAAACCTATTATTATAATTTATATCCAAATTATAAATTAGTCATTATACATTTTTATATAAATCTTAAATAGTTTTCAGCTTACTTTTTATTTTATTTAAGCTTAGTGTTCTAACCTTAACAACTAATTTTAGGAGAATTGTATAATTTTTTTACCAAACTAAACAAAATCCAATGTTGGATTCCACCCACTTACAACATTCAATGGAATGGTTGCATAGTTGTTGCATTAAAGAAAGCATGGTTCAAGGTGGGTCATGTTTCAGAAGGCAAATCACATGCCCACCCTTATCACACCCAACCCATGACATTTTTTGTAGATATCATGTATGCTCAAATCACAGTCTCACAAGCACCACCCCAAGAACCAACATGACCCATGTCAAGCATAAGACTCGAACCAAATTTAGTCTAGACGGCTAGTAAGTTGGATCAAGCTATGCTATAGATACACAACGAACAAGGGCCACTCCATCATCCCTCCATTATCAACATCTAACACTACAATTTAATCATCAAAGCATACATTTTTTCTTGAAACTAACTATTCTAGTAGTTTTTTAGACGTGTTTAAACCATCACTAATGTATAAAAATTTATCATTACATCTACCCTGAGGTTGGTAAGGGAGATTGGGTAAAGGGTTAAAAAAACTATTCTAGTAGTATTTACTTCATCATGACAGTAATTTTCAATGAACAAACAAGGTATTGTCAAATAAAATGCTAAGCTAGGAAAGATGAGACAATGTTAAGGAAAAGGCTACTTGGAATGATGAAGCTTTCAGAAACAGCAAATCAGGAGGTATTCACTAAGTAAAGCTACTAAACTTAATAAACAACATTGCAGGGTCTACACAAAATACACAAATAAATAAAGTTTCACAGCACACTCCAAGCAGGCTACATACCAGGCTTCTTATACACAGAGACAAACATCTACCTGATGCATTTGAAGCTTAAAAATAAAAACTTTTAAAGATTACCAATAGGATGGGTATGGTATACTGCTACTCCTATCATAGCTTCCGGACCTTAACTGGCCGCCAGACCCAAGTGGTGACCCAGAAAGTCTCTGACCCAAATCATAGGAAATGCCAGAGAAAGGTGACCCATATGCATTGGGGTGGTTCATGCTATTAGGGAAGGTTGGCACTGAATAAAATCAAAAAGTATACAACACAAGAGATGCTAAAGAAAATAGACCCATAAAGGAATCACAACTCATGAAAGTTCTAGAAGTATAATACCTCATAAATAACAAAGGGGAGAAGAATAGGACGATCCCCTACATGACTCAAACAATCGCTTGGATTGAAGTGAGTTTTCACTTCCACTCAGTAGCAAAGGAGAATGCATTGGCATTCTAGATGAATTTGGGGAAGAAACAATCACATTACAGACGTTCTACAGTTTATATTGCCCAGAAATCTAAACAAAGAAGAGTTTTGCTAGTTTAATTCATAACAAGCAAAATCATGTCCAATGGGCAGAAGGAGAAACTACAGGAAGTACAACAACTAGATCCAGCAGAAGAGATAAATTCACATACCGTCAAATGCTTGTAGAAAATAATGGACACACCATAAACTTTAGGGTACGATCATAGATAACCACTAGACCAGAGAAAAGCTTGATAGCATAGTCTGCAATCTCACGAGTTTCATATTCTACAAAAGCATATCCTTTGAATTTGTCACTCTCCTTATCCCGAGCAAAGTGCAACTTCAGAACTTTCCCAGCTTGAATTAAAATATCATACAAAACCCTATCGCTTACCCTCTCATCCAAATTCCCTTAAAAAATTATCACGATATATAATATAAAGATTTTCCGTGAATACTTAGAGAATCAAGATATTGGAAGCTTAGAGAAACAAGATAATTATGGAAGAAGAATTTTGTCGAGCAGTTGGTGAGCAGAAAATATGGAGCTTGGTATTTTCTGTCCATTACATTTATGACATAATCAGCCTTCAAATAGGCATTAAAGATAAATTGAAAAAAACCCCACTATGTGGGAGAACACCCCCACTGACTATACAAAATAAACTACTACAACTTAAGAGAAAAATAAGGAAAAGACTAAGTATAAGTCAACAACTGAAATGGGTAAAGAGTGGGTAGTTAATGGTGTTTTTGTTTGAAGTTGTACTGACAAGAACGTAACCAAAATAATGTTGAGATGTGGTAGTGGTCCATGTAATGTCCTAAGTATGCTGACGACTACTGATTGCCAATAGGTTAACCTCGTCAATTCTAGTGATTCAATGCTCTATTTTTTGATAAAAATTAAATGTATGGAAGAGCAGATACAATTAGAAACTCAATGGGAAAACTTACAGGATGCTGCAAATATGGCCAATGATATCGGAGACGCAAGCTTGAAGCTGAGCTGTTGTAAATGGCCGAACGTGATGAAGAAGACGCGCAAGTCTTTCTAGCGATTGATTCTTCATTATATTAAATTAAGTAAAAAATAATATTATTAAATTAATCACATAATTTTATTAAATCACCTTATATTTACATTATATTTTTATTTCTCTTAGGAATAAATTAAATATCAACAAGTTAATTTTAAAATTAAATATTATTACTTATTTTATAAATAAAAAACTCAATTTTGAATGTAAAAATATTTAGATATTTTTAAATTTTATCATAAGTTTCTGTTTATTTTTAATAAATAATTTTCAACTAAAATTTGATAATTTATTTTTATTATTATAGAGTAAAATTAAAAATATTATTAATTATTTAAAAAAATAAATAAGAAATTAGTTACAAATCAATAAATTCAAAATTAAATTTTTCACATCCACGACACTAATAAAAGTGACAAGTTTTTTAATTTTTAGCCCCTTATTCCTTGGAAAATTTTAAAGAGGTAATAAATTTTTTAAACCTATTAGTCTTAACAATGACACATCTAGTAAGTATCATTAAATGTCTACTTACAAATATAATAATGACATTTTATAAATGAATCAAAATATAAAGCGTCATTAATTTTAAGTTTTTTTGTAGTAACAATAACACTTCTAGTAAGTGTCATAAAAACGTAATACATTTTCCAAATAATGAAGATTTTAGATAAATGTCATTAAATGTATAATTACAAATAATATAATGACATTTTCTGAAAGCGTCAAGATATAAAGCATCATTAATTTGTTGTTTTGTTGTAATGGTTTGATCTCGTCAGTTGTCTGAATGTTATCATCCCGGCTTGATAGTGATGCCCTCTACAAGCTGGTGGGCCATACTTCTGGCTGCTTCCAGGACATTCTGGCCCCTCTAAATGCTACACCAAAATGGACAAGAATATGTGCATGTGTGTACTGTGGTCCGTCGCTATGTGTATGTGGTGCAGCAGTATAAGTGCATAAAAATTTAGTAATATAAGTATTTAGTTATTTTGTGGTTTATAAGTTTTTTTAAATAATTAAATAACTAAAAAATTATTTTTATGATTTTTTCTCATTTTCAAGGTTATAACCATTGAAAATATTATAATTTTTAATTTTTTTTCAAATGTTAATACAATATTTAATTATAATAATCATAAAAATTAAATATCATGTAAATTCAATATAAATAATTTTATTAATCGATATTATAATACTGATCATAAAAAAGATTAATAAACTATGATTAATAAGATAGATATTAATTAAAATATATTTGCAAAACCGTAAACGATTCAAAATCAAAGTAAAATATATTAATAAATAATAATTTTTTATTTTTTATTTTTTGATTGTTTTTATAAGCTTATAAATTTTTTTGATGAAGATAAGTTATTTAAATTATATTTTTCTCATTCATAATTTTATTTTTCAATTAATATTTCTATAAAAATAAACATATCAATAATTAAAATGAATAATAAAATTATAATGAATACAAATAAAAATGAGATTTATGAATAATTATTTAGGGTATACTGGTTTAATGGTTTAAGTATTTAGGAGTTTAGGAGTTTAGTGATTTAAGTCTTTAGGCATTTAGTAGTTTATATGTTTTATTTAAATAATGAAATAAAAAAAATTATTTTTCAAATTTTTTATCAATTTTGAAGGTTATAACCTTTATAAATATAATAATTTTTAAATTTTTTTCAAATATGAATACAATATTTTATTATAATAAACTTAATAATAATATATCATGTAAATTAAAAATAAACAATTTTATTGATAGATATTAATAAACTAAATATAAATATAATAATGATCAAAGAATAAATTAATAAACTATTATTTATTGATAGATATTAATATATTATTTATAAATACTTAAACCTTTAAAGATGGTTTAAATGGTTAAGTATATAAGGGTTTTGTGCTTTTGGGGTTTAGGAGTTTAATGATTTAAGCGTTTAGGCATTTAATAGTTTATAGGTTTTATATAAACAATAAAATAACAAAAAAATTATTTTTGTGATTTTATCTCATTTTCAAAGATGATAACCTTTAAAAATATAATAATTTTTAAATTATTTTCAAATGTAAATATAATATTTAATTATAATAATCTTTATAATTATATAACATGTAAATTCAATATAAACAATTTTATTGATAAATATTCTAATAATGATCAAAAAATAAATTAATAATCTATTATTAATAATATAGATATCAATTAAAATATAATTACAAAACCTAAAATTATTCAGAAGTAAAGCAAAATATATAACTATATAATAATTTTTTGTTTTGAAAATTTTTTTTCTTTTAAAAAGTTTATCTATAATTTTTTGATGAAAAATAATTTAAATAAATTATTTTTATCTATCTCAATTTATTTTGTAATTAATATTTATATATAAATAAACAAATAAATAATTAAAATGAATATTTAAAATTATAATGAAAAAAAAATGAGATTTATTATTTATTATTTAGGGATACCAGTTTAATTTAAATTAGATCTTTCTCACTAATAATGTATTTTGTAATTAATATTTATATAAAATAAATTGATAAATAATTAAAATAAAAATTTAAAATTATACTTAATAAAAATTAAAATTAGTTTTATGATTTATTATTAATGTATACTAGTTTAATGATTTAAGTATTTAGAGGTTTTGTCGTTAGGAGTTTAGTGATTTATGTTTTTAGGCTTTTAGTGGTTTATAGGTTTTATTTAAAAGAATAAAATAACAAAAAAAAATTTCTATATTTTTTTTATCATTTTCATAGGTTATATCATTTTAAAATATAATAATATTTAAATTTTTTTGAAATTTTTAAACAATATTTTGTTATAATAATATTAATAATTATATATCATATAAATTTAATTTTAATAATTGTATTGATAGATATTTTAATAATGATCAAAAATTAAATTTATAAACTATTAATATTAAGATAGATATTAATTAAAAAATATTTACAAAACCCAAATTGATTCAAAATTAAAGTAACTTATATTACTTGATAATAATGTTTAATTTTTAAATTTATACTTCTTTTATAAGCGTATATTTTTATTATATAAATAATATATTATTTAAATTATATTTGTCTTACTCATAATTTCTTTTGTAATAAATATTTCTAAATAAATACACTAATAAATAATTAAAATGAATATTTAAAAATATAATAAATAGCAATAAAAATTAGATTTTTTAATTATTAAGTAATATTTAGTGGTTTAATGGTTTATGTACTTAGGCATTACGGGATTTAAGAGTTTACTGATTTAACTTTATATGCATTTAGTAGGGCAACTCACGGGACTCGGAGATTCGTGACCCGACCCGAACTCTTGTCCCGAAAAAATCAGGACTGAGAAAAATCCATTGACTTAGACTTTTCCCGTCCCGTTCTGTCACGTATTTTTTCTTTTGGGACGGTTCCGGATCTTAAGTAATATCCATCTAGAGAACCGTCCCATCCTAAAAAACTGATAATACAACTATATATATATATATATAACATGAAGATGCCACCAATTCCGCTACTGCCCATCCAATTCCGACGCACCTATTGCTGTTTCGATAAGTTCCAGGCCACCTCATGCCGTTCCAGCTATCTTTAGTTAGGTCCAGCCCTTGTCAGTCACACTTCTGGTTGCCTCCACCGTGTCCCAGATGCCACCAGCCTTAGTTATTATTATGTGCCTTAGTTATTTTTATTGAGTATTGGTTGTTGTGTTGTGGTTGGGCCGAATGAGTGGGCTGAATGTGTTACAGTCAGTTTTGTATAGCTTTCTTGTTTGAAATATTTATATGTATATATGCTTAACATATCATATTAATTAATGGCAATGCAGATGGCACAATCCAGTGGTAAATGAAAAATACAATAAATTGAAGATGATCACATCTCAAATGATCAAAGTACTAGTAAATCAAATCATCATCCTTTCAAGAACCCTCCAATTGTTACGGTAGGTTCTTCAATTCCAATTACAAAAGAAAGTCAAGGTACATCTGAACCTCAAGCTCATAAAAAGTATAAGTCTGATGTTTGGGAAACTTATGAGATATTAGTTGATTTAGAGAAAAATGAAACTGGTATGGCAGCTTGTATATGGTGTTAGAAAGAATATTTGGCAAAAAGTGATCAAGGTATTTCGGGTTTCTTGAAATACTTGAGATTGACTTGTAGGAAATTTTTGCACAAAAAAGAATTAATAGAAGCTCACAAAGGTAAAGACAAGTCACAATCTTTGTTGAGTTTCACTAAAGGTACTAGTTCAAAGAATAATAAATTAACTTGTTAGCAATTTGATCAACAACTAGTTAGGGAGGCTTTGGTGAAAATGATCATAAAAGATGAATTGTCTATTTGTTTTGTTGAGAGGGATGAGTTTAAGAAGTTTTGTGAAGTTATTGTGCCTCAATTTAAAATTCCATCTAGGCGCTCTGTGTGGAGGAATTTTTTTTCTTTGTTTGTGAAGGAAAAGAAGAAATTATTTGATAACATATCATCTCATTGTTATAGAGTTTCATTGACTACCGTCACTTGGACTGGCATTCAAAATTTGTCATATATATGTTTGACTATTCATTTCATTGATTCTCAATGGAATATTCATAAAAGGCATTTGAAATTTTGTGTAATTAAAAGTTATTCTGGAGTTAATATTAGAAATGCTATTGAGTTTTGCATGAATGAATGGGGTTTGAGAAAGTTGATGGGCATTACTATTGACAATGCATCAAATAATGTTGTTGTAGTTGAATAATTGAAAAAAAGGCTTGTGAAGAAAAGTGTTGTACCTTTGAGAGGAGAGCATTTTCATATGAGATGTAGTGCTCATTTCATAAAATTAATTATCAGAGATGGCATTGCTGTAGTTGAGGGATCTATTCAAAAAATTAGAGGTGTTGTGAAATATGTGAGGAGCAATACTAAAAGATTAGATATTTTTATGTTATGTGTTGAAGAAGCAAACTTGACATATGTATCTTCATTGCAATTAGATTGTCATACAAGATAGAATTCAACTTCTTTGATACTACAAACTAATATAAAATATCAAAAAGAATTTGATAAGTTAGAGGACAAAGACAAAAGGTTTTTGAAGGAGTTTGGTTCAATCATTCCAACTGAGAGAGACATCAACAAACGCCAAATTTTTGTCTCGTTTCTTGAAAAATTTTTATGAGGTAACTTGTAAATTTTCTGGCTCATAATATTCTACCTCTAGTGTTTATTTTCCTCAGATTATTCGAATTTTGAAAAAAATTGAGCTTTGTGAAAATAGTAGAGATACAATGGTGTCTAAAATGGGTATGAAAATGAGGCATAAATTCAACAAATATTGGGGTTCTCTCCAGTCAACAAATATTATGCTTTTTGTAACAGTAGTGTTGGATCCTAGATATAAGCTCAAAATTCTCAAGGTTAATTACACTTAGCATTATGGTGAGGAATTGGCTAAAAATTTGGTGAAAAGGGTTATAAATGCTTTTAATGAGATGATGGATGATTATAAAGATTTAAATGAAGATGAATCAAAAGAATATGATTTCTCTTCTACTGTGTTGAAGAAAAATGATGATTTCTTTGATGGTAGTGATACTTATGTTGATGATTTTTTTAATTGGAGAAAGAACAAGAAGTTGCAGCTTTCGAAGAGTTGGATAGGTACTTGGAGGACAAACTTGAAAAAATAGAATTGATTTTGATCTTCTAAACTATTGGAAGGTAAATTAGGTTGGGTATCCTTCTTTGGCAAATGTAGCAAGGGATGTATTTGGTATCCAAGAATCTTCTGTGGCCTACAAATCTACATTTAGCACTGGGGGCAGAACATTAGATAAATTTATGAGTTCTTTAACACCTATGACAGCTGAAGTTCTCATATGTCTACAAGATTTGTTGAGAAGCTCAAACAAACCTATTGAAATTGAAGAATTAATTCAAGACCTTGATGATAATGAATCAGGTTAGTATAAAAATCTTGTAAGTTATAATTTCACTTTTACTTATTTTATACATTCAATTTAATAAAAATATGGTTCAATTACAATTTTCAGAGGGGTCACAAGATCCAAATATTCTTCCAACTATAGTTTGCTAACAAAATTTGGAATGGTGTATTAAATTCTATAAGTTAATAATTTGTTTTTTTATTACTCTTTCATCTTAGAAATTTATGTCTACATTATTAACATGTTTTCATCTTTGGTTGTCCTTCTACAGTGAAGGAAGAAAAGGGAGGAGTTGTAGAAGAGATAATTAATTGGGTTTGGAATTTCATTGTTGTTCCGGGATGGACCTTTGAAATGATTATTATCATGGTTGGTATTTGTTTTATTTTTTTTGTTATATTAAGCTGCCTAATTTTAGCAATTACTTAAGTAGTATTCGCTGCTACCAAAATTTGTGGTCATCTTTAGCTATTCATTAATATTTTAAGTAATTTTTTAAAAATGTAATAGTGCTATTATGGTTAACTTTCACTCGGCTGAACAAAGCCAACTTGTGAAAAAACAAAGAACCAAATTAAGCACATAACTCGGTCCCGTTCAATTTAACATTTCTATCCTTTTCTACACATCAAAGCTTTTAACAAGGTAATGAAACTCATTTGCGGTATTCAGCCTATTTGACAAAACAAAATTGGCCCAATTTGAGTTTGAAAGATACATAACTAAGGAATTATAAATGGTACAACAAAAGGTTTCGACATGAACTAACTTGGCCAGTTTGAAGAAAATAAATTGAAAAAAATGTCCGGACTCCGTTCCGTCCCGAACCCATTTTCTCATACCATAAATCCCCGATCTACGTCCCATCCAGTCCCAATATTTTCAACCTATGGGATGGGTCTGGATCTTCAAAAAAGAATCTTCGAACTGTGGGAAGGGACTAGAGATTTGTAATCCCCATCCCATCCTGTCCCATGAGCACACCTAGCATTTAGTGGTTTATAGGTTTTATTTAAAAAATAAAATAACAAAAAATTTATTTTTATTATTTTTTGATATTTTCAAAGGTTATAACCTTTAAAAATATAATAATTTTTTAATTTTTTTCAAATGTGAATACAATATTTAGTTATACTAATCATTATATTTATATATTATATAAATTCAATATAAACAATTTTATTTTTAAATATTCTAATAATAATCAAAAAATAAATTAATAATCCATTAATAATAAGATAGATATGAATTAAAATATAATTACAAAACTTAAAATGATTCATAAGCAAAGAAAAATATATTACTATATAATAATTTTTTGTTTTTGAATTTTTTCTTCTTTTAATAAGTTTATCTATATTTTTTTAAAGAAAAATAATTTATATAAATTATATTTGTCTAACTCATAATTTATTGCGTAATTAATATTTATATATAAATAAACAAATAAATAATTAAAATGAATATTTAAAATTATAATGAAAAAAAATAATATTTATTATTTATAATTTATTATTTAGGGATACAGGTTTAATGTAAATTAGATCCCTCTCACTAATAATTTATTTTGTAATTAATATTTCTTTAAAAATAAATTAATAAATAATTAAAATAAAAATTTAAAATTATACTAAATAAAAATTAAAATGAGATTTAAGATTTATTAATATTGTATACCAGTTTAATAGTTTAAGTATTTAGAAGTTTTGTCGTTAGGAGTTTAGTGATTTATGTTTTTAGGCTTTTAGTGGTTTATAGGTTTTATATAAAAAAATAAAATAACAAAAAAAATTTGTATAATTTGTTATCATTTTCATAGGTTATAACCTTTGAAAATATAATAATATTTACAATTGTTTGAAATGTGAATACAATATTTAGTTTTAATAATATTAATAATTTTATATCATATAAATTCAATATAAAAAATTTTATTGATAAATAATATAATAATGATCAAAAATTAAATTAATAAACTAATAATAAAAAGATAGATATTAATTTAAAAATATTTACAAGACCCAAATTGATTCAAAATTAAAGTGAAATATATTTCTAGATAATAATTTTTAATTTTTAAATTTCTACTTCTTTTATAAGCGTATATTTTTTTATTAAAAATAAATTAATTAAATTATATTTGTTGCACTCATAATTTATTTTGTAATAAATATTTTTATAAAAATAAACTAATAAATAATTAAAATGAATATTTAAAATTATAATAAATAAGAATAAAAATTAAATTTATTAATTATTAAGTTGTATATAGCAATTTAATTGTTTAAGTATTTAGGCATAATGTGGTTTAGTAGTTTACTGATTTAACTATGTAAGCATTTAGTGGTTTATAGGTTTTATTTAAGAAAAAAAATAAAAAAATATTATTTTTATTATTTTATGATATTTTCAAAGGTTCTAACCTTTGAAAATATAATAATTTTTAAATTTTTTTCAAAAATATTTATAATAATCATAATAATTATATATAATATAAATTCAATATAAACAATTTTATTGATAGATATTCTAATAAATATCAAAAAATAAATTAAAAATCTATTATGAATAAGATTGATATTACTTAAAATATAATATCAAAACCTAAAATGATTCAAAATCAAAGCAAAATATATTACTAAATATTTACTATTTGTTTTTAAATTTTTATTCTTTTTATAAGCTTATCTATTTTTTGATGAAAAATAATTTTTATAAATTATATTTTTAACTCATAATTTATTTTTTATTAATATATATATATATAAATAAAAAACTAAAAAATCAAAATGAATTTTTTAAATTATAATGAAAACAAATAAAAATGAGATTTATTAATTATTATTTAGGGTCAAATCGTTTAAATGATTATCTATGTTAGGGTATCAGGATTTTGTACTTTAGTGATTTAAGTGTTTAGGTATTTAGTGATTTATAGGTCTTATTTAAACATCAAATAATAATAATAAATATTTTTTTTATTTTTTCACATGTTCAAATGTTATAATCTTTGAAAATATAATAATTTTAAATTTTTTTTCAAAAGTGAATACAATATTTAGCTATAATAATTATTAAATCTATATATCATATAAATTAAATATAAATATTTTTATTGATAAATATTTTAATAATGATCAAAATATAAATTAATAATCTATTATTAATTAGTTTGATATCAATTAAAATATAATTACAAAACCTAAAATGATTCAGAAACAAAGTAAAATATATTACTATATACTATTTTTTTGTTTTTTAATTTTTTCTTCTTTTAATAAGTTTATCTATATTTTTTTGTAGAAAAATAATTTATATAAATTATTTTTGTCTAACTTATAATTTATTTTGTAATTAATATTTATATAAAAATTAACAAATAAATAATTAAATTGAATATTTAAAATTATAATTAAAAAAATAAAAATGAGATTTAATATTTATTATTTAGGATATACCTGTTTAAAAAATTTATCTATTTTGGGTTTTCGAGATTTAGAAGTTATTGATTTAAGTATTTTGGCATTTAATGGTTTATAACTTTTCTTTAAATAATTAAATAACAAAAATATTATTTTTGATATTTTTTCAAATTTTCAAATGTCATAACATTTAAAAATATAATAATTTTAAAATTTTTTAAAAATGTTAATACAATATTTAGTAAAAAAATTATTATAATTATATATAATATAAACTAAATATAAACAATTTTATTGATAATATTATATCATTTATCAAAAAATAAATTAATAAATTATTATTAATATGATAGATATAAATTAAAATATAATTAAAAAACCTAAAATAATTCAAAATCAAAGTAATATTTATTACTAAATAATAATCTTTTTTTTTTGAATTATTTTATAAGCTTATATTTTTTTTCGTTGAAAAATATATTATTTAAATTATATTTGTCACTCATAATTTATTTTGTAATTAATATTTCTATAAATTATTTAAATTATATTTAAGGTTTACGAGTTTAAAGGTTTAAGTAATTAGGAGCTTCGGGGTTTAGGAGTTTAGAGATTTATGTCTTTAGGCAATTAATGGTTTATAAGTTTTATTTAAACAATGATATAACGGAAAATTTATTTTTGTTATTTTTTCTCATTTTTGAAGGTTATAACCTTTGAAAATATAACAATTTTTAAATTTTTTTTATATGTGATTACTATATTTAGTTATGATAATCTTAATAATTATATATCATGTTAATTCAATATAAACAATTATATTGATAGATATTATATTAATGATCAAAAAATAAATTAATAAACTATTATTAATAAGATAGATTTTTTTCAAAATTTTTTTTAAAAAAACATAAATTTATTCAAAATCAAAGTAAAATATAATAGTAAATAATATTTTTTTGATGTTTTGCTTATTTTTATAAGTTTATATTTTTTGTTATTAAAAGTAAATTATTTAAATTATATTTGTCTTCCACAATTTATTTTTAATTTATAATTATATAAAAATAAACTAATAAATTATTAAAATGAATATTTAAAATTATAATGAATAAAAATAAAATTGAGATGTATTATTTATTATTCGGGATATACTAGTTTAATGGTTTAAGTATTTAGGTGTTTTGGGGTTTAGTGATTTAAGTGTTTAGGACTTTAGTGATTTATAGTTATTATCTAAAGAATTAAAAAACAAAAAATTTAATTTTTTGAATTTTTTTAATTTTTGAAGGTTGTATCCTTTGAAAATATAATAATTTTAAATTTTTTTAAATGTGAATATAATATTTAGTTATAATAATCTTAATAATTATATATAATATAAACTAAATATAAATAATTTTATTAATAAATATTATAATAATGATCAATAAATAAATTAATAAACTAGTATTAATAAGAATGATATAAATTAAAATTTAATTACAGAATCTAATATGATTCAAAATCAAAATAAGATATATTACTAAATAATAATTTTTTATTTTAAAAATTTTACATCATTTTATAAGCATATATTTTATTTTGATAAAAAATAAATTATTTAAATTATATCTATCTCACTAATATTTTAATTTGTAATTAATATTTTTCTAAAAATAAATTGATAAATAATTAAAATAAATATTTAAAATTATAATGAATACTAATAAAAAAGAAATATATGATTTATTATTTAGGGTATACCTATTTATTGGTTTAAGTTTTTTGTGGTTTTGGGGTTAAGGAGTTTATTGATTTATATGTTTGCACAATTAGGTGTCTATAGGTTTTATTTAATCAATGAAATAACAAAAAATTTATTTTTATGAATTTTCGTGATTTTCAAATGTAATAACCTTTCAAAATATAATATTTATTAATCTTTCTAAAATATGAATACAATACATAGTTATAATAATATTAATACTTATATTTGATGTAAATATAATATAAAAAATTTAATTAATATATATTATTATAAAGATCAAAAAAGAAATTAATAAACTATTATTAATAAGATAGATATTAATTAAAAAATTATTTGCAGAACCCAAAATAATTCAAAATCAAAGAAATTATATTTCTAAATAAAATTTTAAATTTTTGAAATTTTGTTTATTTTTATAAGCTTTTTTTTCATAAAAAATAATATATTTAAATTATATGTCTTACTCACTATTTATTTTGATATTAATATTTCTATAAGAATAAACTAAAAATAATTAAAATGAATATTTAAAATTATAATGAATACAAATAAAAATGAAATTTATTATTTATTATTTAGGTTATATAGGTTTAATGGTTTAAGTATTTGGGGGTTTTGGAGTTAAAATGTCTAGATATTTAAATGATTAGGAATTTAGTTTTTTATATGTTTTATATAAATAATAAAATAATAAAAAAATTATTTTTGTGATTTTTTATCATTTTCGAAGGTTATAACCTTGGAAAATATAATAATTTTTAAATTTTTTTAAAATGTAAATATAATATTTAGTTATAATAATCTTAATATTTATAAGATATTTAAATTCAATATAAGTAATTTTATTGATAGATATTATAATTATGATCAAAAAATAAATTAATAAACTATTATTAATAAGATTGATAGCAATTAAAATATAAATGCAAAACCTATAATGATTCAAAATCAAAGTAAAATATATTACTAAATGATAATTATTTGTTTTTAAATTTTTTCTTCTTTTTATAAGCTTATATTTATTTTTTGATTAAAACTAAATTATTAAAATTATATTTGGCTCACTCTTTATTTATTTTGCAATTAATATTTCTATAAAAAATAAACTTATAAATAATTAAAATGAATATTTAAAATTATAATGAATACAAATTAAAATGAGATTTATTATTTATTATATATGGTATACCGGTTTAATGGATTGTTAATTTATAAGTTTTGTCATTTAGGTGTTTAGAAATTTATTTTTTTATGTATTTAGTGGTTTATAGTTTTTATTTATATAATAAAAATAAAATAAAATTTGATTTTATCAAATTTTCAAAGGTTATAACCTTTGAAAATAAAATTATTTTTAAAATTTTTTGAAATGTGAATACCATGTATAATTATATTAATCTTACTAATTATATCTCATATAAATTCAATATAAACAATTTTAATGATAGATAGTATAATAATGATCAAAAATTAAAGTAATAAACTATTATTAATAATATAAATATTAATTTAAATATATTTACATAACACAAAATGATTCAAAATCAAATCAAAATATATTACTAAATAATAAAATTTAATTTTCAAATATTTCCTTCTTTTTATAATCTTATATTTTTTATTGATTAAAAATAAATTATTTAAATAATAATTGCCTCACTCGAAATTTATTTTCTAATTAATTTTTTTAAAAATTTTAACTATATATAATTAAAAAGAATATTTAAAATTATAATAAATAGAAATAAAAATGAGATTTATTATTTATTAATTAGTATATAGCTGTTAAAAGATTTATGTATTTAGGGGTATCGGGGTCTATGAGCTTACTGATTTAAGTAAGTAAGCATTTAATGATCTATAGGTTTTATTTTAAAAATCAAATAACAAAAAATTTATTTTTATTATTTTTTCTGATTTTTTAAGGTTATAACCTTTGAAAATATAATAATTTTTTAATTTCTTTTCAAAAGTGAATACAATATATATTTATAATAATCATAATAATTATATATCATATAAATTCAATATATATAATTTTATTGATAGATATTCTAATAATTTTCAAAAAATAAATTAAAAATCTATTATGAATAAGATTGATATTAATTAAAATATAATATCAAAACCTAAAATGATTCAAAAGTAAAACAAAATATATCACTAAATAATAATTATTTTTTAAAATTTTTTTTTGATTTTTATAAGCGTATCTATTTTTTGATGAAAAATATTTTTAATAAATTATATTTTTAACTCATAATTTATTTTATAATTAATATATATATATATATAAATAAAAAACTAACAATCAAAATTATTTTTTTAAATTATAATTAAAACAAATAAAAATGAGATTTATTAATTATTTTTTAGTGTATATCGGGTTAAAGGATTATCTATATAGGGGCATCAGGATTTTGTAGTTTAGTCATTTAAGTGATTAGGCATTTAGTGGTGTATAGGTTTTATTTATACAATGAAATAATAAATTTTTTTTTATTTTTTCACATTTTCAAAGGTTATAACCTTTGAAATTGTGATAAGTTTTAAATTTCTTTCAAAAGTGAATATAATATTTAGTCATAATAATCATTATATTTATATATCATATAAATTCAATATAAACATTCTTATTGATAAATATTCTAATAATGATCAAAAAATAAATTTATAATCTATTATTAATAAGATAGATATAATTTAAAATATAATTACAAATATTAAAATGATTCAGAAAAAAAGCAAAATATATTACTATATAATAATTTTTTGTTTTGAAATTTTTTTTTCTTTTAAAAAGTTTATTTATAATTTTTTGATGAAAAATAATTTATAGAAAATATATTTGTTTAAATCATAATTTATTTTGTATTTAATAATTTTAAAAATATACAAATAAATAATTAAAATGAATATTTAAAATTATAATGAAAAAAAAATCAGTTTTATTATTTATTATTTAGGGTATAACGGTTTAATTTAAATTAGTTCAATCTAACTAAATATTTATTATGTAATTAATATTTTTATAAAATAAACTATTAAATAATTAAAATAAAAATTTAAAATTAAATTGAATTAAAATAAAAATGAAATTTATGATTTATTATTAATGTATACCAGTTTAATTGTTTATGTATTTAGAGGTTTTGTCACTTAGGAGTTTAGCGATTTATGTTTTTAGGCATTTAGTGGTTTATACGTTTTAGTTAAACAATAAAATAAAAAAAAATTTAATTTTTTTCTCATTTTCATAGGTCATAATCTTTGAAAATATAATAATATTTAAAATTTTTTGAAATGTGAAAATAATATTTAGTTATAATAATATTAATAATTATATATCATATAAATTCAATATAAATAGTTTTATTGATATATATTATAATAATGATCAAAAATTAAATTAATAAACTATTAATAAGAAGATAGATATTAATTAAAAATATTTAGCAAACCTAAATTGATTCAAAATTAAAGTAAAATATCTTAATAATAATTTTTAATTTTAAAATTTTACTTATTATATAAGCATAAATAATTTCATTAATTAAAAAAAATATTTAAATTATATTTCTCGCACACATAATTTATTTTGTAAGAAATATAATAAATAGAAATAAAAATTTGATTTATTAATTATTAAGTAGTATATAGCGGTATAATGGTTTATGTATTTCGGCATTACGAGGTTTAGGAGTTTACTAATTTAACTGTGTATGCATTTAGTAGTTATATTATTATTTAAAAAATAAATAAACATAAATTTTATTTTTTATTTTTTGATTTTTTTTAATGTTATAACCTTTGAAAATATAATAATTTTTAAATTTTTTTCAAAAGGTGAATTCAATAGTTACGTAATAATAATTATTATATTTATATATCATATAAATTCAATATAAACTATTTTATTTCTAAATATACTAATAAAGATCAAAAATTAAATAATAATCTATTTGAATAAGATAGAATTCAATTAAAATAATTACAAAACCTAAAAGGATTCAGAGGTAAGAAAAATATATTACTATATAATTAAATTTTTGTTTTAAAATTTTTTCTTCTTTTTCAAAGTTTATTTATATTTTTTGATGAAAAAGAATTTATATAAATTATATTTGTCTAACTCATAATTTTTATTTGTAATAATATTTAATAAAAATAAACGAATAAATAATTAAAATGAATATTTAAAATTATAATTAAAAAAATAAAATTGAGATTTATTATTTATTATTTAGGGTTTACAGTTAAAGAATTA
>JAREIK010000618.1:0-26404 GCA_029783825.1 Sapria himalayana
ATTGATTAAGCATCTCTTTTGGCTTTGTTGGGTCAGATTTAGTGTTCCAAATTTAATTCCATGAATTCGCCTATGAAATATTTTCGAGTTTTGCCTTTCATCTTTAATTCCATGGATTCACCTTTCGTGCATTTTCAATTGAATAGCTCAATGAAAAAAAAAATTTGTATTTCAGTTTCCCACTTTCATCCATCTAAGCTTTTTTTTTGATTGAGAAATGCTTCCTCCATTGCAAGCTTTAGTTTGAGATTTTCTTGTACCTTTTAAAGAGTAATCAAGTTAACTTCATTCTCTTGTTCTTCTAGTGCATGTTTTTTCTCTATCACTATTCCTTCTACCTCTTTAATCTTTTGATTTATGTTCCCAAAATTTTCATTATTTAGCATTTTAGTTTAGCCTTAAGCATCTTTATTTTACTTGTTAAAACATTAAAAAGGATTTCACTCTACATATTCCCTCTGAGAGACCTAAGCTTTATAAAAAAATTTGTTTGAGTGGGTTCATTTAACTTTGCTTAAGATATTAATTATAGTTGGTAGTGTAATAGATATATCCATTTCAATATAGATCCTTTTCTTGCTTTGCCTAGAGAAGGAACTTTTGCTTTTGTCCAACTGAATGAGAGAGCTAAATTATGAGGATATACTGTGAAGTGGATCTTTGTTAAAAAAATGTAAAGGTAGGTTTGGAAGATTTACCCATTTTGGGGGTAGAGGATAATCCTCATTACATTTGAAATTTTTCATCCACCTAAACACCTTCATTGGGTGACCCGAACCCTTCATGTCCTATTACCCACAAATAGAAGAAATCTATAATGTTTGAGCAAAGAAGAAAAGAAATTTTGTTGTCTAGGTAGCTTACTTTAACCTTCTCTCTAAGCTTTAATATCCCTAAGAAGTTGTGAATTTATGATAATGGAGGCCTTCCTTGTGCAAATATATGGATTAGGTCATTCTATAGATATTTACTGAAAAATCCTATTTGGTTTTTTGAAAAACAAATAGAAGAGATCTTTCATGTTTTTTAATAAATTTTTTCAAATGGACTTGATATTCCATCTTTGAATGTTGTAGGAAATGATTTCTTGCTGAAATCTAAATTTTTGAAGCATCCAATGTTGAAATATTTTAAAAAACATGAATTTTCTCTCTTTACAAACTTTTTCTCTCAAGAACTAGCACTCTAAAATATTTTGAAAAAAGAAGCAAAAATGTGAAATGTTCTTTTTATTCTTTTTTTTCAACTTCTTATTATTTTTCTTAATCTTTGAATTCTTCTTCAATTTTTTCTTTTACTTCTACTACTTCTTCTTCTTCAGCTTCTTCTCTTTTTCTTTTTCTACTTCTTTTATTTTTCATCTACTACTACTACTTCTTCTTCTTCTTCTTCCACTTCTTCTTCTTCTTCTTCTTCCACTTCTTCTTCTTCTTCTTCTTCTTTTTCATTTATTATTATTATTATTATTATTCTTCATCTTCTTCTTTTTCTTCTTCTTTCTATTCTTATTCTTCTTCTTAATCTTAATCTTATTCTTCTTCTTATTCTTAATCTTCTTCTTCTTCTTTTTCTTCTTTGTTTTCTTATTCTTTTTCAACTTCTTCTTCTTCTTCTATTTCTACTCATTATTATTATTAGTATTATTATTATTCTTATTATTATTCCTATTAGTACTATTATTATTATTATTATTATTCTTCTTCTTCTTCTCCTCATCCTCCTCCTTATTTTTCTTCTTCTTCTTTTTTTACCTTTTGTTCTCCTACTCCTCTACTTCCTCCTCCTCCTCCTTCCTCTTCTTTTTATTCTTCTTCGTCTTCTTCATTTACTTCCTTTTCTTCTTATTATTCATTCTCTTATTATTATTCTTATTCTTTTTCTTTTTCTTCTACTACTACTACATTGTCTTTTTCTTCTATTTCTTATTCTTCATCCTCTTTTTCTTTCTCTCCTCCTTCATCTTCTTCCTCCACTTTTTTTTCTTCTACTTGTTCTTCATCTATTAATTCTTCTTCTTCTTCTTCCACATCCTCTTTTTCTTCTTATTCTTCTTTTTATTCTTCTTCTTCTTCTTTGCTTCTTTTTCTCCTTCTTCTTCTACTTCATCTGCTTCTTCTTTCTCTTTTTTTTTATGTTTTTAATTAATATAAAGACCTCCCTTTTGATAGAATAATACCATTGATATAGTAGCCCTATGTATTACCCTTTACTCCTGGTACACCCCACAAAAAAATAAAGAAAAATCTATTATTAATTTCATGCCCTTTCAGCTTGTAGAAGCCTCTTCTTTCTAGGTATTCTGTATATCTTCTATCATAACTAACATTCCTGATATGCTTTGTATCTTATCTATCTTTGAGGTTTGTTTCTCAGCTGTGTTTACTGCCGATTGTCTCTCTCAATTCTTTGCTACCTTGCTAGCTAGCTCCTCATCCTGCCTTTTGTTATAGAACTTTTTAAGCTAACCTTACTAGACAATTTTCCTCTATCCACTAGAAAGAAAAACAAAGAAACCAAACCAACCATAACCAAACATCCATCATAATCCCATAATCTTCTATCCTTTATCCCTTGTTTCTCCCTTTCCCCTCAATTTTTTACAAGCTAGAATTTGCTCTACAAATAGACAGAATAGACAAGGACAACCTAGATTTCTATATCTTTAACTTTTACTTCTTTTTTGATTCCCCCCTTCTTTATTCTTCTATTTTTCAAGCCTTCAAGCATGTCTTATCTATCCTTGATATTCTATACCCTTCTTGAAGCCTTGTCCTATTTTTTGTAACAAAGGAAAAACAACAAAATAACAAAATAACAAACTAACCATCCATTCATAATATGCTACCCTTTATCCCTTGTTTCTCTCTTTTTCCTCAATATTTATAAGCAATATTAAACTTTACAAATAGTCAAAGACGGGCTAGATTTTTATATCTTCAGCTTTTCCACATTCTCTTGATTCCCCCTTCTTTCTTTTCCTATTTTTAAGCCTTTAAATATGCCTTTGCTAAAAGTTTCTCTATCCCATCTTGATGTGTTTTTAGCATTTCCTCTCCCTGCCTTTACTGCTAAACTTTATTGCTAGGGATTCTATGTCTACTTATTGCTTGTTGCCACCACTATCCCGCTTAATTTCCACTATAGTGTTACTCTACTTGTGTTCTACATTTGTGCCATAACTCAATAAAACAAGGTCCCTAATATGGTTTTAGCTATAGCTTTCTCTACAACTGCTAGTAGCTCTCTTCATTGGGGTTTTTGCTCCCTTGCTTTGGTGCCGTGATCTTTTCTATCTAACTTCCTAAAAAATAATTTTAGAATAGCAACAATAATATATCGCTTACCCTTTCTACTTTAACCCTTTCAACTCCTTTAGTTGTTATTTAGGCTACTTCTCATGCCTTCTTTGCATGCTCCTTTTGAGTGTCCTCACTTTCCCTCTTTCTTTGCCTTCTATGTGTTCTAGCTTTAAACCTGCATATACTCAATCTAATAAAAGATAACTTTTTTATTTATGCCAATTCATTTTTTACCTTCTATTTTTCTGTTAATGTACCTTTGCTATTAGTTTTTATTCCTCTTGATGTATGGGCATTCTCTATTCTCCAACCTTATAATACCTTTATATTTGTCCGAGAGAAATTCTTTTGTATATTCTTATATGTTTTCTTTTTTTTTTGCTAATCTATTTGTAGTGCATTTGCTTCCTTGTATATCTGTATAATAAAAGCCTTCAAGGATCTGATTAGGTTACCAATGGCCTTTATTTAATCTTCATATCTTCACATAGTTCTCTTTTTATTTATTAGCTCTACCACTATTTTTAAATCAATTTGTATATCAACATCTATGAACCTTCTTTTTTCACATGCCCGTAATCCATCCCTTAGAGCTAGAATATTAACATGAAGTGCTGATGTAGTTTTATAGCTCCCTTTGAAAGCTAATTTAAGCTTTCCTATTGACTCCCTTAAAGCTCATCCCCCCTGCTTCTACATCCCTATCAAAGATGTCATCTGTGTTCAAGGCTACCCTCTCTCTCTGAGGTTTTTCCCACTTTACACTTGTAATATTGTGCGGTTTTTATTTTTTCATTGTTATTTTCCAACATTTCAGTGAGTCCCTTTCTATCTCGGGGATTTGAATTATAACTGAGTCTACCTATGAGTTTCTTCTTGTCACTTCTTTTATGTCTTTCTAGATAGTCTCTATGTTCATCTTATGGCCCTCAAATCTTTTATTATTTCTAGCTTTCCAAATGCACCAGACCATAATAAGTGGGATGTTATTTTTGATCCATTTCTATGCACTATGAAATTTATGTGTTTTGCTCCATTTTTGGAGCCTAACTTTTAATGGGAGGCAATAGTATTTTATTTGCATATCCATTTCTAGCCTTTTACCAATTTTATGCCACTTTTTGACCTTATGAGAACAAGTGGTCCACAGACTCTATGTTCTGTAAGCAACATTAGCATCTTGATGATAATTGAATGTTTTTTTTATTATGTTAACATATATCGGGATTGTATTCAAGAATACTCTCCACATTATAAGTGTTGATTTTCTGTGGGTTTTTATTATTCCAAGCCCATTTGAATAAAGTCTACTTTTCTTTCATATTTCTCACTTTGTCTTTAATGAACTTAAGTGAAAAACTTCATCCACATTGAATGTCCATTTCCATCCATTTTTGGTCATTTTGGAGTTTTTTTCCACTAGCTCCCTCTTTTCAACATATGTTTCCTGACCTGAGATTCCTTCCTTTTGTTTATTTTCTATATTAATGTCATCCATTATACAATATTTGGCTCTCATGAATTTAGCCTATATTCTATCATTTTATTTTAATCTCTACCATCTTTTGCATGCCCATACATTTGGCAATTCATTTAAATTGACAAAATCCATCATTGTCTCTTATTTTGGATAGCATAAATCCTTCCATTTTTTCTGATGCATTTTGTATTTGCCATCTTTCTTTCCCCAAAGAAATTGAACCATTTCTTTTCCTTTTTTTATTTGTGATTTTAGAAGGTGGATAATCATTTTTTTTGATAAGTAATAAAAAAACACTATCAAAAAATCATGTACTGTCTAAGGATGACCCAAACTATTATATGCTTTGCGAAAAATAATGTAAATTTCTTTTTTAATTTTCCTTATTAGATAATCTATGTCCTGGGCCTTCCTTTCATACAGTCTTCGATTTTTTCCTGCCAAATATGGTATGCGGAAGCGGGGTGGATAATCAATTAATTGTGCATTTGCATGCTTTGTAGCATGTGTGCTATTAATGTTATCCTCCATCCCATGCTTAGCATTTCTATCTTCCAACTAGTTTTTTTTATTTTGGCCAGCAAGAT
The DNA here is from genome assembly GCA_029783825.1 of Sapria himalayana. Classification (NCBI taxonomy): domain Eukaryota; kingdom Viridiplantae; phylum Streptophyta; class Magnoliopsida; order Malpighiales; family Rafflesiaceae; genus Sapria; species Sapria himalayana. The sequence goes on from JAREIK010000618.1 coordinate 5,367, forward strand.
ATACAGATATTCCACCCTTAATCTACCTATATATTGGACAACCTAAGTATATTATTTCTCATTTTCTATGTGAGAATCCTGTTATAATTTTAATTTTATGGTTATGGCTCAATGGGGCTTTGGCTGGCACCATATAATGATATATTATTTTATTTATGCTTTGATCCATTTCTTCTTCCATTATTTGTAGCACTTTCATTAGGCTATGAAGCGACTTGCTACTTCCGTTAGTGAAGATCATCACATCATATGCATATGCCAAATAACCCACCAATGAGGCATTTGTAGGTTGCCTGAATACGCCAATCCTCTCCGCCCTCATTTTCTTTTTTATGTTTACAATAAGGAGTTATAAATAAATATTAAAGAGTGAAGGAAAGAGAGGGTCTCCTTGCTTAAGCCCTCTAAATGGTTTTATCTCTTCGCTTAGCTCTCTTTTTACGAGTATTTTTAACGATATACTTGATATGCATCTATAAATCATATCAATCATGGCTTATGCAAAGTCCATCTTTCTCATGGTATAACAAAGAATATCCCACTCTACTTTGTCAAATCCATTAACTAAATCTAATTTATTAACACATTGTGACCACTTGTTTTCATTCCTATTTCTCTAATCATTTTTTTCCAGGTTGATATTTTCCATTAATAATTTATTTTTTCATGAATCATGTTTGCTCCTTTAAGATTATTTTAGGAAGAATGTTTATTAATCTATTTTGTAATATTTTAGCCAAGATTTTGTAAGTTGAATTACATAAGCTAATTGATCTTAAGTTCCTCCTTTTTGAGGGTTGTCTATTTTAGGAATGAGTACCATGTGAAAGTTTTACCATTTCTTGCCTATAATTGCACCACAGAAGATCTATGATATAGCTTTTAACATGTCTTCTTTTATAGTTTGCCAGCATCTTGGAAGAACTCATTGTTCCACCCATCCGGACTGGGTGCACTATTTTTGTCCATACAAAAAACTTTTGTTTTAAGTTCTTCCTCATCTAGGAATTTCATGAGTTCATTATTGTCTTCTTTCGAGACTATTCTTTCTATATTTTGTATAAGGCTATTACCCCTATGACTACTTTCTTCACATAGCTGGGTTTCAAAGAAACTTTCGAAATAATTCTTTATTTCTATTTCTGTTTCTATCCATTCATCTAAATCATTTTTTATATCTTTTATTTTTTGCTTTTTAGTTTTCACATTTGCTATCATTTGAGAAAATTTAGTGTTCTTATCTCCTTCTTTTAGCCATTTTATTTTTAATTTTTATTTTCAAAAAACTTCTTCCATTTGTAATTTTAATTTTAATTCAGCTTGAACCTTTCTAAGCTTCCTCCTACTATCCTCACTCTGATTTTCAACATATTCTTATTCTCTCTTTTCTACTTCCTCCTCCATTTCTTTTATATTTTTGTGTATGTCTCCAAATTTTTCTATATTCCATTTTATTAAACATGTTTTTAATCTAGTTAGATTTAGATTGAGGCTTTGCATTGGATTTCCTATAGAATTATGTTCCCAGGATTCCTCTACTATATCCTTGAAGGCATGATGGAGACACCATGCATTTTTAAATTTGAAAGAGTCTTCCTTATTTGTAGTTTTTTCTATAGTAATCAATATTGGGTTGTTGTCAGAACAAGTTCTATTTAGGTGTTTAACTTTCATGGAGCCAAACATTTCTACCCATTTTATATTATATAGTACTTTATCTAATCTAGCCGATATAGTGCCTTTGTGCTTCCAATTGTTGGACCAAGTATATTGCAAGCCTAAGAAGTTGGCCTCCATTAGGTTCTACTTTTTTATAGCCTCATTGAAATGGGAAAGAGCCTTTGCATTAGGTAATTTTCCTCCTTTTTTTCTTTAATGTTTCTTATGATGTTAAAATCTCTAACAATTATCCATGGCTTATTCTTTCTTGCTACTTTTTCGATTTTGCTCCATAGCTTTTTTCTTGCTTCCTTGGTATATTTCACATATACTACCGATATGATTTCTTTGTCCTCTTTATCGAGACTAAAATTAATAATTTGTAATGTTTCTTCCCTTATTATTATATCTAACTTGCTTTTCCAGAAGAGCCATATCTTACTATTTTGATTAGAATAAGCATTTTCAAATCCCATGATTTCTTTATATTTATCTAACAGCTCCTGCTCTACCATTGGTTTTGTTAACATTATTAGAGGTGGTTTATCCAAATAAACAATCTTTTTTAACCTCTTTTTTATGGGTGAGTTTGCCACTCCCCTTATATCCTAGCATAGGTAACTATACATTATCGTTAGATTTTAGTTGTAGTGCACTTTGAATTGTATATTTTATTAAAATATTTTTTATGTTTCTTTGTTTTTTAAGGTAGCTTATATCTTTAATCTTCTCCCCTTTGCATTTTCTACCTAATTGAATTGCCCATATACTAAATTATATTACTCATTCCTCCCACCCCCCCCCCCCCCCCCCCCCCCCCCCCCCCCCCCCCGCCCTCCTTCCCATATAAAAAATTATATTACTCCTAACCTCTATCTCCTCCTCCAAATTACTTCTTATAGCTACTGCCCGTTGTCTTCTTTCCTAGACGGCCTGAAAACTTCTGCCCCTATATTTTTTATTTAATTCAGCAATTTTCATTATTGTTTGATGTCTCTTTATGGCATCCAGATTCTTTAAATCCTCCATCTCCTCTAAATGCTCAACTAACTCTAAGCCCTCACCCTCCTAAGGCTGGCTCATGTATAAAATTTGTGATGTTTTTTTCTGATATTTCACTAACTCTTTCCCCTTCTCGACCTATTTTATTTTTCCTTCTAACCTTTTTCCTTTCTCCTCCATTTTTATTCTAACAATACATTGTTCCTCACTATGCCCAAGCTTTTTGCATGTCGAGCAATAAGAGGGGATGTTTTCTGGAACTACTTGTTGTAAGAAATTTTCCTCTTCTTGGTTCCCAATCTATATTCTATGAAGAATATGGTTCAGAAGATTAACCTCTATGCATATCTGAGCCATGCTCGATCTAGCATGAGTTGCAGTGGCCTCGTCGAGTAGAAGAGGGGTGCTTACTGCATTCGTAATGTGGTAGAGGGAGAACTTATTAAAATAATGAATGGGAAGCAAATGGAAGAGAAACCATATCGGGGCTAATGGGGATTCCTCCCTTGTTAAGAATTTAGGCATTCATTTGAAGGTTCGTATAAGATAGCCTATGATGTACCACACTCTCTTCAGCCATAATCTGTGATAATCCTCCTCTTGGTACAATTGCACTAGGATATGTTTAGCATCCAAGACACTAATTTATATTAGACCTTCGAGCTTCAAGGAAGCATAGAATGCCCAAATATCTACAATGCAAGGACACCCATGTGAAAATTTTCCAACCATAGTGTATCTATAAGCTTTAGTGATCCTATGCATGTTTGTCGAGGAGAAGGGTTATTGAGGGCTCTCCATTTTTTTATGTAAATTTCTAAGGAAGATGCGTAATATGGCATGCTTTTCTTTAAATGAGAAGTAAATGACTTCTTTTGCATTAAGAAGTCCATTTGATCCATTTTTAGTGAAAAAATCGCTTCTTGCAAACCAAAAATTGTAATTTATCATTCTAGAAATCATTATTTCTCTCTCTAGAATTTTAGAGCATTTTTTTAAAAAATAGCAAATGAAATAATTTTCCTCTTCTTTATCTTCTTATGCTTCTTCTTTTTTTCTTATTATTCTCTCACTTCTTCATCTTTCTCTTCATCATCTTCTTCTTCCTATTATTCTTCTTCTTTCACATCTTCATTTTCTTTTTTTTTATTCTTATTCTTTTTGCTTATTTTCATCTTCTTCTACTTATTATTATTATTCTTCTTATTTTGTCTTCTTCTTCAACTTTTCTTCTTTCTCTTCTTCATTTTTTTTTCTTCTTCTTCTATTTATTCTTCTTATCCTTCTTATTCTACTTCTTCTCTAACATCATCTTTTTCTTTGCTTTTCTCAATCATTATCATCATCATCTTCTTCTTCTTCTTCTCCTTATACTTATTTTTATTCTTCTTCTCCTTCTCCTCCTCCTTATACTTATTTTTATTCTTCTTCTCCTTTTTCTTCTCATTCTTCTGCTTTTTCTTTTTTTTTTCTTCTTCTTTTTTTATTTTTATTATTTTATTCTTATTTTTTTTCTTCTTCTTCTTATTTTTTATTATTATCCTTCTTTTTCAACTTATTCCTTTTGCTTTTTTTTTCTTCTTATTCTTCTTTTCTCCTTTTGCTTATTATTATTATTATTATTATTATTATTATATTCTTCTTCTTCTTCTTCTTGCACTTCTTCACCTTCTTATTCTTCCTCATTTTTAACTTCTTTTTTTTCTTCTTCATCTTCTCATTCTTCTTCTTTTACTACTTTTCTTCTACTTATTCTCCTCCTCTTCCTATCCTACTCCTCCTTTTTTTTCTTCTTCTTCTCATTCTTTTCAAATTTTTTCTTTCTTCTTATATTCATTATTCCTCTTCTGTTTGTACTTATTCTTCTACCACTTCTTCTTATTTTACTTCATTTTCATTTTATTCTTCTTTGTTTTATTCTTATTCTTATTTTTCAAATTTTTTTTTCTTTTTCTTCTACTTCTTCTTATTTTTGTTCTTCTTATTTTCTACTTATTATTCTTCTTATTATTCTTCTTCTTACTTTTCTTCTTCTTCTCCTTGTACTTCTTCCTTTTATTATTATTATTATTATTATTCTTCTTCTTCTTCTTCTTCCACTCCTCATTCTTCTTCTTCTTCTTCTCCTTTTTCTTTTTCTACTTTTCTTCTTCTCCTTCTCTTTCTTCTTCTTCTTCCTCTTCTTCCTCTTCTTCTTTTTCTTCTTCTTATTCTACTTCCTCTTCTTTTTCTTTTTCTTCTTCTTCTTCTCCCCCTTCTTCTATTTTTTCGTCTTCTTTTTCTTTTTTTTTCCTCTTCTTATTCTTCCCTTTCTTCTTTTCCATATTCTTCTTCTTCTATTCTTTTTGCTTCATCTTCTCCTTCTTCTTTTTCTTTTACTTCTCTTTCTTCTTTTTTTTCTTTTCCTCATCCTCAATCTTTTTCTTCTTGTCCTTGTTCATCTTCATCATCTTCTCCTCCTCCTCCTTCTCCATCTCATACTTTTTCTTCTTTTTCTTCTTTTTCTTCTCCATCTTCTTCTTGTACTTTTTATTCTACTTTTTCATCTTCTACTTTTAATCATTATTATTATTATTATTATTCTTCTTATTCTTCTTCTTCTACTACTTTTTCTTATCCTTCTTGTTATTCTTCTATTTCTACTTTTTATTCTTCTTCTTCTTATTCTTCTCCTTTACCTTCTCCCTTTCTTATTCTTCTTCTTCTTCTACTTCTTATCTTTATTCCTCTTCTTCCTCTTCTTCTTATTCTTCTCCTACTTCTATACCTTCTTCTTTAGTTGGGGTTTCGGGTAGAATATCTAATTTAATTGCAACATAAACACAACAAAATTTATTATTTTAATCTTTTAACACACAAAGGGTCACATGCATTTCATAAAACATGAAGGAAGGCTAAAAGAAACTTACCTTTTGTAGATCGATTCATTAAGCATTCAAAGTGTGCATCTTGGTTTATTCAGATCTTCAAATGTGTTGCCTTTCTGAAAAAATGACCTCCCTCTACAAGTATTCACACACGAAAATAATGAATGATCTTGTTGAATATTAGTTCAGATTTGTCTTTTCAAAATGAAAGGGTTCCTCTTTGATTTATAAAAGATGACTACTTGGATCAAATATGTCTACCATATATATATACAAGTCTACTAGGATTTTAGTCATGATTAAATTTAATTATATATTTAAACACTTTTAAATAATAATAATTTAAATTCAAATCCTTAAAACCCCCTTTTAAATGAATTTATTCATTAAAACTCATATTTAATATTAGAAATTATTAATTTATTTAAATCACGAATTTAAAATTTCTCAAAATTAATTAAAATTTAAATAATAACTAATTGTTTTTGGTGATTTAAAACAATCTCATCATTTTAAATTATTACAAAGAATGAAAACCCATAACTGTTATTATTCATTCATAATGTGTGACTATATAGGTTCAATTAATATTCGTAGTAGGTTTTAATCACATTTTGATCCTACAAGTCAAAAGTGGTCTCTAGTAAAATATTATGACTACCCAAATTAAATGAAAAGCTCATGATCCGAGATAAGATTTAATATAGCTAATGACAATCCATTTGACTCATGATATCTTGATAGAATATAAGGCATGTATAAGTTCAACCTTATATCATTCTATCTTTGATTACTCGATACCCAATTAGACTGACTAAATAAATGATATTGATCTACATCAATTCATTTAAGCACTTCCATGCATTTCTCAGTCTCAATTGTCAAGGAGACCTAGAGATATCTCTCTTATAATAAAAAGGAAAAATTCCATCTTAATCGCTCATATCCTACTACATAATTTTTATTATGTTCAAGTATAACCTTTATAGTCATCTGATTAATGAAAATGTTTGATTATATCAAAACACAATATTCCTTATGTTGAGAACTTTAATGATCTCATGTCAAAGGATTTATTAACATAACTATTAGAGATTAACTTATGATTTTGATCTTTGTATTAATCTCAAGATGGGTCTTTCCAATATTTATTCTCAACAAATAGATATAAATTTGATTTGTATATCATACACATATTCTTCCCATGAATATCAATCACACTTTATACTAATCTTAATTCATTGTTATTCCCATAACAATAACTTATTAGGGATATTTAGAATAAATAATATTATTATTCAAGAATATTAAATATAATAACCATGCAAATAATAATAATAATTAATTATAACACATAGCCAAAATACCATGTCCATACGATAGGCATAGAGCTAATTTACTAATAATCTCCCACTTGTGCTAGGCCAATTCATCAATATTTCTAATACCTATGAACCTAGCATGATGAACATGCTTTGTTTGTGGTAGAGGCTTAGACAATGGATTAGCAACATTATGATTTGTTGGAACTCTACATATATTAACGTCACCTCTCTCAATGATTTCTCGAATGAGATGATAACGCCTAAGAATGTGTTTGGATCTCTGATGTGATCTAGGTTCCTTTGCTTGTGCAATAACACCATTATTATCACAATAAACATCAACAAAATTTGTAATGCTAGGAACCACTTCAAGGTTAGTAATGAACTTCTTGATCCAAACTACTTCCTTTGTTGCATCAGATACAACAATGTATTTAGTTTTAGTTGTAGAATCAACATAAGTGCTTTGCTTTGAACTTTTCCAGCTAACTGCACCACCATTTAAACAAAACATATATCCTGATTACTATCGGAAATCATCTTTGTCAGATTGGAAGCTTGCATATGTGTAACCTTTTACAACCAGATTATCTTCCAATCTGCCATACACTAAGAACATATCTTTATACCTTCTCAGATACTTAAGAATATTTTTGACAACTATCCAGTGACTCTCACCAGGATTTGACTGGTATCTACTTGTTATGCTTAAAGCAGAATATACATCTGGTCTAGTGCACAACATGGTATACATGATTGATCCTATTGGTGAGGCATAAAGAATCATACTAATCCGCTCTTGCTCATCTTTAGTGTTAGGACACTGAGATTTGTTAAGAGGAATACCATGAGACATAAGCAAGTATTCTCTCTTGTAATCTTGCATACTGAACCATTTCAGTACTTTGTTTATGTAAGTACTTTGACTTAGAGTAATCAGTCTCTTAGGTTTATCTCTATAGATCTTTATCCCTAGGATATAGGTAGCTTCGCCTAAGTTTTTCATTGAGAAATACTTTTCTAACCAAGACTTGACATTCTACAAGGCAGGGATATCATTCCCAATGAGTAAAATGTCATCAATATATAAGACTAGAAATAAAATTATGCTCTCACTAATTTTCTTATAAACACAATATCTTCATTTTTGACAAATACAAACCATTTGACTAATTCATCAAAACGAAGATTACAACTCTGAGAGGCCTGCTTCAAACCATAAATGGATCTCTGAAGCTTGTATACTTTACCAAAAATCATAGGTTGTATAAAATCCTCAGGTTGTGTCATGTACACATTCTCAAGTAAGTTTCCATTAAGAAACATAGTTTTACCATCCATTTGTCAAATCTCATAATCATAATATGCAGCACTGGCTATAAGAATTTTGATAGACTTAAGCATAGCTACAAGTGAAAAAGTTTCATCATAGTCAATACCATAAGTTTGTTTGAAACCCTTTGCAACTAGCTAGGGGTGTCAAATTAGTTGGGTTGGGTTAAACAGTTATGGGTTAAATGGATGATGGGTGAAAAACATGTAAACTCATACACGACACGTTTAATAAATGGGTAAAAAATGAAAACACAAACATGAACTGTAACAATGGGTAACACGACACGACTCATTTAACACATCTAATTTCAATGGGTTGAGTTGGGTTGAGTCGGGTTAACACATTAAACCAGTAATTTGACCCATTTACCTATTTACCACATGTTTGAGCCATTTAACACGGTAAACCACTCATTTAACCATTTACTCATTTATTTAAACGGGTAAATGGGTTATAAACGAGTTAGCATGTCTCACCCAAAAATAGCATATTTATTAAATGTGTTAAATAGGTTGACCCATTTATCACCCAAACCCATTTAAGTCTCACACAAACCCATTTAATCAACGGTTAATCATGTGGGTTAATCATGTCGTGTTGAATTTTGACAGGCCTACAACTAGCCTTGCTTAGTAAGTATGCACTTTGGCATCCATGTCAGCTTTTTTAAAATCCATTTGCACCTAATGGTCTTTGTACCTTTAGGTGGGTCAATCGAGGTTCATACTTGATTATCATACATAGATTGAATTTCATACTTCATGGCCGCTAACCTTTTTTCAGATTCTAGATGCAACATAGCCTCTTGATAGGTAGTGAGCTCATTTTAATCTACTAACAATACATCATTGTTATTAGTCACAAGAAATCCATATCATTTAGGCTCTTGACTTATCCTATCAGATCTACATGATTTTTGTATTATAGTAGGTGTGTCAGTAATAGTTTGTTGACTATGAGTATTCATAGACAGTTCAATGTTATCACATGATTCTTGAACTTCTTTAAGTTGTACCTTACTCCCATTGGTTTCTAAAGAAATAAATTCCCATTCTAGAAAGACACCATTACGAGCAAAAAACACTCTGTTCTCTCTGGGATTATAAAAGTAGTATCCCTTAGTCTCTTTAGGATACCTCATAAAAAGATATTTATTAGATTTGGGCTCTAGCTTATTTGAAACTTGAAATTTTACATAAGCCTCACAACATCAAATCTTAAGAAAAGACAAACAAGGTATTTTACCATTCCACATCTCATATGATGCCTTTTCAACCACTTTGGATATAACTCGATTTAGTGTGAATATAGCTATTTCAAGTGCATAATCCCAAAAGGTAAATGGAAGATCTGTTGGACTCATCATAGATCAAACCATATCTAATAAAGGTCAATTCCTCCTCTCAGACACATCATTCCATTGTGATATTCTGAGGGGAGTTAATTGTGAAATGATTTCATGAGTTCTATGATGGTTATCAAATTCTTGGCTCAAATATTCACAACCTAGATCAGATTGAAGTGCCTTGATTATCTTGCCAAGTTAGCTTTGTACTTCATTTTGAAAATATTTGAATATTTCAAATGATTTAGATTTATGTTTCATCAAGTAGACATAACCATATCTACTGAAGTCATTAGTAAATGTAATGAAGTACTTGTAACCTCTTCTAGCATATAAAATTCTTGGTCAACATACACCTATATGTATGAGATCCAATAATACATTTGCCCTTTCTTTGTGTCTAGTAAAGGGATCCTTTGTCATCTTACCAAATAGACAAGATTCAATTTATCATATGATATAAAATCAAATGAATTCAAAAGTGTTTCTGATTTATATGACTAGTGAGACAATGCCAAAAAAATGTTGCATTTAAATCACTTGATTTAAATTTTTTAGTAGTTATGTTATAGACATGAAAACCATTAAATTTTTGAAGGTTCATAACATAAAAACAATCTTGAAAATAGGCATTTGCATAGAACATGTCTTAATGAAAAATAGAAAAATTATTATTCTTAAAAATAAAAAAACAATCATTATCCAAATAATAAACTGAAATAATATTCCTACACATTGTAGGAACATAATAACAATTGTCCAAAACTAACAAAAGTCGATTGGGCAAAGTAAGTTGATAACTTCATACAGCCAAGCAGCAACTTTTGCACAATTACCTTTTCGTAGATCAACTTCGCCCTTCTTCAATGATATACTTTTTTTGAGTCTCTACACATGTGTACAAATGTGTGATCCACATCTAGTATCTAATACCTAGGAACTAGAAAAAGAAAAATTAATTTGTATATCATAAATATGTGAAGAACTAGACTCACTAGTCTTCTTCTTCTTCAGATCCTTTAAATACAACGTGTAGTTTCTCTTCCAATAGCTAGTTTATTACAAAAGAAACAAATACCCTCCATTGGGGCTTTAGCCATGGGTTTAGGTTTGGGTTTGGGTTGAGCATTAGATTTTCTTTTGCCCTTATCCTTTCTCTTGCCCTTTTCCTTAATCTCGAATCCCTTTCTATTTTGAACCATTAGAACATGATTAGGATGGGATTTAATATTCTACTCAGTAGTTTAAAGCATGATATGTAGCTCAAAGATATATTTGTCCATTTCATTCAAGTTATAGTTCATGAAAAATTGACAATAACTATCAAAAAGTGAATTCAATATCAAATCAGTTGCAAACTCTTGGCTCAATGCAAATCTAATCCTATCAATGTGCTCAATATAACCTTTTATTTTTAGAACATGAGCACTAACTGAAGCACCCTTAGCCATCTTGCAAGAATGCAGTGCCTTGGTAGTCTCATACCTTTCTTTCCTTGCTTGTTGCTGGAAAATTTTTTTAAGATTGAAGACCATATTATTAGCTTTCATATTTTTCATATACTTTTGAAGTTTAAAACTCATGGTAGCTAGCATCAAGTATGTAACATCAATATAGTCATTATGATATTTCTCATCAGCATTCTTATCATCTCTTAGAGCATTATCAGTTGGTTCTTTATGGAGATATTCATCCAGGACATAAAGCTTCATTTCTTGTTTGAGAACAATTCTCAAATTTTGAAATTAAAAGAAAGTTAGTCTTGGTAAGTTTATCCTTTTCAAGGACTGATCGCAATGACATAGCAGAATTGTTGTTGTTAATGTTGACCATCTACAATTAATGCAAAGTTCGATAAGTATTTTGATTTTGAAAAATTCTCACTAAATTAATAATCCTCAATAATAATCATATTAATCTAGTGTTCTAAGATCTATATTTTACTCAACTTTAAGCCAGCTTTGGCATGACACTTGAAATCAAGTTATTTTGGTAGGTAACTCTTACCAATTACATCTCATGTATTTCTTAGATATTTATGGGATTTTGACATCATTTGTCCAGGATTGTTAAAATCTCATCTAATGCGATTAGACCCAAAACTATTTTAATAACTTTATAAAGTTAAACTATTTTTAAATACATGGGTAGCACCATTACTCATCTTGTCTGACTGATATCACATAATATACTTATACTTTGGTAGAACCCACATTAAGGTGATAAAACATTTGAAAAGTGTTTAAATATGGATAGCATGTTAACTTTAAATTTTATGTGAGGGATCTTGATTCGATTTTAATTTTTAATTAATAGATCTCATCATGTATCTAGTATCACATACTCATGTAACATCATACATAATATCTCTTACATGCATATAAAAAACGTATCATAGTATGGCCTTAATCTAGAGTGATCTCCATAAGCCAATATGAAGATCAATAGTCATTCCTCGGTAGTAATAAGCAGCTCCATGAAGTTGATTTGACCATCAACTTGTGCATAGACACCTAGCTCCTCCATCATCATGGTGGGATTGCATGACTTCAAATGGCTTGCATTGTCTATCTTGTTTTATTACAACAATAAAAAAATTACAATAAAACAAAAATAGCATGTAAGCCGTATTTTATAATTACAACCCTTGAAACAAAAGTAATAATCTACCAAAGACATTGGTTAAAAAAGCCACTCTCTACAAGTATCCACACATGAACAAATAATGAATGATCTTGTTAAATACTAGTTCAGATTCGTCATCTCATAATGAAATAATAACAACTTTAAAAAATTAATGTAACAAATTGAATAATAAAAAATTAAATTCAAATCCATAAAAACTTCTTTTAAATGAATTTATTTATTAAAACTCATGTTCAATGTAACAGATTAATTATTTATTTAAACCATGAATTAAAACTTTCTCAAAATTAAATTCAAATTTAAATAATAACAAATTGTTTTTTGTGATTTAAAATAATCTCATCATTTTAAATTACTATAAAGAGTAAAAAACCATAATAGTAATTATTCATTTTTAATGTGTGACCCTATAGGTTCAATTAACATTGAGAGTAGGCCTAAATCACATTTTCATCCTACAAGTCATAAGTGGCTTCTAACAAGATATTATAATCACCCAAGTTAAATGAAAAGCTCACGATCCTAGACAACCTTAATATAGCTAATGACATAATTTTTTTTTGTCTCATGATATCTTGATAGAATATAAGGCATGGATAAAGTCAACCTTATATCGTTCTATCATTAATTACTCGCAACTATATTAGACTGACTAAATAAATGATATTGATCTCCATCAATTAATTTAAGCATGACCATGCATTTCTTAGTCTCAATTGTCGAGGGGACCCAAAGATATATCTCTTATAATAAGAGAGTAACATTCCATCTTAATCACTCATATCTTACAACATAATTTTTATTATGTTCAAGTATAACCTTTATAGTAATCTAATTAAAGATAATGATAGATTATCTTTAATCAGTATTAGATAATAATAACAAGTATTAGAGATTAACTTATAACTTTGATCTTTGTATTAAACTCAAGAAGGGTCTATCCGTATATGTTCTCAACTAAAAAATATAAATTTGATTTGTATCTAATACACATAATCATCCCATAAATATCAATCACACTTTATAATAAACTTAATTCATTGTTATTCCCATAATAATAACTGATTAGAAATATTTAGAAAAAATAATATTATTATTCATAGATGTTATATATAATAAACATGCAAATAATAATAATAATTAATTTTCACAAATAATCAAAATATCATGTCTATACGATAAGCTTAGAGCACTATTACTAACATCTTCTCCTAATATATCTCCTTCTAGTTTTTTTTCTCCTTCTTATTCTCTTTCTTCTTCTTCTTCTTCTTCTTCATCTCCTTCTTCTTTTTCTCCTCCTACTCATCCCTTTTCTTATCCTCCTTCTTCTTTTTCACTTTCTTTTTTTATTCTTATTTTTATTCTCATTATTTTTTTTCTTCTCCTTCTTCTCATTTTTGACCTTCTTATTCTTCACTTTTAGTTATTATTCTTTTTCTTCTCCTTCTTCTTTTTAATCTTCACCTTCTTCATCTTCTCCTTCTTCTACTACTTATTCTTTTTCTTAATTATCTTTTTCTTCTATTTCTACACTTTTTCTTCTCCTTCTTCTACTTCATCATCATCATCATCACTTCTTCTTCTTCTTCTTCTTTTTCTCCTCCTCCTCCTCGTTCTTCCTCTTTTATTTTGTTCTTCCTCTTCTTCTTCTGCTCCTCCACCTAATCATTCTGCTACTTCTCCTACTTTTCACTTTATTATTCTTCTCGTACACCCTCTTCTTCTACTTCTCCTACTTATTATTTTATTTTTTCAACTTATCCTTCCTCTCTTTTCCTTTTTCTACTTAATATTAATCTAAATTTATTCTTGTTATCCTTCTCTTACTTCTTCTTATTTTGCTTCTTCTTTTTCTTCTGCTTCTTTTTCTTCTTTGTCTTTTTATTCATTTTGATTTTATTTGTATTCTTCTTCTTCTCATTCTTCTCCTCCTCCTTTATTTCTATCTTTCTTTGGTTGTTGTTATTGTTCTTCTTCTTCTTCTTCTTCTTGTTCTTCTTCTCCTTCTTTTCATTCTTATACTTCTGCATCTTCTTTTATTCTTCTTCTTCGACTAATATTTCTTTTTCTTCTCATTCTTCTTCTTCTATTTTATCGTTTTCTTATTCATATTCATCATCTTCTTCTCATCCTCCTCCTTCTATTTCTCCTTCTTATTCTTCTTTTTCTTCTTCTTCTTCTCCTACTTCTACTTTTTCTTCTTATTCTTCTTTTGTTGTTCTATTTCTTCTTTTTTCTTCTTCATATTATTCTTATTTTAATTCATCTTCTAATTCTCTGCCTCCTCCTCCCCATATTTCTTAATATTATTCGTCATCACCTTCTTCTTGTTCTTCTTCATATTTTTTTATTTTTCTTGTGCTTCTTCTTCTTCTTCTTCTTCTTCTTCTTTTTATTCATTTTTTTATTCATCTTCATGATCTACTTCTCTTTCTTCTTCTTCTTCTTCTTCTTCTTCTTCTTTTTATTCAATTCTTCTTATTTTTATTCATCATCATCATCTTCTTCTTCATTTTCTTCTTAACTATCTTTTCTCTCTGCTTCTTATTGTTTTTTAAATTTTTCTTTTTGTTCTCCTTCTCTATCTTCTTCATCTACTTTTACTTCTTCTACTTCTAATTATTCTTTTCCTCCTCCTATTTCTTCTACTTTTACATCTATTTTTTCTTCTTATTATTTTTCTTATTATTTTTCTACTTCTTCTCCTCTTCCTCCTACTACATCATCATCTTCTTTCTTCTTCTCTTAATTTTCAACTTCATCTTATTCTCATTCTTCTTATACTTCTTCTAATTTTTTTCTTTTTTCTTATTCTTCTTATTCTACTTCTTCTTATTCTTCTTCTCCATCATATTATTCTTTTTATTCATCTTCATATCATTTTCTTTCTTCTCCTTCTTGTTATCCTTCTCCTTATTCTCCTTCACCTTTTTTCATTTTTTTTATTTTCCTCCACTCCTCCTTCTTCTAATTCATCTTCATATTTTTCTTCTCTTTTTTTTTATCTTTTTCTTCTCAGTCTTCTTATTCTTGTTTTCCTTCATCATCTTCTTTTTCAACTTTTACTACTCTTCCTCCTCCTCCATCTTTTTCTTGGCCTCCTCCTCTTCCTCTTCCTCAATTTTTTTTCTTCTTCTATAACTAATACTTCTCCTTCTTCTACTTCTTTTTCTTCTTCTCCTTATTCTCATTCTTCATCTACTTTTTATTTTTCTCCTTCTTCTTCTTCTTATTTTTCTTTTTCCTTTTCTTCTTTTTTTTTATTTTTCCTTTTCTTCTTTTTTTTATTTTTCATTTCTTCTTTTTTTTCTTCTTCTTATTCTTCTTTATTTTCTTTTCTTCTTCTTCTTCATAATCATCTTTTTTTATCCTCCTTTTTCTTCTTCTTTTGCTTCTTCCTTTTCTTCTTCTTCTTCTTCTTCTTCTTCTTCTTCTTCTTCTTCTTCTACTTCTACTACTTCTTCTTCTTCTTCTTCTTGTGTTGTTGTTGTTATTCTTATTCTTCTCCTCCTCCTCCTCCTCCTCCTCCTCCTCCTTCTCATTCTTCTTCTTCTTCTTCTTCCTTCTTCTATGCCTCCTCCTCCTCCTTCTTTTTCTTCTTGACCTTCTTCTTTTAATCTGATTATTTTAATTCTTCTTTTACCTATTGTCTTTCTCCTTCTACTTTTTCTTTTTCTTCAAGTTTTTCTTGTTCTTCATCTTCTCCTTCTACTTCTACTTCTTATTCTCCATCTTCTTATCCTTCTTATTCTTTTCCTTCTACTTTTCCTTTTTCTACTTTTCTTCTTCTTCATCTCTTTCTCCTTCTCCTTCTTCATTTTCTTTTCTTTTTCTTCTTCTCATTTTTGTACATCTTCTTATTTTTCTTCTTTTTTTCTTTCACTACTTTTTCTCATATTCCTCCTCATTCCTGCTTATTGTCTTTCTATTCTTTATATTCTTCTTTTTCTCATTCTTGTTCTTCTTCTCCTTCTTTTTCTATTTCTTATTCTTTCATTTCTTTTTCTCCTCTTCCTCATATTTTTGTACTTCTATTCTACATGTTGTATTTATTTTTCTTCTTCTTCTTCTCATTCTTATTATTCATCTTTTTCATCTTCTTATTAATCTTATTTTTTTGATCTTTTTCTCTTTCTTTTTCTTTTTCTACTTTTTCTTTTTCTCCATTTTTTCTTCTACTTCTACTTGTCATCCTTTTTATTATCATTCTTCTTCTTAATTTTTCTTCTTCATATTTTTTTCATCCTCTTCTTCTCTTCCTATTTCTTCTACTACTACTATTACTACTAATTCTTCTCCTCATTATCCGTATTTTTCTTTTTCTGCTACTTCTTATTATTTTTCTTCTTCATATTATTCTTCTTCTAATTCTTTTGCTCCTTATTCTACTCCTCCCACTCCTTCTTTTCTTCTTATTCTTTTTCACCTTCTCTTGATTTTACTTTTGTTCGTATTATTCTTCTTTACCTTCTTCTATTTTTTTTTCTTCTTCTTCTTATTCTTTTTAATCATTCTTCATGATTTTATTCATCTTCTTCTTCTCTTTCTTCTTATTCTTCTTCTCCATCTTTTCATTCTTCTTCTTACTTTTTATTATTCTTCTTCTTCTTTATCTTCTCCTTCTTCTTTTTCTTCTACTTCTTCTTTTTCCTCTCCTTCTTCTTTTACTATTTCTTCTTCTTTTTTCTTCTTCTTCTTCTTCTTCATATCCTTCTCCTAATTCTCCTATTTCTTATTATACTTTGACTTCGTCTACTTCTTCTAATTCTTCTTATTCTTTTCATCCATATCCATTCTCTTCATCTTGTACTTATTCCTGTTATTATTCTTCTTCTTTTTCTACTTTTTCCTTCTGAATCTTCTTCTTCTTGTCATTCTTCTTCTCCTTCTTCTACTTATACTTATTCTTTTTTTTCTACTGCTTCTCCGTATTTTTTATCATCTTTTTCCTCTCCTTCTTCTTCTTCTTCCTTTTTTTTTATTTTTTCTTGTACATTTTTTTATTTCTCTTCTTCTTCATATTCTTCCTCTTGTTTTCATTTTCTTTTTATTTCTCTTCCTCTTCTTCTCCTTCTTCAACTTATTCCTCTAACACTTCTTTTTTTTCTTTTTCAGCTTCATCTTTTTCTTTTTTGTATTCTTCTTCATATTTTTCTTCTTATTCTTTGTCTTCTTTATAATTCTTTTCTTCTTTTTATTAATTTTCCATTTCCTCTTCTGCTTCAACTTTTTTTTACTTTCTCTTCTTGTTAATTTTGCTATTCCTCTTTCTTGTCTTCTTCTTCTTCTTCTTCTTCTTCTTCCTCTTCTATAACTCATTATTATTATTATTATTATTATTATTCTTCTTCTTCTCTTTTTATTCTTCTTCATATTCAGCATCATCATCATCATCATCATCATCTTCATTTTATTCTATTTCTACTTCATTTTATTCAACCTATTATTTTTCATTTTTTATTCCTCTTGTTATTCTACTTCCTCAGCCTCAACTTCTTCTTCTTCTTCTTCCTATTATTATTATTATTATTCTTCTTCTTCTTTCTTTACTTTTTATTATTCTGCATATTCCTTTTCTTTTTATTATTCTTCTTTTTCTTCTTCTTCGACCTCTTCTTCTTCTTCTTCTTCCACCACTTGTAATTTTTTTTATCATCTTTTTCTTCTTCTTCTTCTTCTTCCAAATACTATTCTTCTTATTCTTATTCTTCATCATCATATCCATCTTCCATTTCTTATTATTATTCTTTTTTTTTCTCATTCATCTTTTTCTTCTACATCTTCTTCCTCTTCTTCTTCTTCCTCTTATTCTTCTCATTTTTCTTTTTTTTTCTTTTTCTTCTTATTCTTCCTCATCATCATCATCATCATCTTCTTCCTCTTCTTCTTCTTCGTCTTTTTCATCTTCTTCTTTTTATTCTACTTTTTCTTCTACTTTTTCTTCTTATTCATCCTCTTCTTCTTTTTCTTTGTCTTTCTCTTCTTCTTCTTCTTATCTCGCATCTTATTTTTATTATTTCACTTACACTTTTTTATTCTTCGTTCTCTTCTTTTTCGTATTATTTTTTCCCTTCTTATTCTTCTTCTTCTGTTTCTTTTTTCTATTCATCTCATCATCTTTTTGTATTTTTTTTTCTTCTTCTTCCTTTTCTTTTTCCTCTTATTCTTCTTCTTCTTCCTTTTTTTTATCATCATCTTCTTCTTTTCTATTTTACTTCTTCTTCTTCTTCTATTTTTTTTCTTCTTCTTCTATTTTTCTTCTTCTTCTATTTCTTTTCTTCTTCTTCTATTTTTCTTCTTCTTATATATATATATTTTTCTTTTTCTTCTTCTTCTTCCTCTTCCTCTTTTTCTTCCTCTTTTTCTTCCTCTTTTTCTTCCTCTTCTTCTTCTTCTTCTTCTTCCTCTTCCTCAATTTCTTCTTCTTCTTCTTATTTATCTTTATCTTCATCTTCATCTTCTTTTTCATTCACTTCTCCTTCTATCTTTTATATTTCTTCTTCTTCTTCTTATTCTTCTACTTCTTCTTTTGCTTCTATCACTTCTTCTATTTCTTCTTCTTTTTAATTTTATTATTATTTTTCTTCTTTCTTTTGTTCTTTTTCTTCTTCCTTTTGTTTTTATTTTTCTTCCTTTTGTCATTCGTCTTTTTCTTTATCTTTCCCATCCTCTTCTTCTTATCCTTCTTCCTCTTTTTCTTCTTTTTATTTTTCCACTTCATCATCATATTTTTCTTCTTCAACTTCTTCTTTTTCTTCCCCTTCTTATTTTAATTCTTCTTTCTCTTCTTCTTTTTAATCTTCTTCTTTTTCTTTTCATCTTGATCTTCTTATTCTTATTCTTTTTACTATTC
This sequence comes from Sapria himalayana, assembly GCA_029783825.1. Lineage (NCBI taxonomy): Eukaryota > Viridiplantae > Streptophyta > Magnoliopsida > Malpighiales > Rafflesiaceae > Sapria > Sapria himalayana. The sequence continues at coordinate 24,403 of JAREIK010000618.1, forward strand.
TACTTATTATTATTATTAGTATTATTATTATTATTCTTCTTCTTTTTCTTCTTCCTCCTCTTCTAGTTCTTCTTCCTCTTATATTTTTTTCATTTTCTTCAACTTTTTTTCCTCTTCTTTTTCTTAATCTTCTTTTTCTATTGATTCTTCTTTTTTCTATTCTTCTTCTTCCTCTTCTTCTTCTTCTATATTTTTCTTCTTCTTCTTGTACATCTTCTACTACTTCTTCATCTAATTATTAATATTCTTCTTCTTCCTTTTGTTCATTTTTTTCTTTTTCCTCATTTTTTTTTGTTCTTCCTCTTTTTATTATTCTTATTCTATTCTTCTTATACTTCTTCTTTTTCCTCATCTTATTATTCTCTTTCATTTTCCTATTCAAATTCTTCTTCTTTTTTATTTTTATTCTTCTAATATTATTTTTTATTATTATTCTTCTTCTAATATTTATTTTTATTCTTGTTTTTTTTCTTCTTCTTACTCTTCCCTTATTTTTATTTTTCAGCTTCTTTAACTTCTTGTGCATCTTATTCCTCTTCCTTTTCTACAATAACTACTTCTTCTTCTTCTTCTTTTTCTTCTTTTTCTTATTCTTCTTCTTATTCTCTTTTTGTTCTTCTTCTCCTTCTCTTCTTGTTCATCTTTATATTTTTCAACATCATATTATTATTCTTCTTTCTTTTTTATGATTTTTATTTCTTCTTTTTCTTCTTCTTCTTCTTCTGCTTCTTCTTCCTATTCATCTTCTTCTTCTTGTATAGCATTTTTTTCTTTTCTTTTCTTCTTCTTATTCTTTCTTATTTTTATTCTTCTTATTCGTCTCTTATTTTTCCGGCAAGTATTCTTTTTTTTGTTTTTCTTTTTCTTCTTCATCTTCTTCTTCATCTTATTTTTTTTCTTCTTGTTCAATTCCTCTTCTACTACTACTTCTTCTTCTATTCTTATCCTTCTTCCTCTTCATCTTGTTTTCCCTCTTGTTTCTTCTTCTTCCACTTCTTCTTCTTTTCTTCTTCTTCTTCTTCTTCTCTTCCTCTTCTTACTCCTTCTTTCTTTCATTTTCTTTTTCCTCTTCTACTTCTACTAATTTTCTTTTTGTGTCTTTTTCTTTTTCTTCTTCCTTCCTATTTATCTACTTTTTAATCTTCATTTACTTCTTCTAATTCTTATTCCAATTCTACATTTTTTTTCTTTTCATTATTTTTTTTCTTCTTCCTCTACTTCTTATTTTATTCCTTTGTACTTATTATTATTATTCTTCTATTTTCTTAGTCTTCCATTTCTTCATATTGTACTTTTTTTCTTGTTTTTTCTTCTTCTCTTTTCTTCCTTTCTTTTCTTCTTTTTCTTATTCTTTTCTTCTTCCTCTTCTACATCTTATTCTTCTTCCACTTCTTCTTCTTCTTTTCCTATTCTTATTTTTCTATCTTTACTATTTCTTTTCTTTTTCTTCTTCTTTCACTACTTATATTCTTACTCTACTTTTATTCTACTTCTTCAACTTCTTCCTCCTACTCTTCTACTTTTTAGCATCTTTTTCTTTTTTTATTCCACATTTTTTTTCCTCTTCTTCTTCTGTTTTTACTCTACTTATACCACTTCTTCTTTATTATGTTCTTTTCTTCAACTTCTAATTCTTCTCTATTTATTCTCTTTTACTTCTTCGTATTTACTTCTTATTATACTTTTCGTGCTCTTTTAATTTTCTGAATTCTTCCACTTCTTCCTTCTTCTTCCACTTCTTATTTCTCATCATCTTTTTCTTATTCTTCTTATTTTTATTCTTCTTTCTCCTCCTCCTCCTCCTCCTCCTCCTCTTCTTTTCTTCTTCTTCTTCTTATTCCTTATCTTTTTTTTCTTCTTCTTCTTTTTATTTTTTTTCTTCTTCCTCATCCTCTTATTTTTATTCTTCATCTTCTATTTTAATTTCTTCTCTCTTACTCTTTTTATCTTTCTTCTTTTCTTCTATTTATTCTTTTCCCACATCATCTTCTTCTCTTCTATT
>JAREIK010000618.1:29904-127404 GCA_029783825.1 Sapria himalayana
CATCTTATTCCTCTTCCTTTCTACAATAACTACTTCTTCTTCTTCTTCTTTTTCTTCTTTTTTCTATTCTTCTTCTTATTCTCTTTTTGTTCTTCTTCTCCTTCTCTTCTTGTTCATCTTTATATTTTTCAACATCATATTATTATTCTTCTTTCTTTTTTATGATTTTTATTTCTTCTTTTTCTTCTTCTTCTTCTTCTGCTTCTTCTTCCTATTCATCTTCTTCTTCTTGTATAGCATTTTTTCTTTTCTTTTTCTTCTTCTTATTCTTTCTTATTTTTATTCTTCTTATTCGTTCTCTTATTTTTCGTCAATTATCTTTTTTTTTGTTTTTCTTTTTCTTCTTCATCTTCTTCTTCATCTTATTTTTTTTCTTCTTGTTCAATTCCTCTTCTACTACTACTTCTTCTTCTATTCTTATCCTTCTTCCTCTTCATCTTTGTTTTCCTCTTGTTTCTTCTTCTTCCACTTCTTCTTCTTCTTCTTCTTCTTCTTCTTCTTCTTCTTCCTCTTCTTACTCTTCTTTCTTTTCATTTTCTTTTTCCTCTTCTACTTCTACTAATTTTCTTTTTGTTCTTTTTCTTTTTCTTCTTCTTCTTCCTATTTATCTACTTTTTAATCTTCATTTACTTCTTCTAATTCTTATTCCAATTCTACATTTTTTTTTCTTTTTCATTATTTTGTTTTTCTTCTTCCTCTACTTCTTTATTTTTATTCCTTTTTACTTATTATTATTATTCTTCTTATTTTTCTTAGTCTTCCATTTCTTCATATTGTACTTTTTTTTCTTGTTTTTCTTCTTCCTCTTCTTCTTCCTTTTCTTCTTCTTCTTTTCTTATTCTTTTTCTTCTTCCTCTTCTACATCTTATTCTTCTTCCACTTCTTCTTCTTCTCTTCCTATTCTTATTTTTCTATCTTTTACTTATTTCTTTTCTTTTTCTTCTTCTTTCACTACTTATAATTCTTACTCTACTTTTTATTCTACTTCTTCAACTTCTTCCTCCTACTCTTCTACTTTTTAGCATCTTTTTCTTTTTTTATTCCACATTTTTTTTCCTCTTCTTCTTCTTTTTTTACTCTACTTATACCACTTCTTCTTTATTATGTTCTTTTTCTTCAACTTCTAATTCTTCTCTATTTATTCCTCTTTTACTTCTTCGTATTCTACTTCTTATTATACTTTTTCGTGCTCTTTTAATTTTCTAATTCTTCCACTTCTTCTTCTTCCACTTCTTATTTCTCATCATCTTTTTCTTATTCTTCTTATTTTTATTCTTCTTTCTCCTCCTCCTCCTCCTCCTCCTCCTCTTCTTCTTCTTCTTCTTCTTATTCCTTATCTTTTTTTTCTTCTTCTTCTTTTTATTTTTTTTCTTCTTCCTCATCCTCTTATTTTTATTCTTCATCTTCTATTTTAATTTCTTCCTCTATTACTCTTCTTTTTATCTTTCTTCTTTTCTTCTATTTATTCTTTTCCCACATCATCTTCTTCCTCTTCTATTTTTGTTATTCCTATTCATCTTTTTTTTTCTTCTTCCTCCTCCTCCTCTTCTTCTTATTCCATTTTTTTCTTCATCTTCTCCTTCTTTCACTTCTTTTTCTTCTTCATATTCTTCTTCTTCTTCTCCTTCTTCCACTTTTTGATTTTTATTCTTCCTATTCTTCATCATTTATTCTTCTACTACTAATACTTCTTCTTCTTCCATTTCTTCTATTCTTCTTTTCTTCTTTTTCATCTTCCTCTTCTTCTTTTTTCTCTTTTCATTTTCTTCTTCTAATTCTTTTCTTTTTCATCTTCCTTTTGTTCTTTTTCATCATCTTATTCTTCTTTTTTCTCTTTAAGGTCTTTTTTTCTTCATCTTTTTGTTCTCTTTATTCTTCTTCTTCTTCTTATTAATTCCATTCATAATCTTCTTCTTATTCTACCTCTTCCACTACTATTTTTTATTCTTCCACTTCTTCTTCTTATTCTTCTTCTTCATCTTATTCAATTTCTTCTTATTCCCTTTCCTTTTCTACAATTACTACTACTTCTTCTTCTTCTTCTTCTCTTCTCCTACTTCATCTTCTTCTATGTCTTTCTGTTGTTCTTCAAGTTCTTCTTAAACTTTTATGTCTTCTTATTCTTTTTCACCTTATCCTTCTTCATTTTATTCTTCTTATTCTTTTTTTTCTTCTTTTTAATCTTCTTCTTTTCTACTTCTCCCAATTATTATTCTTCTTCTTCAACTTCTTCTTATTCTTCCTAGTCTTCCACTTATTATTATTATATTTATTCATAAACTTATTATTAATATTATTATTTTTATTTTTTTTAATATTATTCTTCTTTTACTTTTTATTCTTCTTCTTCTATGATTATTCGTTTATTTCTTTTTATTTCTTTTCTTCTACTTTTTCTTCTTGTTCTTCTTATTAATCTGTTTTCCCTTCTTCCTCATTTATTTTTTTTTTCTTATTAGTCTTCTTCTTATTCTTTCTCTTTCTCTACTTTTTCTTCTATATCTTCGTTTTATTCTTCCACTTCTTCTTTTCTGTGTTCTTCCTCTTCTTCTTTTTCCTTTTCATATTTTTTATTCTTCAAATTTTTATTATTCTTTTTCTTCTTATTATTCTTATTCTTCCACTTCTTTTCTTCTAATTATTTCTCTTCTTCTTCTTAATATTCTTCTTCATCTACATCGTGATCTTCTTATTACTCTTCCAATTCATATTCTTCTTCCACTTTTTCTTCTTCTTCTTCTTCCTCCTATTCGTTCGTCATTTTTTTAATTTTCTTCTTCTACTTCCTCTTATTATTCTTCTTATTCTTCCTCTTAATAATCTTCATTATTTTACTTCTTCATTTTCATCTTCTTCATAATCATCTTTTTCTTCTTCATATTCATTATTTATTTTATTCATCATCATCATCTTCTTCTTCATCTTCTTTTTCCTCCACTTCTTTGACTTATTATTTTTCTTCTCTTTACTCTTCTTCTTCCACTTCTTCTTTTTCTTTTTTTTCATCTTCTAATTCAACTACTTCTTTCTCCTATTCTTCTTCTTTTATTTTTTCATCCTTCCTCTTTTTCTTCTTATTCTTCTTCTTCCTCTTCTTCTACTACTACTACTACTTCTTCTTCCTCTTCTTCTACTACTACTACTTCTTCTTCTTCCTCTTCTTCCTCTTCTAAAACATCTTCTCCTAGTTTTTCTCTCTTTCTTCTTCTTCTTTTATTCTTTCATATCCTATTATTATTATTATTATTCTTCCTCTTATTCTTCATCTCCTTCTTCTTCCACTTCTCCTTCTCTTTCTTCTTCTTCCTCATTTAGATCATCATCCTCATCGTAATTATCATCTTGATTTTTTCTTCATATTTTTCTTATTTTTATTTCCCTTCTATTCTACTTCTTCTTCCACTTTTTATTCTACAACTTTATATTATCTTCTTCTTTTCTGCAAACACTTCTTCTTTTTCTAACAATTATTATTCTTCTTGTTCTTATTATTTTTCTTTTTCTTCTTCCTATTCATATTTTATTGTTCTTCTATTTTTTATTCTTCTTTTTCATTTTCTTCTTCAACCTCATATTCATCTCCTTATTTTTTCTCTTCTTCTTCTTCTTCTTATTATTCCACAACTTATTATTATTATTATTATTATTATTATTATTCTTCTTCTTCTTCTTCTTCTTCTTCTTCTTCTTTATCTTCCCCTTCTTCATTCTTCAACCACTTCTTCTTCTTCTTCTTCTTCTTCTTTAATTCTTCTTCAGGTTGTTCTTTTTCTGTCTTCTTCTACTTCATCTTCTACCTCTCTCCTTTATCCTCTTCATCTTATTATTTTTCTTCTTCTTTGTTTTTTTATTTTAATCCTCTTATTTTATTTATTCATCATCATCATCTTCTTCTACTTCTTCCTATTCTTCTCATACTTCTTATTCTACTTCTTCTTATTCTTCTTATACTTACTTCTTCTTCTTATTTTTCTTCTTCTACTTCTTTTACATCATCATTTTCTTCTTCATATTCTTCTTCTTATTCTCGTTCTTCTTCCTCTTATTCTATTTCTTCTTCTTCTTCTTCTTATTTCTCTTCGTCATCATCATCATCATCAACATCATCATCTTCCTCTTCTCCTTATTTCTCTTCATCATCATCTTCCTCTTCTCATTTTTCTTCTTCCTATTCCTCTTTCTCTTATTCTTATTAATTTTCTTTTTTTTTCTTCTTTTTATTCATCATTCTCTTATTCTTAATCTTTTTCTTCTTTTTCTTATTCCTGCTCCTCTTTTTCTTCTTCTACATCTTCTTCTACCCTGTTTATATCACCATTCTCGACATCATCATCATCTCAATTTTTTCTGCATTTTCTTCTTATTTTAATTCCTCCTCTTTTCTATTTCTTCCTCTTCTTCTTCTACTTATTCCTATTCTTTTTCTTCTTCTTTCCCTTCTTCATTTTCTTATTCTTGTTATTCCTCTTCTTCTTCTTTTTCTTCTACTTATTCTTTTTTTATTCCCCTTCTTCAACATAATCTTCTTATTCTTCCTCATATTTATATTTTCTTCCTCTTCTTCTTCTACTTTTTTGTTTTCTTTTACATCAGCTTATTTTTCTAATTCTTCATCTACTTCATCTACTTGTTCTTATTTTTATTTTTCTTCATCTTATTCTTCCTTAGCTTATTCCATTTCTTATGCTTCTTATTCTTCCTATTCTACCTTTCTTCTATATCCTCTTCTTATTAGTCTTCTTTTCCTATTCTTTTTTATTTTCATCATCTTATCTTCTTCATCTTCCATTTCCTTTTATTCTACTTCTTCCTCTTTTTATTATTATTAATCTTTTTTTTTTCCTTTTCTTCTTCTTCTATTTTTTCTTTTCTTCTTCTTCTAGTTTTTTCTTTTGTTCTTATTCTTATTATTCTACATCATTTTCTTCTTGTTCTTGTTACTCTTATTTTCTTTTTTATTCATCTTCTACCTCTTATTATTCTTCTTTTTTCTTTTCATCATTTTAGCTTCTCTTCCTCTCCTCTTCTTCTTCTTTTTATTTCTCTTTCTCTTATTCTTCTTCTTCTTCTTTTTCCCCATCATCTTCATCATCATCTTCTTATTTTTCTTAATCTTATTCTTCTTCATCTTCTTCTTTTCCTTTGCCTTTTTCTTCTTCTTATTCTTTTTCATATTCTTCTTTTTCTTATTCTTCTACTTCCTCTTCTACTTTTTTCATCATCTTCCATTTCTTTATCTTTTTCTTCTTTTTCTTTTTCTTCTTTTTCTTCTTTTTTATTCTTATTCCCCTTCTATTTATTCTACTTCCTTTCTTTTATTATTATTATTATTCTTCTTCTTTTTATATTTTTTTTCATTATCATCTTATTTTTTTTTCAAGTTCTTCTTCTTCTTCTTCTTATTTCTTCTTACTATTCTTCTTCTTCTTCTTCTTCTTCTTATTTCTTCTTACTATTCTTCTTCTTCTTCTTCTTTTTATTTCTTCTTACTATTCTTCTTCATCTTCTTCTCGTTATTCTTCTTATTCATATTCATTATCTTCTTCTTTTCATCATCAACATTATCATCATCTTCTTCTTCACCCTACTCTTTTTCTTATTACTCTTTTTTTTCTTCTACTTCATCGTCTTTCTCTTCTTCTTGCTCTTCTTCTTCTACCTATTATTCTTGCTCTTCGAATTGTTCTTTTTCCTCTTTCTCTTATTCTTCTTTTATTTATTAGTCTTATTCTTCCTATTATTGTTCCTCTTGTTCTACTTTTTAATCTTTTTCTTCTATATCCTCTTATTCTTCTTCTTCAACTTTTTGTTCATTCTATTTTTTTCTTTCTATCTTCTTCTTCATCTTCTTCATCATCTTCATCTTCTTCATCTTCTTCATCTACATCATCATCTTTTTCTCATTCTTCTTCATCTTCTTCTTATTACCTTTCCTGTTTATTTTTTTATTCTTTTAATTAATCTTATTCCTCTTCCACTTCGTTCTTCTTTTTGCTTTTCTTCTTTTTTTTCTGATGTTCTTCTACTCTTATTTATCCTCTTGTTCTTCTTCTTATACTTCTTGTAATTTTTCTTCTTCATCATTCTCTTCATTATCATATTCTTTTTATTTTTTTTCTTCTTATTTTTCTTTCTTTTCATCTTCTTCTTTCTACTTGTTCTTCTTTCTTTTTTTCTTCTTCTACTTCTTCCTCTTTCTATTATTCTTCTTCTACTAGTTTTACTTGTTCTTCTCCTTTTTATTCCTCATTTACTTCTTATTTTTATTCTCAAACTTTTATTTCTTCTTCAACTACTAATACTTCTTCTACTACTTCTTATTCTTTCACTTCTTCTTCTTTTTCTTCTGCCTCTTCTTTTTATTATTATTCTCCTTCTTCTTTGTCTTATTGTTTTTCACAATCCTTTTCTTATTATATTTTTTGATCTTCTTCAACTTCTGCCTCTTCTTCTTCTATATCTCCTTTTTCTTCATATTATTATTATTATTCTTCTTCTTATTCTCGTTCTTTTTCTTCTTCTTCTTCTTACTCTCGTTCTTCTTTGACTTCTTCTTCTTTTTCTATTTCTTCTTCTTCTTCTTCTTCTTCTTCTTTTTCTCTTTAATATTTTTTTTTCTTCTTCTTCCACTTCTTCTTTTTCTTCTTCTTCTTTTTAATAATAATAATGATCATCATCATTTTTTTTTCTTCTTCCTATTTTTCTTATTATTATTATTATTATTCTTATTTCTATTCTTCTTCATCTTTTTTATCTTCTATTTCATCTACTTCTTATTTCTCTTCTACTTATTCTTATTCCTTTTCTTTTCCTTCTTCTATTTCCTCATCACCAACATCAACAATTTCATCTTATTCTTATTAATTTTTTTTTCTTTATATCTATCATTATCATTTTATTCTACTTATTCATGTTTTTTTCATTCTTATTCATATTCTTCTTATATTATTCCACTTCTTCTTATTCTTCTTCTAATTCTTCTTTTTCTTTAGGTTATTCTTCCTCGTCCCCTATTTATTTTTCATCATTATCATCATCATCTTCTTCTTCTTTATTCTTTATTTTCTTCTTTTTATTTATCATCATCAAATTCTTCTTCTTTTTTCCTTTATTATTTATCATCATCATCATCATCATCATCAACTATTTCTTCTTCTTCTTTTCCTCTTCTTTTTGTTCTTCTTTATTCTTTTTCCTCTTCTACTTCATCTTCTTCTTCTTGTACTTTTTTCTTCTTCTTCTTCTTCTTCTTCTTTTTCTTCTACTTTTTTTTCTTCATCATCTTCCTTAATTATTATCATTATTATTCTTCTTTTTTTATATCCTCATCATATCCTCGTCATAATCTTTTTCTTATTGTTCTCTCTCTTCTTTTTCTTTCTCTTCTTCTTCTTCTTCTTCTTCCTCCTCTTAATTAGATTCTGTTTCATTTTGTTAATATTCTTCTTCCTCTTCTTCTTATTTTTCTACATCATCAACTTTTTTTTTCTTCTTCCTTTTATTATTTCTATTCATCATCATCATTATCATCTTCTTATTCTAAATCTTCATTCTTCAATACTTCATTTTTTCTACTTCTTTTTCTACTTTTTCATCTATTACTTATTCTTATTCCACTTTTTCTACAACTTCTTCTTTTTCTTCCTCTTCATCTTCATTTTCTTCTTGATATCCTTTTTTATCTTCCATTTCTTTACTTATTCTTCCTCTTCTTCTTCCTCTTCTTCATGTTTTTATTATTATAAATCCATTTCTTTTTTTTTCTTTTTTTTTCTTCTTCTTCTTCCTCTTGTTCTTCTTCTTTTTTTTCTTTTTTTTCTTTTTTTTTCTTATTATAACTATACTTCATCATTTTTTTCTTTTCCTTTTATTAATCCTATTCCTCTTATTCTTCTTCTTATTCTTCTAATTTTTTGTCTTCTTCCACTTATTTTTCATTTCATCTTCTTCTTTCTAATCTTATCTTTTATCTTCTTCTTACTCTATTTCTTTTTCTTCTTCTCATAGTTCTTCTTCCTCTTCTTCTTTTATTATTCATCTTATTCTTCCAATTCTTTATCTCTTCTTCTTCTTCTTCCACTCCTTCTACTTCTTGTTCTTCATCTCTTTTTCATTTTATTCTTTTTCTTATTCTTTTTCTTCATATTCTACCTTGCTTTTTCTTCTTTTTAATCTTCTTCATACTCATCATCATAATCTTTTGTTTCTGCTTCTTCTTATTCCAATTCTTCTTTTTCTACTTATTTTTTTTCATCTTTTTATTTTTCTTTCTTTTCTTCTTATTTTTTCTAACCTTCTTCTTATACTTATTCTCCTTCATACTTTTCTTCTTCTTTTCCTTCTCCTTATTCTTCCTCTTCATATTCTTCTTTTGCTGCTTCTTCTTCTTCCTCTTCATATTCTTTTTCTTCTACTTCTTCTTCCTTCTACTCCACCAATTCTTTTTCTTCTTCCTCCTACTAATCATATTCTTTTTGTCCTTCCTCTTCCTCTTACTCTTCATCTTCTTTTCTACTTCTTCCTAAATTTCTTTCTTATTCTTATTATTCTTTTCTTCTACTACTTCTTTTTTTTCTACTTTGTGTTTTTCTTCTACCTTTCATTCATTTTTTTTCTTCTTATTCATCATCATCTTCTTCTTTTTCTTCTACTTCTTCCTCCTCCTCTTCTTCTACCTCTTTTGCATTTTCTTTTTCTTCTTCTTCCTCTAATTCTTCTTCTTCTACTTCTTCTTAATTTTCTACATCCTCTTCTTCTTCCTCCTCTCCTCCTCCTCCTCCTCTTCTTTTCCTTCTTCTTCATTTTCTTTTTCTTCTTCTTCTGTCTTATTATTCTACTTATAGCCCTTATTTTTTATTATTCTTCTATTTATTATACTTTTCATCTTCATCAACTTTTTCTTCATCATCATCATCTTCTTCTCCCTCTTTTACTTTTAATTATTTTTCTTCTACTTCATCTTCTTTTTCCTCTTCTTCTTCTCCCTCCTCTTCTTCTTCTACTTCTTATTCTTATTCTTTTTTTTCTTCAACTTCTTCTTTTTCTTATTCATCTTTTTCTTATAGTTCTACTTCTTATTCATTATCATCATCATCTTCTTCATTATCTTCTTCTTCTTTTTCTTCTTCTCTCTCTTATTCAACTTCTTCTTCCTCTTATTCATCCTCATCATATTCTTCTTATTTTTCTTCTTCCTCTTCCTCTTCCTTTTCTTCTTCTTCTTCTTCTTCTTCTACCTCTTTTGCTTTTTTTTCTTCTTTTTCTACCTATACATGTTCTTTTTCTTCATTATCTTCATTTCCTACTTTCTCTTCTTTTTCCTCTTCTTCTGCTTCCTCTTATTATTATTATTATTATTCTTCTTCTTCTTGTTCTTCTTTTCCATCTTCATAATCATCATCAACTTCTTCTTCCTTTTTTCTTTGTATTCTTATTCACCTTCTAGCTCCTATTTTTTTTTCTTCTTCTATTTCCTATAATTATTATTCATCTTCTACTTTTTTTTCTTCTTCTTTCTCTTGTTCTACTTATTTTTTTCATCTTCTTCTTCCTATTCTTCTTCTTCTTCTTCTTTTTCATTATCTTTTTCTTCTTCTTCTTCTTCCACTTCTTCTTCTTCTTCTTCTTCTTCTTCTTCTTCTTTTTCTTCCTCTTCTTATTCTTCTTCCGCTTCTTCTTCTTCTTCCTATTCTCCCTCATTTTTTTTTCCTATTTTTCCTCTTCTTCCTCTTTCTTTTCTTCTTCTTCTTCTTCTTTTTCTTCTTCCTATTCTTCTTCTTCTTATTCTTCTTCTTCCTCTTCTTTTTTTCTTATTCTATTTCTTCTTCTTCTTTTTTTCTTATTCTTTTTCTTTTTCTTCTTCTTTTTTTCTTATTCTATTTCTTCTTCTTCTTCTTCTTCTTCCTCCCATTCTTATTCTTCTTCTTCTTCTTCATCTTCTTATTCCTATTCTTCTTCATCTTGTTCTTCCACTTTTTCTTTTTCTACTTTTTCTTCCCCTTCTATATCTTCTTCTTCTTCTTTTTGTTACTATTCTTCTTCTTCATCTTCTTCATTTTTCTCTTCTTATTCGTATTCTTCTTCTTCTTCTTTTTCTTTGTTTTTCTCTTCTTCTTCTTTATCTTCCACTTCTTCTTCTTCTCCATCTTCCACTTCTTATTCTTCTTCGTCATCATCATCATCATCATCTTCTTCTTCTTAATCCTTTTCTTATTCTTTATATTCATCTTCTTTTTCTATCCTCTTTTTTATTCATTTTTTTCTTCTTCTTCTTCTTTCAAATTTTTCTTCTTCTTCTTTTATCTTTTTGTCTTTTTCTTCATCATCATCATCTCCTTATTCCTCTTCTTCTTCTTCTTATTCTTCTTCCTTATTTTTTTTCTTCTTCTTCTACCACTTTTTCTTATTCTTTATGTTCTTCTTCCTCTCCAACTCCTTCATCCTCCTCCTCCTCTTTTTCTTCTTCTTCCTCTTCTTCTTCTTCCTCATCATCATCATCATCTTCCTCTTCTTCATCATCTTCTTCTTCTTCTTCTTTCTCTTCTTATTCTTTTTCTTGTGCTTCTTATTCTTTTTTCTTTTCTTCTTCTTCTACATCCTCTTCATTTTCTTCTTATTCTTCTTCTTCCTCTTCTTTTTCCTCTTATTTTTCTTTTTCCTCTTCTTCTTCTTCTTTTTCCTCTTCTTTTTCTTTCTTCTTATTTTTTCTCTTCTTCTTATTCTTATTCTTCTTTCTGTTTTCCTCTTTTCTTATTCTTCTTCTTTATCCTCTTCTTTTTTTTTCTTCTACTTCTTCTTCCCTTTCCTCTTCTTCTTTTTCTTCTTCTTTTTCCTCCTCTGCTTCTACTTCTTCTTCCCTTCTTCAACAACCCTTTATTCTTCCTCTTAATCTTTATCAAGTTCTTCTTCTTCTTCTTCTTCTTCTTCTTCTCCATCCTCCTCCTCCTCCTCCTCCTCCTCTTCTTCTTCTACTTCTTCTTCATCCTCCTCTTTTTCTTCTACCACTTCTTTTTCCTATTCTTCTTCTACCACTTTTTATTATATTATTTTCCTCTTCTTCTTATTATTTTTCTTTTTCTTCATCATATTATTCCTCCTCTTCTAATTCTTCTTCTTCTTTTTCTTTATCTTGCTCTAGTTCTTATTCTTCTTCGACTTCTTATTCTGCTTCTTCCTCTTATTCTTTTCTTTATTTTTTCTTATTCTTTTTATTCTCATTCTTCTTCTTCTTCTTCTTCTTCTTCTTCTTCTTCTTAATCTTCTTATTCTTCTTGTTATTTTTTTTTCTTCTTTTTTTATTTTTCCTCTTCTTCTAATTATTATTATTATTATTATTATTCTTTTTAATTTTCTTTTTCTTCTTTTTCTTCTTTTTCTTCTTTTTCTTCTTTCTCTTCTACCCATCTTCTTCTTCTGCCACTTTTTATTTATATTTTTTTCCCATTCTTATTATTATTTTTCTTCTTCATAATCATCTTATTCCGCCTCTTCTAATTCTTATTCTTCTTTTTTTTCTTCAACTTGCTCTAGTTCTTATTCTTCTTCCATTTCATCTTATTATGCTTCTTCCTCTTATTCTTATTATTCTTCTTCTTTTTCTTAATCTTCTTCTTCTTATTCTTTTTATTCTTCTTTTTTTTATTTTTCCTCTTCTTCTAATTATTATTATTATTTTTTTATTTTTTTTTCTTCTTCTTCCTTTACTTCTTTTTCTTCTTTCTTTTCTACCCATCATCATCTTCTTCTTCTTTTTCATCATCATAATCTTCTTTTTCTTATTTTTCTTATTTTTCTTCTTTTCTCCTTCTTCTTTTTCTTCATTTTTTCTTCTTCTTCTACTTTTTCTTCTTTTTTTATATATTCTTTTTCTTCATATTCTTTTTCTTCTTCTTATTCTTCTTATTCATCTTCCTCTTCTTCTTCCATTTCTTGTTTCTCATTATCATCATCATCTTCTTCTTCTTCTTTTTTCTCATCAAGTTCTTCTTCTTCTTCTTCTTTCTCATCATGTTCTTCTTCTTATTCTTTTCCTTCTTATTTATTTTCTTCTTCTTCTTCCTTCTCTTACTCTCCTCTCTTTTTTATTCATCTTCTTCTTATTCTTATTCTTCTTATTCTTATTCTTCTTCTTCTTCTTCTTCTGCTTCTTTTTTTTTATTCTTCTTCTTATTCTTCTTCCTCCTCTTCCTCTTCTTCTTCTTCTTCTTTTTCTTCTTCCTCTTCTTCTTTTTATTCCTCTTCTTTTTCGTTTTCTTTTCTTCTTCTTTTTCATCATCATCTTCTTCCACTTCTCCTTCTTCTTCTTAATCTTAATATTTTTCTTTTTATTTCTTCTCTGCTTCTTAATTCTCCTATTCTTCTTCTTTTTCTTCTTCCGCCTCCTCTTCTTCTTATTCCTCCTCCTCATCTTCTTTCTCTTCTTCTTCTTATTATTCCTCTTCTTCTTTTTTTTTCTTCTTCTTCTTCATTCTCCTCTTCTTCATATTCTTCTTCTTCTTCTTCAACTTCTTCTTCTTCTTCTTCAACTTCTTCTTCTTCTTCTTCTTCTTCTTCTTCCTCTTCACCTTCTCTTCCTCCTTCTTCTTGCTCTCCTCCTCTCCTCCTCCTCCTCCTCCTCCTCAGCATTCTTTTTTTTCTTCTTTTTTTTCTTCTTTTTTATATTCTTTCTGTCTTCATGTTCTATTTAATATTATTATTATTATTACAATTAATTTTTAATATTTTTATTTATATTTTTATACTTTTTTTTATTCTTCTACTTTTTCTTTTTTTTATTCTTCTACTTTTTCTTTTTTTTTTCTTATTCTTCTTTTTCTTCTTCTTTTTATTCTTCTTTTTATTCTTCTCTTTCTTCTTCTTTTTGTTCTTCTATGTATTCATTCTCTTCTTCTTCATTGTCTCCTTCTTGATCATATTCTTCTTTCTTTCATCATCTTCTTTTTTGCCTTCTTCATCATCATCTTATTCTTTTTTTCCTCTTCTTCTTCTTTTCTTTCTTCTTCGACTTCTTCTTCTTATTTTTTTTCATCTTAATTTTTTATCTTCATCTTCATCATCAACTTTTTTTTAAAGTTACTTTATTACTTTTCATAAAAAGTTCACTTTTGGTGGAGGAAAACCTTAGATATCCAGTTTATCCAACCTAACATGTCGTAGACTCAATTAAATCATGTACTTTAATAACAAAACTGACAAAACCTTGTTACATTGTTTGCATTATAAAAAAAAATTTAAATAAAAACCATAAGGGGTGAGCCCCTTCAAACAATCATGACCAAACATAATTCCAACTCTAGTTTGTTGTCGTTTCATTCTTATGTATTTATTTTTTAGGCTTTTATTCCTAGATCTCTTTTTGTGCCTATCTACTCTTGTCCAAAATTCCCTGCCTCTCTCATATTAGTTTCAGCATTCCTTGTCTCTGGATGGAAAAATAGTTGCCTCATTTTAATTAAAACATCAATTGCCATATCTTCTAACCCTTTCCATTGCATCATCTCCTACCCCTCTCTATTGCAGCATGACCTGCCCATCTACTTGCATCCTTTTAATTCCATCATCCATTGTACTTGCTTCTAGATGGTGTATCATCAGGCATTGTTGGCATCATCAACTGGCATCATTCATTGCTGCCAACTATTGCATCATCTACCCCTACTAAAGCTTTTTAAGCTACCATTTATCCACAACTTTATTGTACTTCCAGGAAAAAACATATAGGCATTCATAATCTTTCACAAAATAGTCCTAATATGCTTCATTCCATATTGCCCTATTCAAACATTTTAATCTTCCCCTCTTCTTCTGCTCCTACCATTTTAACAAGTGCATCATACGTGCCCTAGCTTCCCTCATTGGCCCCTACTAGAGTATCAGCTTGCTTCTGTTGCTTCTAGCTAGTGCCTCAGTCCCAACTAAACTTCCTCATCTAACTTCATTTTTCATGCTTCCAACTAGTATATCATCATCCCAAACCATACTTCCAGGTAGTGCATCATCAGCCCCTATTATAGCTTTCTCAACTACCCTGCATCCATAGATTTAGACACTTGAATGAAAAACATATATGCATTCATAATTTCTCACAAAATAGGCCTAATCAAGCTATTCTGCTATAGGTTTTTTTTTCTTCTCCTCTCTTCTTCAGCTCCATCCATTCCAGCTAGTGCATCTTTCTGGCTCTAGCATCCATTGCTTCGAGCCCCTCAAGTAGAGTATCTATAGCTTTTTCTACAACCACAAATCCGATACTACCAATGAGTATATCCTTAATGCAATTCACACACCGTTCACTCCAACCTACTTATATCATTATATATCTATATGGAAAGCTCCTAGACTCAGTTAAGAATATGATCTCTTCCTCTTTTTATCTACTTACATCTCTTGTATCTTAGATCTGAAAAACTAGACAGAAGCTAAAGAAAAATACTTTCTACAATAATATGTGTATAGTTTAGATTTGCATATTCTGATCAAGAGGCTAATACAATAGCTACAAAAGTAGCTACAATAACAAGTGTACAATGCTTCTATTTATCTCTTATTCCCTACTTGTTTAGCATCGAGTACTAGGCTACTCCCATACCATCCAATCTCTCAATTCCCATTAGCTCACTTGTTAGTGTGCCCATATAGACATGATTACACCTTTCCTCCAACACTGGCCAAGCTATTAGCTAGCCTATTTGCTTCCTCTTTATGTGTTCAATTGTGCTAACCACTTTTTTCATAAGCATTTGAATCTCATCATTCTCATCCTGATGTTCCTACATTACAAAATTATTTTTAATTAATCTGACCAATAACTTTAAATCCACTTGAATCTGGATATCTTTATATTCTTAATTTAGGCACAAATGCAAACCCTTTAATAATGCCCTTACCTATGCTTGAAGAGTCGAGGTGGCATTATAAGCTAGAGAAAAGGCCAATAGAGTTGAGGTGGGATTATAAGCTAGAGAAAAGGCCAAAAGAGTTGTTCCTGATGGGGTTCTAAGTGCCCCCCCTCCCAATACTAAATTTGTTTCCCTATGAAGTTATCATATGTGTTGAGTGCCAATTCTCTCTGCGAGGGGTTTTTCCCAGCAGAACCAAACCAGTTGTGTGTGTGTCACCTTTGTAGAAGCAAGGCTCAAAATTTCCTACAATTTTGTGTCCATATCTCTTCTAACTAGTTTGAGTGGTTTTGCCTCAGAAATTACTAAAATCTCCTCTTTAATTTTTCTCAAGATGGTAGAGAAGCTCATAGCACAACCTTCATCTTATATTTATTATGTGCTTTCCAAATATTCCATAAAACTACAAGTGGTAATATTTTTTAAAGCCAAGCTACCACTTTGTTTGATGACTTATGATTCCTCCATTTTAGAAGTCTATTCTTTAAAGATGAGTGAGAATATCTAATCTGCAATAAAGTTTCCAAGTATTGTCATATCTCACAAGCCACCTTTCATTTTGAAAACAAGTGGTGTATATATTCTATTGAATTGAGGGACTACCCACATTAGGAGGCTAGGCTGATTCCTTTGGTCTGTATAACTATATCCAATGACACCAAATGATAAAGTAATTTTCACATTAGTACTGAAATCTTTGTTAGATCTATACATTCTCATGTCCATCGCATCAAAAGTGACACTTCTTCCCTAATTATTACCTTATCATTTTCTGATTTAATGGAAAGGCCCCATCTACACATGGCATCCAGATTCATCCATCTTTTTTTGCATTTTGAGTGTGTTTCAACCAACTCACTTTGTTCTACCATTTTTCACCAAGATATTGCCAAGCCTACTGAGATATTTCCAATTTACAAATTATTTTTCAAGCAGGAATTTGCTCTCGTATAGTTTGCCTAGAAACCACTTTCCTCCTTTGGACTCCACCATCTTATACAAGCATAGATTCCACCATTGTTTTTCAGCTAGTAAAACCCACACTAGCCTCTTCTTTTGGGGAACATAATTTTTCGCATCTCCTCCAATGATATTTTGGTTTCCCATCCAATATATAAAAGTATACTATTGTTCCACCTAAAGCTAGTTAAATGCATTAATCAATGAGGAACCTTTTCTGGTGCCTTATTTGTAATTATAAAAAGATACGTTTTTTCATTTATTTTTTGACTTGTTTCCTTTCGAATCTCTGCAGCAAATGTATTAAATTTTTGTAAAAATCATCACATCATCTCCATTAACTAGATAGGTGATTATAAGCATGTTCTTTTGGTGAGTGAAAAGTGGAATCTTCCATTTCAAACTTATTCATCATCATATTCTTCTTCTTCCTCTACTACTACTTTTTTTTTCTTCATCTTATTTTTATTCTTAATCTTCCTCTTGTTCTTCTTTTTCATCTTCTTCTAATTATTATTATTATTCTTCTTCTTTTTCATCATTTCTTATTCTTCTTTTACTTCATCATCTTCTTTTTCTTCATCATCACCTTCATCTTCTTCTTCTTCTTCCTTTTCTTCTTTATCCTCCCCCTCTTCTTTCTCCTCCTCTTCTTCTTCTTCTTTTTTCTTCTCCTTCTTCTTCTCATTCTTCTTCTTCTTCTTCTTCTAGTTCCTCCTCCTCCTCCACCTCCTTTTCTTCTTCTTCTTTTTTTTCTTCTACTTTTTCTTTTTCTTGTTTTCTTCTTATTATTCTTCTTCTTTTTCTTCTTCTTCTTCTTCCTCTACTTTTATTTCATCATCATCATCATCATGTTATTTTCAACTTTCTCTTCTTTTTCCTTATTTCTTATTCTTCTTTCTCTTATTTTTATTCTTCTTCTTTCTCATCTGCTTCTTATTCTTCTTCCTCTATTTCTACTACTTCTTCTTCTACCTCTTATCTTTTTCTTCTTCTTCTACTTCCTCTACTTCCTATTTTTCATCATCTTTTTCTTCTACTTTTTGTTCTTCTTTTACTTCTTCATCAATATCATATTATTAGTTTTCTTCTACTTATTTCTCAATTTTTTTCTTCTTCTATCTTCTTCCATTTCTTCTTCTACTTCTTCTTCTTTTTTGACTACTTCTTCCTTTTCTTATTCCTCTTCATCTTATTTATCGTACTCTTTTTCTTCATCATCTTTTTCTTCTTCTTTATATTGTTCATTCTCATCTTCCTCTTCTTATTCTTAAACTTTCTTTTCTTCTTCTACCAATTCTTAATTTTATTCTTCTTCCTCTTCTACTACTACTACTGCTTTGTATTCTTCTTATTTTATTTTTCATCTTTTTGTAATTATTCCTTTGCTTCTTCTTTTTTTTCTTCCTCATTTTCTTCTTCTTTTTCTTCTTCTTCCTCTTCTACTTCTTTTTTTCTTCTTCTTCTTATTTTTTATCTTCTTATTCATCTTCCTCTTCGTCCACTTCTTCCTCTTCTTCTTTTCCATTTCTTTTTAATCTTCCTATTCTTATTCTTCTTGTACTTCTTCTTCCTCTTCTTTTTTTTTTTAATTTTATTTTATTAATATTGACCCTCACTTTCGGCGGAGGAATACCATTTGTACATCCTACTTGCTTGCTACCCATATCCCTTTACACCCATTTTTATCTTTAGTTACATCCTATCAAACTGTTTAATCTTTTAGGCACATATTTAGCTAGTAATATGTTTTACTTGACTTAATTTTCCGTGCATTTTTTTAATTTTATTTTTCTTGTTCCTCTTCTTCTTTTCCATTTCTTTTTAATCTTTCTATTCTTATTCTTCTTGTTCTTCTTCTTCCTCTTTTTTTTTTTTAAATTTTATTTTATTAATATTGACCCTCTCTTTCGGCGGAGGAATACCATTTGTATAACCTACTTGCTTGCTACCCATATCCCTTTACACCCATTTTTATCTTTAGTTACATCCTATCAAACTGTTTAATCTTTTAGGCACATATTTAGCTAGTAATATGTTTTACTTGACTTAGTTTTCCGTGCATTTTTTTGGTGTTCTGAGGATGCTATAGTGGCAAGCTTTGCCCTTTTTTCGATCTCCTTAGATCCCTTCGTGCTACTCCATAGCCTTTTCTCCTTATAGCATCTATTGCTGCCACCCCATTGCCTCTTTAATTGTAATTTTGTTCGCTTTTCAGTTACTATTCTGCACAATAAAGATCATACGAGATATATCTATTATGCCATACTCCTACCCCTTTTTCTTCCCTTTCCCCACCTGCTTAACACATAGTCAATCGGTTTACAAGTGAGGCCAAAAAAAGGAAAAAATATGGACTAAGAAAATAAGTAGACAGCTTCGGCCGGTAGGCATTCCATATTGTCGTTGGGTCCTATCTTCATTAGCTTTGCCATCATTTGCCTTTATCATTAAGTGCTTTTTCTTCCCTTCCCTTTCTCCTTCATTTGTCTCTGTCTTCATTAGCTTTACCTTCATTTCGAGGAATCTATACAGCCATAATATGAGCCAAGATTCTGTTTTCCTTTGGCTCACTTAACTCTTGAGTCCCTATCTTCCTCTTCAAGATTAGGGTCAGCCTCCTCATATACTTAGCACACGGAGAAAACACAAACTTCTTCTTCCTCCTTTCTCCTATTCTTCTTCCTCCTTTCTCTTCTTCTTCTTCTTCTTCTTATACTTCTTCATCTATTTTCTTTTCCTCTTCTAGTTCTACTTCTTCTTCTTCTTTCTCTTCCTCTTCTTATTCTACTTCTTTCACTCCTTCTTTTCTTCTTTTTTCTCCTCCTCCTCCTCCTCCTCATCTTCTTTTTTTTTCATCATCATTTTCTTCTTTTCTATTCTTCTTCTTCTTCTTCTTTTTCTTCTGCCACATCTTCTTCTTTTTCTTCCGTCACTTCTTCTTTTTCTTCTATCAACTTCTTATTCTTTTCTTCTTTATTATCTTATTCTTTCTCTTCTAACTATTCTTCTTCTTCTTTTTTTCTTTCCTCATTATATTGTTCTTCTTCTTCTTCTACTTCGTCTTATTCTTTTTTATCCTCTTGTTATTTTATTCTTCTTCTTATTTTTATTCCCCATCTTCTACTTATTCTTCCTTTTCTTTTTTTTCTTCTTCCTCCATTTCTTCTTATTCTTTCTCTTCTTCTTCTTAATCTTCTTCTACTACTACTACTACTACTTCTTTTTCTTCCTCTATATTTTCTTCTGCTTCTTCTTCTTCTTCTTCTCATTATTATTATTCTTCTACTTCTTTTTATTCATATTCTATTTTTCATCATCTTCTTTTTATATGTATTCTTCATATTTATCATTTTCTTTCACTTCTTATTTTTATTCTTCTTCTTCATCTTCTTCTTATTCTTATTCTTTTCTTTCTCTTCTTCTAATTTTTCTTCTTTTTCTTATTCTTGTTCTTCTTCTTTTTCTATATAATCTTCTTCTTCTTTTGCACTTCTTCTTTTTTTTCTTCTTATTCTTTTTCTTCTTCTTATTCTTCTTCTTCCTCTTAATCTACTTTTTTCATTTTTTTTCTTCTTCTTCTACTTCTTCTACTTTTTATTCTTCTTCTTCATTATCACCATCATCTTCTTCTTCTTTCTCATTGTCTTCTTCTTCTTCTTTCTCATTGTCTTCTTCTTCTTATTCTTTATCTCTCACCTTCTTCTTCTACTATGACTACTACTACTTCTTCCTTTTCTTCTTTTTTTTTCTTCTTCTTATTATTTTTGGTCATCATCATCATCATCTTATTCTTCTTATTCTTCTTCTTTCACTTCCTCTTCTCCTTCTCCTCCTTCTTATTCTTCTTACTCTTCCTCCTATTTTAATTCTTCTTCTTCTTATTATTTTTGTTCTTATTCCTCTTATTCTTCTTCTTATCCTTCCTCTTGTTCTTCATCTTCTTCTATTTTTTCTCCTTATCCTTCTTCTAATTTTTATTCTTCTTCTTCCTTTTCTTTTTCTTTTTAGTTTTATTTCTCTTACTCCTTTTATTAATCCCCTTCTTATTCTTATTCCCCCTATTATTCTCATTCTTCTACCTTTTAATTATCTTATTATTCTTCTTTCTCTTCTTATTCCTCTTTCTCTTCTTCTTCTACTTCTTCTTCTTTCTCTTCTACTTCTTTCTCTTCTTCTTTTTCTTCTTCTTCCTCTTCTTCTTCTTTTTCTTCTTCTTCCTCTTCTTCTTCTTCTTCCTCTTCTTCTTCTTCTTCCACTTATTATTCTTCTTATTTTTCTTCCTCCTCTTCTTTCTCTTTTTATTCTTTTCATTCTCTTCTACATCTTCTTCTATTTCTTCTACTTCTTCCACTTCCTCTTCTTCCTCTTATTTTTTTCTTCCTCTCCATCCACTTTCTTCTTTTTCTTCATCTTCTTCTTCCTCTTCTTCTTTTTTTTCTTGTTCTTATTCTTTTTATTTTTCATTTTCTTCTTCTTTCTCTTCTTCTTTTTCTTCTTATTCCTTTTCTTATTCCTCTTGTTCTTCTTGTACTTCTTCTCTTTCTTCTTCTGCTTCTTCTTTTTCTACTTCTTCTTCATTCTACTCTACTTCTACTACCACTACTACTTCTTCTTATTCTTCTTCTTCTTCTTTCTCTTCCTATTATTCCTCCTATTCCTCTTCCTATTCTTCTTCCATTTCCTCTTCTTCTTCAACTTTTTCTTCTATTTCTCTTTTTTCTTTTTCTTCATCATTTTCTTTTTCATCATCATCATAATCTTCTTCTTCCACTTCTTCTTTTCTTTTTATTCTTCGTCCTCCTCCTCTTCTTCTTTTTTATATTCTTCTTCCTATTCTAATTCTTCTTCTCATTTTCTTCCTCTTATTATTATTCTTCTTCTTTTTCTTTCTAGTCTTTTTCTTCTTCTTTTTTTCTTCATCCTCTTATTTTTCAATTTTTTTTCTTCAATTTTTTATTCCTCGTCTTCTTCTTCATTCTTCTCTAATTCTTTTTTTTCTTCTTATGTTTGCTCTTTTTCTTATACTTATTCTTCTTCTTCCTCTGCTTTCTCTTCTTCTTCTTCTTCTTCTTCTTCCACTTCTTATTCTTTTTATTCCTTCTCTTATTCCATATTTTTTTTTCTTCTTATTCCTCTTCTTCCTCCATTTCTTCTTCTTCCACTTCTTCTTCTTCTTCTTCTTCATCTTCTTCTTTTTCTTTTTTTTTCTTCTTCTTATTCTTCTTTTTCCTCTTCCTATTCTTCTTCCTCTTCGTCCACTTCTTCTGCTTATTATTTTTTTTTTCATTTTCATCTTCCAATTCTTATTCTTATTCTTCTTCTTGTTCTTCTTCTTCTTCTTCTTCTTCTTCTTCTTCTTCTTTGTCTTCATCTTATTCTTCTTCTTCTTTCTTTTCCTCTTCTAGTTCTCATTCTTCTTCTTCTTTTTCTTCCTCTTCTTATTCTACTTCTTCCACTTCTTTTTCTTCATCTTCTTTTTCCTCCTCCTCCTCCTCTTCTTCTTCTTTTTCATCTTCTTCATTTCTTTCTATTCTATTTCTTCTTCTTCTTCTACCACATCTTTTTCTTTTTCTTCAGTCACTTCTTCATTTTCTTCTATCAACTTCTTATTCTTTTCTTCTTTATTATTTTATTCTATCTCTTTTACCAATTCTTATTCTTATTTTTCTTCTTCTTCTACCACTTCATCTTATTCTTTTTTATTCTCTTGTTCTTTTATTCTTCTTTTTATTTTTATTCTCATTCTTCTACTTATTCTTTCTTTTCTTCTATTTCTTCTTCCTCTATTTCTTCTTCTTCATTTTTTGTTCTTCTTCTTAATCTTCTTCTACTACTTCTTCTTCTTATTCTTCTTATTCTTCTTACTCTATATTTTCTTCTTCTTATTCTTCTTCTTCCATTTCTTCTTTTTATTCATCTTGTACTTTTTCATCATCATCATCTTCTTATACCTATTCTTCATATTTATCTTCTTCTTTCTGTTCTTATTTTTATTCTTCTTCTTTCACTTCTTCTTATTCTTCTTCTTTCTCTTCTTCTTCTTCTTCTTCTTCTTTCACTTCTTCTAATTCTTCTTCTCTCGCTTCTTCTAATTCTTCTTCTTTCTCTTCTTCTTCTTCTTTTTCTATATAATCTTTTTTTTCTTCTTCTTCTTCTTCTTCTTTTTCTTTATAATCTTCTTCTTATACTTCTTCTTTTTTTTCTTCTTATTCTACTCTTCTTCTTAGTCTCCTTCTTCCTCTTCTCCATCTTCTTTATTTTCTTCTTCTTCTTCTTATTCTTCTTATTCTTCTTCTTTTCTTTATAATCTTCTTCTTCTTCTTACACTTTTTCTTCTTATTTTGTTCTTCTTATTCTCCTCTTCTTATTATTTTTCTTCTCATTCCTCTTCTTCTTCTTCTTCATTTTCTTCTTCTTCATCATCTTCTTCTTCATTATCTTTTTCTTATTCATTATCATCATCTCCTTCTTCTACTTTCTCATTGTTTTCATCATCATCATCTTTTTTTTCTTCTTTTTCTTCTTATTTTTCTTATTCTTCTTCATCAGCTTCTTTTTATTCTTTTTCTTCTTCTTTTACTTCCTCTTCTCCCTCTACACCTTCTTTCTTCTTCTTGCTCTTCCTCCTATTCTAATTTTTCTTCTTCTTCTTCTTCTTCTTCTTCTTCTTCTTCTTGTTCTTGTTCTTCTTCCTCTTATTCTTCTTTTTATCCTTCATCTAGTTCTTCATCTTCTTCTATTTTTTTCTCCATTTCCTTCTTCTAATTTGTATTCTTCTTCTTCCTTTTCTTTTTCTTCTTATTTTTATTATTCTTCCACTTTTATTATTCCCCTTATTATTTTTATTACCCCTATTCTTCTTCTTCTACCATTTCATTCTCTTCTACTTCTTCTTCTTTTTCTTCTTCCTCTTCCTCTTCTACTACTACTACTACTACTACTACTTATTCTTCATCTTCTTCTTTCTCTTCTTCTTCTTCTTCTTCTTCTTCTTCTTTTTCTCCCTCCTCCTCCTCCTCCTCCTCCTCCTCTTCTTCTTCTTCCACTTATTATTCTTCTTCTTTTTCTTTCTCCTCTTCTTTCTCTTTTTATTCTTTTCATTCTCTTCTACATCTTATTTCTTTTCTTCTTCTTCCACTTCCTCTTCTTCTTCTTCTTCTTCTTTTTCCTCTTCATCATCTTTTTCTTTTTTTTCATTTTATTCTTTTTCTTTTTTTTCTTCTTCTTTTTCTTCTTCTTTTTCTTTTTGTTTTCTTCTTCTTTTTATTCTTCTTTTTCTTCTTCTTCTTTTTCATTTTCTTCTTTTTCTTCTTTTTCTTTTTCTTGTTTTTATTTTTGTTTTCTTCTTCTTTTTCTTCTTCTTTTTCTTCTTCATCTTTTCTTATTCTTCTTGTTCTTCTTCTCCTTCTTCCACTTCTTTTTTTTATACTTCTTCTTTCTACTCTACTTCTACTACCACTATTACCACTACTACTACTTCTTCCTCTTATTTTTCTTCTTATTCTTCCTTTTCTTCCTCTTCTTATTCTTCTTCCATTTCCTCTTCTTCTTCTTCTACTTCTTCTTATTTTTCTCTTCTTTCTTTTTTCTTCATCCTTTTTTTCATCATCATCATCTTTTTCTTCCATATCTTCTTTTCTTCTTCTTTGTGCTCCTCTTCTTCTTCTTTTTTATATTCTTCTTCCTATTCTAATTATTCTTCTCATTTTCTTCCTATTATTATTATTATTATTCTTCTTCTTTTCTTCTTTTTTTTAGTCTTTTTCTTCTTCTTTTCTTCATCCTCTTCTTTTTTAATTTTTTTTTTCTTCTTCTTCTTCATTCTCCTTTATTTCTTCTTTTTCTTCTTCATTTGTTTGCTCCTTTTCTTATACTTATTCTTCTTCTTCCTCTTCTTCTTCTTCTTCTTCTTCTTCTTCTTCTTCTTCTTTCACTTATTTTTTTTTTCTTCTTCTTCTTCTTTCACTTATTTTTTTTTCTTCTTCCTCTTATTCTTTTTTTTTTCTTATTCTCCTTTTTCTTCCTTCTCTTCTTCCATATTTTCGTCTTCTTCTTCTTCTTTGTAATCCTCTTCTTCATCCACTTCTTTTGCTACTACTGCTTCTTCTTCTTCTTCTCCTCCTCCTCCTCCTCCTTCTTATTCCTATTCTTTTTCTTCTTCTTTATTCTCTTCTTTTTTTTTTCTTCTTCTTCTTCTTTCTTTTATTATTACTATTGTTCTTTTTCTTCTTCTATCAATTCTACTTTTTTCTTCTTCTTTCGATTCTACTTCTTCTTCTTCTTCTTCTTCATTCTCCTATACTTATTATTCTACTTTTCATTCTTCCTCTTCCTTTTATTCTTCTTTTTATTCTTCACCAACTTTTTTTCCACTTTTTCTTCACTTCTTCTACTTCTAACTCGTCCTCCTACTCTTCTTCGTCTTCTTCTTCTTTTTCTTCAAATTCTAATTATTCTTCTCTTTTTTCTTCTACTTTTTATTATTAATTTTTTTTTCGTACTACTCTTTTTCTTCTTCTTATTTTTATCTTTTCGTTCTATCTTCTTCTTAGTTCTATTCTTCTTCTTCTTGTTTTTTTTCCTCTTCTTCTTCTCCTTCTTCTACCTCTTCTCCTTATTATTATTATTATTATTATTATTATTCTTCTTCTTCTTATTCTTCTTCTTTGTCTTCTTCTTCTTCTTCTTCTTCTTCTTCCTTCTCTTCTTCTTCTTACTCTTCTTTTTTTTATTTGACTTCTTCTTTATTCACTTCTTCTTCTTGTTCTTCTTCCTCCTCCTCCCTTTCTTCTTCTTCCTCTTTCTCTTCATCTTATTTTTCTTCCTCTTCCTCTTCATTTTTTTTCTTCTTCTTCTTCCTCTTTCTCATCATCTTATTTTTCTTCCTTTTCCTCTTCATTTTATTCTCTTCTTGAACTTCTTCTACTTATTACTCTTCTACTTTTTTTAATTAAGCTTTGTTGTATTTCTTGTGCCCTCTCTTTTGGCGAAGGAATACCATTGTTACAAACAATGTTTTAACTTTTCTTATTTCTTTCCCTTACAATTCCTTCCTCTTCTCTAGATATGATGAATAAAAAACAATAAATTCATTGCCTTATAAGGCTTTAATTTGGCCTATTTTAAAATTACCAATGGAGTTTGTTCTCATCTCCTCTATTGCTCCTTCTCTATTTCTTTTAGGCCTTATTTTCTCCTTGCTCTTTCTCTGCATTGAAGTGTCTTTCATAGCCTCTATCACCGTCCATCTCATCATTCTTTCTCTTGCCTATTTTTTTTTCTTTTATTCCCTTTGTTGTGCCCCTTTTCCTTACATAGCATAATCCATACAGTAGCCACCACAATCCCAAAATAGACATGGCATTTAACATACATCTCTACCCATTTCCCATTCTATACCATGTCATTTTTTTGCTTTTACAATAAAGTAGAGTAGCTCAATTCTAGAAAAAATTTTAATTTGAAATTGCTTATACTTGAGTCTTCTCTCCCTTGCCTTTTCTCTCCATATCTTTTGCATCCATTTGTTCCATATTTGCTCTTCACATACCTACAGAAATTACTTCCTATCTACAATTTATACATTTCTTTCCAGCACCTACTCATATATAGACATGTCATTCCACATGCAACAGGCATGCCATACCATATACGTCTCTACCCTTTTTCCTTTCTATCCCATGCCCTCTTATTACATTTACAGCAATATAGATCAAATCTAAAATAATAATTTGCATTTGATAAGTTTCTTTATGCTTGAGTCCTCTCTCCCCTTCTTTTGCCAGGTGGTTCCTTTATTGCCCATAATCTTTTTCTCTATTTGATGCCTCTATATGTTCCATCTTGGCCCTTCTCATAACTGAAAAAAATACTTCCTACCTACATTTTATACACTGTTTTCCAGCTCCTGCTCATATAAAAGCCCCATCTTGCCAGAGTATATCTCCATGCCCTAGCTTGTGTATGCTTATTAGCCCCAATATATATGAATCTTCACTTCTGCTTGATAAACTGTAGCCATGTCCCTTTCCCCATGCCTCTATAGTATTTTTTCCTGCTAAATCTTGCTTACCTGCCAGCACATATACTATAGATATATGTATGCATTTATATCTACTACATGCTATAATCATATACTATAGGCCCCTGTACTACCTACAGTCTTCAACCCATTATTCTATTTAATTCTACCTTAGTGCCTATAAGGTTTTGCTGCTAGCTAAAATGTATGTGCACAAATAAGCTTTTTATACCTGCAACTTGCCAAAATACTACAAACATGAGGCATACCATTGTACCTGTGAAATTTTTGTTTTCTAGCTTTTTTTATTGAAATTTAGTATACCACACTACACTACAAACATAAAGATACACATGATACTATTTATTAGAAAACAACCTGAAACCAGCTTGCTCATTACCCCTTTCATTTGTCATTCCAAACATATGGAAAACCTATGTTATCTAAAGATATCATCCCTTTCAATCTTACCAGTATGTCTTTACCATACACCCGTCATCCCTCTTTGAGGCCTTCTCTAGCTAGTATATCTGCTATGGCATTTGCTTCCCTAAATATGTGTGAAATTGTGCCCCTCATCTCTTTAATTAGTACAATAATCTCATCTACTTCTTCCTCATACCTTCACATTTCTATTTTTCCATTTACCGATTCTATCAAGAGCTTAGAATCTACATTAATCATGATGTCTTTTATGTTTTCCATTTTGCATAGCTGTAGGCCTTTTTAGCATGTATATTTCTTCTTGAAGTGATAAGATTACTTGGTAGCTCATTGAGAATGCTAAGATTATATTACCATCTGAGTCCCTTAAAGCTCCTCCTCCGCTTGTCGCTCCCATTTCCCTATTGAAACTTTATCCATGTTTATTAAAACTTTTTCTAAGGGTGGCCTATTGTATTTTGTGCAAATTGCTACCATATCTTTTGTCTGTTTAACTGACAGTTTCCACCTGACTCTGAAATAACTATGTTCTTCACCTTATTGTATATTTTTTGGATAGCCAACCAATATATTGCTTATTTCTCTTATAATATCCTTAATGATACTTTCACTTTGCATTTGAAACCATTTAAATCTACTCATGTTCCTTGCCTTCCAAATGCACCAAATCACTACATGTGAGAAATTATTTGTGGGCCATTTATGAGTTTTATTGTTTTTGGAGCTGCTCCATAAATGCAATTTTTTATTTAGGGTAGAATGACTGTTTTTGATTTACAATTTTGTTTCTATATGTTTCCTTAACTCTTTTGCTATTCTTCCATGTGAAAATAAAAGATAGATATTTTCGGTATTGTGTGCACAACATTCACATATAGAGGCTAGCTTTATACCTTTTGTTTAAATTAGAACATCCATTGGTATGGCCTTTAAATGTACTTTACATATAAAAGCATGCATTTCTTGTGGAACATCACTCTCCCAGACCCATTTTTGAACCATGTTTGTGCTTTTTTTATTTCTGACAATTTCTTTTGCTGACCATATTGAGAAGGCTCAATTGGGGTTTGGAGTCAATTTCTATCCTTTCTTGGTGAGCTTGAAGTGAGCTTCCATCAATTCTCTTTGTGCCCTTATTTATTTCCATGGTTGCGGTGCTTTTTTCTTTTTGCAATCTTTATTCATGTTGTTTTCCACACTATATTTTGCTCTTATGTAGTGTGCCCATAAATTCTTATTTTCTTTTAGCCTCCACCATCTTTTACATGCCCATGATCTAGCATTTGAATTTAGCTAGTAAGTCCTAAACCCTCCTCTTCCTTCGGGAATAATAAATCTTCTTATTTTTTCCAATGAATTTTTGATTTTCTAGTTTTCTTACCGTAAATAAAGTTAGCTAGATAATTATCAATCTTTTTAATTAGTGACTTTGGGGGCTGGACCACCATAAAGTTATGCATTATTGTGCTATAAAGTAGCTGATTAATAAGTGTTATTCTGCTTCCAAATTTTAGGAGAACCTTCTTCCAACATGCCACTTTCTTTTTTAGATAACCCATAAGAAAACTCAGATATTCAATTTTTAATCTTCCTATTTTAGGCATCCCAAGTACAAAATAGCCTCTTTTGTTTATGTGAACCCCATGACCCTTTTTATTCTTTGAGATACCTTTTCTTGGGCCTTTAATGAAATTATATACTAACATTTCTTTTTATTCAATGTTTGTCCCATCTCCTCTTCCATCATCTAAAATAAAAGCTTCATGTTTTTCAAGGATTTCATGTTGGCATTTATAAATACAATAACATCTTTTGCATATACTAAGCATGCAACAAGGGGCATATTATTTGGGTTATACAATGTTAATATTTTCCTTTCATGCATTCTTTTTTTTTTATATTTACAATCAAGGTTTCTTAATAAATGTTAAACAGAGGAGGAAAGAGTCTGTCTCCTTGTCTTAAGCCTCTTACCAATCTGAAATCCCCACAAATATGCCCATTTATGAGAATTTTGACCTAAGTACTTGAGACACATCTATATACTAAATCAACAAAATCCATCCTTCGCATGATGAAACTTAGGATGCTCCATTCTACTCTATCAAATACCTTAAAAAGATCTAGTTTGAAGACCACATTGCATCCTTGATTTTTGGATCCCAATTCTTTTATAATCTCATTTGCTAGGCTTATGTTTTTATTCATAAGCCTATCTTTTATAAAGCCTATTTGTTCCTCAAAGATAATATTAGGTAATAGATTACATAGCTTTTTTTTAATATCTTTGTCGATATTTTATAGACCATGTTGCATAAGCTTATTGGTTTATAATCTTCGCTATTTTGCGGATTTCCTATCTTTGGTATTAACACTATATTTGAGCTCACCCATGATTTATTAATCTCTGCTCCACATAAAACCCAATGAATAGCTGCAATAAAGTTTTCATTGATAATCTCCCAGGTAGCTTGGTAAAATCTATTACCCATGCCATCCAGACCTACTGTACTTTCCTTGTCCATTCTTATGACCACTTCATTTTTCTCCTCTTCATTGGGTAAATCAGTTAGCAAGTAATCATCCTCTTCAATAACTTTATTTCTTATTTCTTGTAAGAGAATATTTTTTTTGACCTCCCTTGATGAGTTTAATTGATTTTTAAAGAAACCCTCAAAGATCATTTTTATTTCCCCCTCTTCCTCTACCCATTTTTCATTTTCATCTTCTATGTCCTTGATTATACTTTTTTGGTTTTTCATTTTTGTCACCGTTTAAAAAAATGTAGCATTTCTATCTCCTTCCTTCAACCATCTTATTTTATCTTTTTGTTTCCAAATGCTTTCCTCCATGTATAGCTTAAGTCTCGTGTTAGCTTTTGATTTGCTTTATTCTTTTCTTTATTCTTCATTTTAGTCATCTTCAAATTCTATTTCTAACTTCTCTACATTTTTTTCTACTCCTACCACTTGAGTGTTGATTTTTCCAATTTGCTTTCTATTCCATTTTGTTAGAAGACTTGTTAACCTTCTTTTTTTTTGTAAAGCCCCACACAGGTTTGTTTAATTCTAAGGCATTCAATGCCTCTTTCACAATCTTTTCAAAATCAGCATGCAAAGACACCATATTTTGAAATTTATATGCAGTACACTTACCTATTTGACTGTTATAGGCCATCATTACCAGTGGGCAGTAATCTGAACATTTTCTGTTTAGATGCGCTAATTATACCGTACTTATTGATCCAAGGGTAGTTAAAATAGAACACTATCTATTCTCACCCATATCACCCGCCCCTCCATTTTTTCGAGTTGTTACACCAGGTGTATTTTGCTCCTAGGAGTTTGGCTTCAATTATGCCGGTAATGTCTATTATATCATTAATGCTGTATATATAATTTGTTTTTTGATAATATGTTTGTATAACCAAATGTTTCTATTTTAAGAAGGAAATATTAAGAGACCAGGGATGCAGTAGTAGCATAATACAGAGGTCCCGCTTTGGTTAAATGAACTGAGAGAATTTTTGTTATAAAATGTTTTGTAATTTTTAATTTCGGGTTGCTGTTTTTGGACCCGGGGGAACTGTTCATGGTCTTTTTCTTCTCTCTCTGCATGATTTATCGTGACTGCTCTGTGCTGCATACTGTAAGATAAATTTTGTTGGTTTAATCTGTAAAGCATAAGTATTTTCTGGTGGATGTAGCTAGTTGTACTAAGCGACTAGCGAACCACGTTATTTCTGGTGTTTTATTTCTTGTTTTTTGATTCTGCCATGGTTGGATTGCTGGATTGGATATATATTGCTTGTTTTTTTTGTTATTCGTGTTGTCTTCTGTATCTTAATATCACTACCGTGGAAGCGCAATTGCCCAACCCTTTCTCTCTCTCTACTCCTCCGATCATCATTTTTCTGCTACGACAAAGCTGTGTGAGTCATGACACGTAATGTATAGTGAAGAATTCTATCACTTATAAAAGCTTTGTATGAGGAACAATACGGTATCATATTTATCGAAAATTTAAACCACTCTGTAAAATTAAAAAAACTTATGTTTTGATACATATATAATCCTGTAGTATATATGTAAATATATACTAGTATTTCACTCGTACATATATTACTGTAGTATATGTACATAAAAATAGCAGTATTATGTGTACATATAAACTGAGTACAAATATACACAGTATATATGCACATAAAATACTATAGTATTATATGTACGTATTAACTGACTTTATTCATACGTATATACCTCATTTGGTGCTGTTGCTACTACTCCTGCTGCTGCAACCATTGCCACTATCACTGCCAATACCACTACTACTGTCGCCGCTGCCTCTGCTGCCACCACTGCCATCGCCGCCGCCACCGCTGCTGCCATCGCTGGCCATTCCCGCCACTGGCCTTTATAGCAGCTACCGCCATTGCTACCACAACCATCACTACTGCCGCTGCCACCTCTGCCATTGCTTCCAGTGCTGGCGTTGCTTTAGGTGCAACCGTGGCTATCATCACGGACACCATTGCTTGCGGTGAAACCGCTACTACAGCTGCTGCTGCTGCCTCTGATGCTGCCGCTCCCACCATCGCCGCTCTCGCGGCTGCTGCCACCACTGTTGCCACCACTGTTGCCACCGTTGTTGCCACCAATGCATCCACCACTACTACAACCACCACCACTACCGTTGATGGCGTCGCTGCTGCCAATGTCATTGCTACTGATGCTGATAATAGGTTTTTACATCCCTATAATATGCTAAAACTATACCCAAAAAATTTGGAGACACACAAATATTTTCACATATATATTAAAACAGTTATTATATACATGAACAAACACAAATTAAAGTTGATTGTCATATAACTTAAACTAAAATTTAATTAAATTTAATAATTTTATATTAAATTTAATAAACAAAAACTATAAATAAAAATTTTAAATTAAAAAAAATCATTTAATAACTTATTCTAATACAATATTTTAAATAACTAAAAAAAATAACAAAAATTATATTACATCTTAGTAATCAATGTATCTACAGACTGTGCATAAAGTATAATCTATCAATACATTGACATTACTTTCCATTCATTTGCTCCTCCGATCACCAACTTTCCATGGTGAAAAAGCTGTCTTAGTCACGGTGCTTCATGTTTGTTGAAAAATCCCTTCACTTATACAAGCTTCGTATGGGAAAAATGTGGTACCACATCAATAAGAAATCCAAACCACCAAATCAAATCAAAATTAATTAAAAAAACTATGTTTTGATAAATATATATTACTGCAGCAAAAATGTACATTTATACTAGCATTTCACTCGTACATATATTACTGCAGTATTTGTACATATAAATAGCAGTTTTATGTGTGCATATATACCGAGTACATATATACTCAGTATATATGTACATAAAATATTGCAGAATTATATGTTCGTATATGCTGACTATATACGTACGTATATACCACATTTGCTTCCGTTCATGTTGCTCCTGTTGTCGCTTCCGCCCATGCAGCTGTTGCTGCTGCCGCTGCCGGTGCTGCCGTCTCTATCGGTGCAGCCGTCGCTACCACTGCTGGCGCTACTGCCTCCACTGCCACTACTACCACTACTACCGTTGCTACCACTGCATCTGCTACTGCAGCCGCTGCCGCCGCTGCCGCTTTTGGTGCCACTGCCACCTCTGACGCCACTACCGTCACTACCGCTATTGCTGCCGCTGTCGTAGCTACCACCACTGATAATAGGCTTTTACATATCTATAATAGGCTAAAACTCTACCCAAAAAATTTAAAGAAACACAAACATATTCACAGATAATAAAAATAGTTAATATAGACATGAACAAACACAAATTAAAGTTGATTGTCATTCAGTTTCAACAAAAATTTAATTAAATAATTTAATATTTTTAAATTAAATTTTATAAAAACAGAAACTATAAATGAAACTTTTAAATTAAACAAAAAAAATTCATTTAATAATTTACTCTTATATAATATTTTAATTAACTAAAACAAGAAAATAACAAAAAATATATTACATCTTATTAATCAATGTATTTAGCGACTGTGCATAAAGTCAATGAAAAAAATTTTCGATATATCCACCAATATATCTCCGATATATCCGTAGATTCTAAGTATCAATATATTCATTAAGACCGATATATCTATTCTTTATTGCTACTCATGTAGAAATACACACCGATATATTTTTGATATATCCGATATATCCAGAAAATCCAAGTACCGATATATCCGTAAAAACTAATATTTTAATCCTTGCATAAAGTATAATCTATCAATGCATTGATGTTGCTTTCTCTCCCTCTGCTCCTCCAATCACCAACTTTCCACTGCGAAAATACTGTCCTAGTCATGGTGCTTAAAGTTTGTTGAAATATGTCTTCACTTATATAAGCTTTATATGGGAAACAATGCGCTGCCATATCTGTACGAAATTTAAACCACCAAATAAAATCAAAAATAAAAAAACTATGTTTTGGTAAATATATATTGCTGCAGTAAATGTGTACATATATACTAGTATTATGCGTATATACCGCATATAAATGGTAGTATATGTACTGAGTATATATGTATATGTATACTCAGTATATATATACTGTAGTATATGTACATATAAACGATAGTATTATGGGTACATATATACTGAGTACATATATATACTCAGTATATATGTACATAAAATACTATAGTATTATACATACGTATATACTGACTTATACATACGTATATACTGCATTTATTGCCGTTGCAGCTACTCCCGTTGCTGCTGCCTCTCCTACCGCTGCTGTCGCTGCCATTTCCACAACTACTACCACTAATGCTACCGGTGCTGCCACTGCCAGTGCTACCACTGATTCGCCTTCACCACTACTACTGCCTTTGTCTCAGCTGCTGCCACTATCACCCATGCTACTGCTGTCACTGCTATCACTTCCATTGTCGCCGCTGCCGTCGCTGCGGTCACTACCGCTCCTAAAAAAGAGGCTTTTACATACCTATAATTGGCTAAAATTCTACCCAAAAAATTTAAAGACACAAAAACATATTCACAGATATATAAAAACAAATATTATAGATGTGAACAAACACAAATTAAAGTTGATTATCATACAGCTTCAACAAAAATCCAAAAGATGTCCAACAATTATGTTTAGAGATAAACAGAGTGCAAAAATAAAATGTTTTTAGAATGATAAAGATAAGATAAGCTAGCCTTCCTTTTGATAATGCTGAAATAGTGAAATATGGGACCCATGCACTGGAAGGACTGCGGTAATCTCTGAATGCTTTTAATCAAGATTTTTTCTTTTGTCTCACATGATGTGTCCTACAAAGATTCATAATTTAGTTAATCGGAAAAGCAAAGAACAAAACTAGAATAAAAAAAATTGAAACCTGCAAAAAAATATCATAATTATTTGCTACACATATACAAAAATAAATAACAGTTCAGATATAATTCTCATACTCAATCATCCTCATAATTTGTAGGGAATGCTAGCATTTCCTATGAGGATTCGTAGCTGCATCTCTGAAAGATATCTATTGTGCCAATGCCACTAACTGTGACTTTATATAGGACATCTGCTGTTGCATTACGTTTTTAATTTCTTTCGTCTCATTCTTCATTACTTTAATTTCTTGTATTTCTTCCATCAAATTAGTTATCTGCTCATCCTTCTTTTTCATGTTGGTCTCCATAACTACAATATGTTCATTTGTTTCAAGTGCTTATTGTTCGACCACCTCATCCACGATTGCTGAGACAGATGAATTAAAATCACAACTGCTACAATAAAATGCCACTCCCTTAAAGTCGATTCCGTACACTTGCTACTTCTTTCGACCTTTTATTGTCTCCAAATAAATAGGATCATAGTCAATTAGTTGAAGATCCATAGAACCCTCACCTTGTTGATGAGAAGCTGTCACACGTTCCTCCATTAGGTTTTGAGATAAAATAGAGAAAAAACTATTCTAGATATACAAAAAATAAAATAAATATTTTGCATTCAAAACAAATTTCATAATGTACTATAGTTTTATAAAATCTAATTAATATAACAATTTCTTACAGTAATCATCTTAGACTTGTTGTCAACATACCGACCATCCACTTTCTTCACAAGTATCTTTCTGAAAATATCATAAAAATTTGGATCTCGACCTAGTTCTTCAGCCTAGAATTTGTTTTTATTAGGTCATAAAAAAACAAATGATAAAAAAATTTAATAAAATTAATAAAAACATGCAGTGATATTATTTATTGGACTATTAGGACAACCACAAAATATAAAAATGTTTAGAATTTTAAATTTGTACCAAACCTCGAGCGTGCTCAATGCTTGATTTTGAATCTCTAGTGTGTTGAAAGATTCCTGTACCTAGTCCAGCTACCTCACTTCATCGATTTTTGCTAGCAATATCTGATTTTTTTTCACATATGGCTCCTCCCAATAATTAAGCCACTCTGGCCAGTCTTCCTCGGATATAAAATCAGACCTTTCTTTTATTTTCTTTAATTTATTGACAAAATCAGAATACCGTTGAGCAGCTTTGATCGCTCATAATGACTTTATCTTTCCAACAAATTTGGGTGCCTATGTGTGCTGATTTTATAAATAGAAAAATGATAAAATAATTTATATTAACAACAAGAACATAATTATTTACTGCTTGAATAATGACCAACATAAAAGTTAAGTAATTAGATAATTATTTTTCCAAGCTTTTGTTTGTGATATTTACCTGAAAGTCATTAAAATATGACTCTTTTATCAATTCAAACACTTTCATCTAGGAGAAAGCTTTAGAATCATCCATTTTCATGAAAGTATTTATAATTATAGTCGAACACTTGTGAGATGGAATAAAACTGTACAAATAAATAACATTGAAAACAAGCAAATCATAACAATATTAAAAAAACTACTGATATTAACATCAATTTTTTTTTTCAATTCATTTTTACATATTTCTTTTACCTCTCATCCAGAATCTCAATTTCTAACATTACAATGACTGCAGAGGAAGGCACAACATTTGATGATGTTGCTGGTATTGTAAATGGGAAAATAATCGGTGCAAAATATGATGTAGAAGATAGAGATGGATCAAAAGTGTGTGCAAGAAGCTCAATGGGTGGTGGGCTTACATTTGATAAAGGTAATAGTAGAAGTCTCAAAGATGATGATGGTGATAGAAATGTAGATGGTGATTGTGATGTTGAAGTCTGGATATTGTGGCTATGAAAT
Organism: Sapria himalayana; assembly: GCA_029783825.1. Taxonomy (NCBI): domain Eukaryota; kingdom Viridiplantae; phylum Streptophyta; class Magnoliopsida; order Malpighiales; family Rafflesiaceae; genus Sapria; species Sapria himalayana. The sequence goes on from JAREIK010000618.1 coordinate 65,528, forward strand.
GTTACTGATTATGCAACATGATGTAACATACTAGATGAATTTGGTTCATTTTTATGACCATGTCCACCTCCACCAAGGCCACGCCCTTTAGGCACCATCTGCTATACAAAATAAAACATAGAACAAAAAATAGGGATATGATGAACAAACATGCATTTTCAAATAAAACACACCGATAGATTTCAACAAAATATAATAAGTATTTGATAGTTTAAATTTATAATAAAATTATAACAATTTAATTATCATCATCACTATCATCCTTCAATAGATCTTCTGATATTTCATCTGATTCCGATAGAAGTTCGAACTCATCTTCAGATAGAAATTAATCATCTTCATTTTCTATTGTGCCACCATTTGAGTCACATAAATTTTCTGGATCTTCATCTACATTCAAAGGCTCAATATTATTTATGTCATCTTCATGGAATGTCGATGCAATTTCTAAGTCTGCACTTCTTTGTTGTGATATTGGTATTTCAAATTTTGATCGAGCTTTGATTTTGCAAATAGCCCATCTATCTCTCTTATCATGAGATAAACTCGGATATGTACAATAGTATACCTGAGTGGCTTGAACTGCCATAATAAAGGGCTCATATTAATTATATCTGTGTTTATGGTTAACATCCACTAGCTTATAATCCGAATGAATCTCTGTGCCCACATTTCATGTTGGATCAAATCACTCGCACTTAAATAATACAATCCTGTTATTTTCGAGTCTAGGATACTCCAACTCAATAACTTCTTTGAGTTGACCATAATAATCAATCTCATCTACACCATAACCCGAGTCTTTAATGCATACACCACTATTCATTGTTATTTTAGAAGAACCGTGCCCGATTGTGTGAAATTTATATTCATTAACAAAATACCCAATATAGGTTGTCACATATCTAAATAGATCTTTACTTAGATTCTAAATGAAAAGATTTGAATCTCTATTTGAAAGATCAATTTCCTGTGACATAAATTTAAAAAATGATATTAACAAATAAAACATACTAATAAATTAAATAATTCAAAAATATAAAACTTAATTATTTTCACATAATTTTTTGACTAATTCGCAAATTTAGTTTCTAGCATATAATCGACATTATTGCTGGAAATTACTAGATGGCTATATTTTAAATACTCAACATAAATATTGCATGGATATAAAATGAGAGAAAAAAATATATATCAATTTTTAATAATTCCTATTAAAGATTAAATTAAACTATGGTTAAACCTGTAACCATTTTAAGTATACATACTCAATATATGGTGCAACCTCCTCACAATTAAGTAAAACATATCTCTGAGTTTCGTTGTACTCTTCATCTGTCATACATCCCTTCATTACTCTTCCTAATGCTCTTCCAGGGTACTTGAAGATGGATAGTTTGTCCACAGAATCATCTTCTACCATCACATAACCATAATTCTGCGGCACATTTTTATTCTTTGTATAGACATGATCATCAAAATAATAAGAACAAAATGATGGTGCTTCTTCTACTAAATATGCATTACAAATTGAACCTTTAACTTTTTCCTTATCTAATATTCAATTTCAACTTACGAATGTACCTACATCCACAATGTTAGGTTTCAATTAGATTAAATTACAATAATACTTAAAGTACTAAAAAATAAAACATAGCAAATTATATGTATTTACCTCTCAAAAGGATACATCTACATGAATTGCATTGACCCTGCAATTCTTACTTCATATGCCAAATGGACCGGCAAATGCTCCATCAAGTCAAAAAAACTTGGTGGGAATATCCGTTCAAGCTTACAAATAATAAGTGGAATGTCATTCATCAATCTTACAATGTCATCTATTTTGATTGTGGTTGCAATTAGCTGTTTGAAAAATAAACTAAGTTCGGTAAAGACCTTTCAAATACTTAGTGGAAGTAATTCATGGAATGTAATTGGTATTAATCTCTGCATAAATACATGACAGTCATGACTTTTCATTCCAAATAACTTAAGATTCTTCATATCCATGCATCTACCCATCAGAGGAATTTCAAATTTTCATCCCATTCACACAATATCTCTCTTGCTTTCTTATCGAGTGTGTAACAAGCTTTAGGAAATTTTCTTGTTTCATCATTCAGTTTCAATTCAGGATGCTGACAGTAATCATTCAGCTCTTGTCTTGATTTTAAAGTGTCTTTTGTTTTTCCATCTACATTAAGGACAATGTTGAAAATATTATCAAAAATATTTTTTTCAATATGCATTATATCTAAGTTATGACGAATTAAATTGGACTTCCAATAGGGCAAGTCCCAAAATATACTACGTTTTCTCCAGCCAAATAATTTGCTTATTGGTCCATTACTTCCAATAGCTTCCTTTTCAGTTACCTTCTTCAAACCCAAACTCTGAATCTCGATCATAATATCATCTCTTGAACAAACTACTGGTGTAACTGCCATCATAGTTTTATTTTTTCGAAATGCTATTCTATTTCTTCAAAATGGATGATTCGTAGGTAGAAACTTACAATAGTTATCAAACCATGATTGTTTACCACTAAATTTGAGGGTAATTGCATATGAATGTGTCATGCAATACTGATATGCGAATCATCCTGTAGTACTCCAGCCAGACAACATTGAATATGCAAATAAGTCACTTACCATCCACATAAGGGCTGCCCACATAATGAAAATTTACTTTTTTGAGATATCATATGTATTCACGCCAACATCTCATAAATGGTTTAACTATGCAATAAGAGGCTGTAAAAAAACATCCAACATGTCTTTGGGATTTTTTGGCCCTCGAACCAATATTGACAAAAACATATATTGCTCCCTCATACACAACCATGGTGGCAAGTTATGAGGTGTCACTATCACTGGCCATGTTGGATATTGTTGTCCAGATTGCCCAAATGGCTGAAATCCATCAGTGCAGAGACTCAATCTCACATTTTGACTGTCTACTGCAAAATCTTGATATATATAATTAAAATGCTTTCACACAGGTAAATCTGGTGGATGACGTATTACCCCTTCTTCAACCTCATTCTCTGATTGCCACATCATATTATTTGCTGTAGCATTTGATGCATATAGCTATGTAATCGAGGAATTAATGGAAAATAATATATCTTCTTAAAGACAACCTTTAATTTTTGTCGCGTATCTACAACACGAGGTGCCTTACTAAATCGAGGATGATCACAAAACTTACACATAATTAAATCAGTATCACCCCCTCAATATAACATGTATCTATTTAAATAATAATCAATTTTTTCCACTGGTAGACCCATTCCTCGTAGTATCTTTTTAGTATTATAAAAGTTATTTGTGATCAAATTATTATCTGGAACAATCTTCTTCATTAGTTCTGTCACCTGATCAAATAATTTCTCAGACATATGATTTTCTGACCTAATGCTCATTAGTCGAGCCACAAGTAACAATTGCGAATGTGTTTTAGAACTAGGCCACAACTCTTTATCTACAGCTTTAAGCATTTCATAAAATTTCTGAGCTTCAGATTAGGTGGTTCATCCATGTAATCCATATTGAAGTCAGCACCAGCAGCTTCCATAATAATTTTATGGTATGTGTTTGATGATTCTTTACCACAAGAAAACAATTCAATACCCTCATTTTGGTCAATATTTAGAGTCAATATACTTTTCCCATGATAAATCCGAACAAAATAATTTGGCACAAAGCCATATTTAGCCATAATGATATCTTATAGTGTTTGCATCACGAAAATGGATATTCTGACACTTGTGATGATTACATGGATACTTAATTTTTTCTCCATCCATCAATCTCGATTGACTACATGCAAAATTGATGAAAGTTTCAAGCCCAGTCAAAAAATCTTTATTTAAAAATCCATTAATAACCCTTCTGTACATCCACTAATGATCTGAGCTCATTTTGCCATGTTTTTTACAAAAAATAATGCCCAATCATTATTTTGAATAAAATATTCTATTACTTCAAAATATACAAATAATTAAATAAAATTACGTATAGATGAATATTTAAAAATTAAATATCATGAATATTGAGACAATGCGTTTGCTGAATTTACATTAATAGATAAAACAATTTTTAGCACAATAAAGATTAATAGATATCATAGGTATACTAGATAAAGGGTGCAAAATGTGATAATTTACAAGAAATTAAAGAAAAAAAAGACATGTAATGTTTGAAGGAGAGGGAGAGAGGGAGGGAGAGAGAGAGAGAGAGAGAGAAAGAGAGAGAGAGAGAGAGAGAGATATATATATATATATATATATATATATATATATATATATATATATAAGGTGGGGAGAGAGAGAGGGGCAGAGAAATGGGGAGATGGGGGGAGAGAGAGAAGGAGGGAAAGGAGGGAACAAGAGGGGAAGAGAAATGGTGAAAGGGCGCAAGAGGGAAAGAGAGAGAAGGAGAGAGAGGGAGGTGAGAGAGAGAGAGAGAGAGAGAGAGGATGATAGAGGGAGAGAGGGAGAGAGAGAGAGAGAGAACAAGCAAGAAAGGAGAGAGAGAAAGAAAATAACAAGAGAGAGCATGACACATAAAGAAAAAGAGGAATAGAGTGATAGGAAGAATTAGAGAGGGAGAGAGAGAGACAGATAGAGAGTGTAGTGTTAGAATGAAAAATTATATAAAAGAAAATAAAATTTCTTCGGTATAAACTTATCAAATATTTCATCTTTTGTCATACATAAGTTCGTATTAGAGCCTGAGGCCCAAGGGCAATGATTAGGTAAGAGTACGACCCTTATTTGTATTATACCATATATGAGTCTGATTAATGGACACTCTCATGCTACGTGCTTACATATTGTTTATATTATATCTTTTGCAATTTAATTTCAAATTAGTTTGACAAATTAATATTATTCCATATTTAATTATGTTAGGATACATATAGTAAATGTAGTTATAAATAGTTACATATAGTTAAATATATAGTTATATATAGATATATGCATACAAGTAGTTATAAGTAAATATAATAATTGTATACAAAGGTATAAACAATTTTATAGGTTTGCATATATGTATACATATATGTATACATAATTAAAAATAATGTTATAATTATTTATATAGAATTATTTATAGTTATAGGAATATTTATATATAGTTATACACATATAGTTAAACATTGTGTTGTATGTTTTTATACATATAATTATAAATATTGTTACATGTAGTTATATATATAGTTACATGTATAGTTAAACTTATATTTATACATGTATGTATATATATTTTATCATATAATTTCATATATTTATACATATAGTTATGTATAGGTATGGATATACTAAAATATATTTTTTATACTAATATATAAAAATGTATACTAAATAAATGATGTTAATTATATATTTAAATCTAGTATATAATGTTTTTATAGTTATACATATAGTAAGATAGAATTATTTATAGTTATATGTTAGTATACATATAATATATATAGTTATAAAAAATTATATATCGTAAAACATTTTGTTTTATATATATATATTTATTTATTTATTTATTTATATTTATATTTATATATATTTATACGAGTAGTTAAATTTAGTAATGCATAAATATATACAATGTTATAAACAAATATATAGATTTACATATATGTATACATATATGTATAAATAGTAAAAAATATAGTTATATTTTAATTATATAAAGTTTTATTTAGTTTTACAAATATTTATATATAGTTATGCACATATAATTAAAATATGATGTTGTATGTTATTATACCTGTAATTATAAATATAGTTATATGTGATTATACATATAGTTACACGTATAGTTAAACTTATATTTATACATGTATGTATATATATTTGTTCATATAATTTCATATATTTATACATATAGTTATATGGTGTTAATTAAAATTTATATTAAATATACTAAAATACATTTTTATACTAATATATAATAATGTATATTAAATATATGTTGTTAATTATATATTTAAATATAGGTTATACATTAATAATATAAAAGTATGTATAGTTATATGTTATTATACATATATATATATAGTTATAAAAAATTATATATCATTAAACATTTAGTTATATATATATATATATATATATTCATATGAGTAGTTATATTTAGTTATACATAAATATATACAAAATTATAAACAAGTATATAGATTTACATATATGCATACATATATGTATAAATAGTTCAAAATATAGTTATATTTAATTATATAAAGTTTTATTTAGTTTTAAAAATATTTAGATATAGTTACATGTGGGTATACATATAGTTACACGTATAGTTAAACTTATATTTATACATGTAGGTATATATATTTATTTATATAATTGTATATATCTATACCTATAGTTATGTATAGGTATAGATATAGTTAAATACATTTTTGAATACTAATATATACAAATGTATATTAAATATAAGTTGTAAATTATATATTTAAATATAGTTATGTAAAAAGCTTTTATATTAATACATATAATAAGATACAATTATTTATAGTTATATGTTATTATACATATAATATATATAACTATAAATATTTTTAGATAGTTAAACATATAGCTATATATAGATATATTCATACAAATAGTTATACTTAAATATATAAAGTTATAAATAAATATATAGATTTACATATATTTATACATACTTACAAAAATAGTTATATTTAATTATATAGAGTGTTATATAGTTATACAATTATTTATATATAATTATACTGATATTTATATATAGTCATACAACTCTAATAAATATCTAAAATATGACCAGAAATGTTGTTCAGAGAGAGTGAGAGAGAAGAAATACTATATTTCTACAATTTACCACAGGAGCAGAAATTTACTTTGAATGGCCATTTATACTACTTCTATAGTGAAGAGATGTTCTGCTAAAACATCATTAATTTCTTCCATATATCTGCATGTCCATTTTTATATATATTGAGGAAAAATATGAAGATTAATACATGAAAATGAAAAAAAAAATGATGATAAAAAAATAATACTCAATAATAATAATATATAACTAAAACTCATGCCTTTACATAATGAATAGAAAAGATTGATGAAACTTTACATATTGAGCATTCCCATAAAAAATAAAACAACTGAATAAAATAAATAAAAACTCACAATAATATAATATTATGAATAAAAATTATAAAATGACATTATTATTTATTAAATAAAATAAAAATTCACTTATAAATACAAAAATAAACTATAGATACTCTTAATCTATATGAATCATCTCATCCTAGTATCTCAAGATAAAAAAAATATAAAAATACAATATAATTTTCAATAGTTTTAAAATTTTTATTTTTATTTACAACTTATTAATGTTCTTTATAATTCATTTTGCTGTATTTTTATGATATGTTATTATTTTTTTTATTATTTTGTATTGATGTTCTTGAAATTATAATAATTTATATTTATTTTATTAAGATATGAAATAATATTTAACAATATATGTTTTGGACTAAAAAATAATTAGTAAATATGTTTATATCATATTAAACTATAAAAGAGTACTCACATAAAAGAGTGCGGACATATATTCGCTAGTACTATAAATTAATGTTTCATTAATGATACATACATTTCCATAATACTTCTTATATTTTCTTATATTCTTTATTACTATTTATTACAAGATACATCTACTACAAATTTTGTGAAACATGAAACTTAGATTCAAGCTTGTAGATTACATCTAATAGTTATGGTACTCAACTAATAACTACAACATTCAACTAACAATTACTACTCATATTTATTAGTTTTTTTAAATTTTTTAAAATTAACATATTGCAGCACAAAAAAATTACTGTGTTAAAAGATGATGTTATTAACACAACAAGATAAAGGGTGTCCTAACGAATGTTTTCGTAAGGAGAATATTCTTGTATGGCATGAAATTCATCAACATTACAAAGATACCCAAACTCTTCGTAATCCACAGTTGTTAATGGTATAAATTATAATTGAAATAAATTTGGTAGAAGTTGAATTGTTAGAGTAATAATATAAATTTGGTAGAAGTTAATAAAACATTTTTTGGTAGAAAAAAATCTATTGTGTTGCATGAGATTGTGGGGATTATAAACATTAAAAATTATTAAATATTTTTAATAGTTTTTTATCCTCTATCTAAATAAAAAATGTTATAGATTTAAAATATTATACTTTTTTTATCTACCTACCCTTCTCCCAAACTCAACCCAACATTATTATTTGGCTCATATATAAGCTATGAGGCTTCATGATTTAAATAGGTAAAATACACGTCCCAACATCTGAACAAAATGATAAATGATAGCACCATGGAAAACGTATCCAACATCTACAATGATTGAACTCATATTTTCAGTGTTAGAGTATTCATCATCTTTTTCTGATTAGTCTACCATGTTGTTGGTTTTGATTATTATTACCATGCTATTTGTTTTTAAAAATATTATTCTTGATAGTAATTATGTACAAAAAAGTTTGGTTCATATATTTTATACTATCTTAGTTTGAATGTCCATGACACATTGCTATATGTTGATCTTATTATATCAGTATGAAATCATTATTTTAATATTACTAAACTTGGTTCAACAAGTCCACCCATCACTAACACAAGAGAGATCACAAGGATTAACTCACTATGAGACATCTATTGAAAGAATATTGAAATTATTAGAAATATAAGTGTTTTATTTCAAGAAACATAAATATTGAAAGACATTTATGTTTGAGATAATTTTGAGATAAATTTAATTTACAAAATGTTAGATACATGGTAAATATAAATCTTTACACACATACACACACACACACACACCATGATAATCTTTGTTAAAGATAAGTGCAACCATAAGAATATAAATGAATCAGGTAGGAAAATGACAATAAAGTTTGAAAAAATTAATTAGAATAATTATTTTTGCATCATATGTTGACTTACAAGCTTATCAAATACTTACTTGCATGAATATCATGTCTTAGTATGTATATTTTCCATGTCTTAGCTTACATGAGTTATAAGTATTGATTATGATGCTTACTATGTGTTCTCGTGCATTAATGCCAAGTGCTTAAAGTGTGCTTGTTATATGATGATGTGTATACCTGCCAAGGATTGACTTGACATGTGAAAGCTATGTGTTGCCTTACTAAATATTGCATCAAAAATTAAAAAACTTGGAATATTGCCTATAAATAAAAGTGATTTGGGGTTCCTAGCACACAACAACACATATCATGAGAATATTTCAAAGTGAATTGAGAAACTCTTGCTCAATTATTTTCAATTACATGTGTGAATATTATTGAGTTTTCTAGAAGTTGGTAGAATAGTTCAAACTGGTTCAATCGAGTATAATCAGTTTAATTTAATTTGACATGCTAAACTATTATTTTATTTTATTTTATTTTTGAATTCAATCATTACTCATTTTTGAATATTTTTTTTAGATATCAAGTCGGCATACCTAAGTATGTATACTAGTTATGTATAAAATACATATGCATATTGATGTATACCATTTTTGTAGATATCAAGTCGGCAAACCTAAGTATATATACTATTTATATATTGTTTTGTATATGGTCACCATCAGAATCCACAAAATGACAACGCATTATATCATAAATGCATGAAGCATGTATACGAATAAGTTTATATATGAAATCTAAGCATACCATGGTGATTAAAGAAGAAATTCGGAAACAAAAAAAACATAATAAAAATGCTTACTTTTCGATTAAGTAATCCAAGATAATCGATGAAAAATAAATATATAAACGTACCACAAATCTATAACAAATTAAAACTTAACCCTCGAATTACTTTTGATTGAATTGGCATCGAGAGATAGATGGTGGAATGTGGAGGAATTTGGTTCTGTTAGAGATGCGTCGGCGTCGAGAGAGAGAATGTATATTTTAGGAAAATATTTATATTTTTAATTATTAAAACATTAAATAAACAATATGTATATATAAAATAAAAAAATACTCATTAATTGTATTTACAATCAAAATTTTTTCAACAAAATTAATGTGCGTGTAGCAAGGTACAAATGAAAAATAAATACCTTACAATTTTTTATTATAAGATTAAAATAAACAATAAATATATAAATAATAAAAAAATATGTTCTGTCTTAAAAAAAATATCAAAAAGGTACAAAATTAACAAACTTCATATAATAAGACATAAATGAAAAGATGATTTATCTTTTAGTCACTTGCCTAAAAGTTATATAATACTCTTAAGTTAAAAAATATATAAATATTTATATTTTATGGTTATAAATTTTTAAGAATTCATATTAATTTTTACGGAGATAATATGAAAAAATTTTAAACGCATAAAATTTCATATTATTTGATATTATTAATAATTTTCAAAATTTAAAAATTACTTAAAGTGAGTAGATAATTAAAAAAAGCAATATTTATTATTTTAATAAAAACTAAATATTAAAAGCTAATTGTAAAAATATTACTCAATTATTTAATTTTTATAAATTTTAGTAGGATTAAACATCTATGTATTTATTTATAATTATTATTTTATTTTCTTTTAACTTTATTGAAAAAAAATATTTTTTTATAATATTTTAAGATTTTCAAAATTTGTATTATTTATTTTTTTAAAAGTTTTCTATAATCATAAATTTTTTTAATACTTATAATAATATTAATTTTTACTAGCTTATTCGTCAATTCAGATATTTTGAAAATATTTTCTATTTTATCATGCATAAATTAATATACATTTAAATTAGTATAAATTTTAATGTATGTTAATTTAATTTTTAAAATATCGAAAAATTTATTATACTTATTGAATTAATTATATAATGTTACTTTAATTTAAATTATTTAGTTTCTTAATTAAAAATTTTAGATAAATTTTTTGTATAATTTTTGAAAAAATTAATACATCATAAAAATAATTATTTTAGATCTTATTAATATAATTTTTTTTATATTTTTATATATTTTAATTTAATTATTTATAATATCATTTTTTATGATTTTACGAGGAGAATGTGTGTTTAAAGGATTGGTCATCTATAGACCAATAACATACATTTAATAAACAAAATTAAATAAAATATTAAAATAAATAATAAATAAAAAAAATATATAATTAAATATTGTCTAGAAAAATACCATCGCTAAATCCATAGCTAAATTAATGATTTTATAAGCAAGAGAAAATTTATCACTATATTATAGATTTTATTAGCTCAAGAATATCTGTCGCTAAATTATAAATTTTATTAGCTAGGGAAATTCTGTCGCTAAATCTGTCGCAAAATTTAGGATTTTATTTTCTAGAGAAATTCCATCCCTAAATTCGTCACTAATTTATGGATTTTATTAGCTATGGATATTCGCTCGCTAAATCCGTAGCTAAATTATGAATTTTATTAGCTAGAGAAAATCCATTGCTAAATCCGTAGCAAAATTACTAATTTTATTAGCTAGGGAAAATTCATCGCTAAATTCATAGCTAAATCAAAGATTTTTATAGCAAAGGAAAATCTGTCTCTAAATCCATCACAAAATCAAGGATTTTATTAGTAAGGGAAAATCTGTCGCTAAATCAAGGATTTTATTAGCAAATAAAAATTTGTCGCTAAATCCGTCGCTAAATCCATCGCTAAATTCATCACTAAATCAATGATTTTATTAGCGATAGAAAATCCATCGCTAAATTCGTAGCTAAATCAAGGATTTAATTTGCTAGGGAAATTTGTCGCTAAATCCATTGCTAATTTCAGGCTTTTATTAGCGAGGGATATTCCTTTGCAAAATCTGTCACTAAAATCTCCACTTTTCTTGAGCAGAATTTACGAAAAATATCTGTCGCTAATCCATAGCTAATCTATCGCTAAAATCTCCACTTTTCATAAGTGGAATTTATGAAAATTTTCTATCGCTAATTCGTCTCTAAATCCCCCACTTTTCTCTAACGGAATTTTCGAAAAAATTTCCCTCGCTAATCCGTTGCAATTTTTTTTTCATAAAAAAATCATCAATCCCTTGTTATTCCCTAGCTAATCCTTTCCAATTTAGTCATGGATTGATCCCTAACTAAAATTCACTAGCTAAATTGATATTTTCTTGTAGTGAGCATGAGATCATGGATTAATACATACTTACAAGGAATGGTGTTGAAGATTATGGAAGCATGCATCCTCGCCTTCGGATTAGTTGTTAACTCCATCAAAATGGAAGTGGCAACTTGAAATGCTCACGACCTGGTGCACAAAAAAAACCCTAGGCGAGTTTTAGGTTTTTGTTTTCATGACCTGGTGAACAAAAAAAAATTTAGGTGGGTAGTTGGTTATTATGCTCACGACCTACTCACGACTTGGTGCACGAAATTGTGTTCATCTTAGTTCCTCTCCTGGGGGGAACTGTGATGAACAGTGAGCACGTGTGACTTTTTAGGATTTTATTTAAAATTGTAAAATAAATAATTAATTATATATATATATATATATAATGGATATAAATTTTTATGAATATAATATGAAATAAATTTTGAGGCATTAAATTTAAAATTATTTGATATATTTTATAATTTATAAAAATCCTAAGTTAATTTAAAATGAGAAGATCATAAAAAGATATATTAATTATTTTAATAAATTGGAATATACAAAGCTAATATAAAAAATCTTATGCAATGGTTTAATTCTTATAAATTTTAGTCGGGGTAAAAATAAAACTTGAATTCAAATCAACTTAGGGATTTATCCCTAGCTAAAATTCCATAGCTAAATATACTTTTTCTTGTAGTGAATCCATGAGTCTCAAATGAAAGAACATATCACAATACCAATAATACCTAAAAAATATAAAATATGTATTGTTACCTTAGAAAAAAATTTTGTATAATTTTCTCTAATAAGTATCATAATAGATAATCTCTATGAATATCCTTAGATAACTTTGATTTTCATTGCATATCTCTTAATATTATGTAATTATTTTAGTATCTTCCCTAAAAATAACTATTAGTACTTCTTTATTTCTTTTCTTCCTACAATATGTAACGATAAAAAAAATCTCTTATATCTACATATGGATATCATACCATTACTATCTCAATTGATAGCCACAATAAGTTGGCATCATACAAATAATTGTGACACTAACAATTGGTTTGTTTCATTCAAAATGTCATACTAAAATTCTACTTTTCTTTACTCCCTTCTTGCCTATTTATTGTATTCTCCTGCTACCCATAGTATGTGATGTGCATAAAATTTTATATGCATAGTAAGAGAAAAAATGGCATGACTAATTTTTTTTTGCTTCTAGAATCACTATACATTACATGCAATGGCCGTGCAACAAAGGTACTAAAATAAGATGGTGGCACACATTTTCTTGTGTTTAAAGTTTCGTATTAAGCATATTTTTTTCTTGACAAAAGATAATATATTGACTTGAATTCACATTCACTGTGTGAATTAAAAATATGAAAAATTTCACTATCAATACAATAAAAATATACATATAGAAGATACCCTTATATGCTAAGCAAGATAAATTGAAATAATGTATATATTGGATACTCTTATCCATAAATAAAAAAAATAAAATAAAATAAAAATTATAAAAAAAATTGAAATTATAACATAATAATTTTTCTGTGAGAGTTTTGGTGGTTTAATGACTTGATTTTGATGACACTAACCTCACTAATGAAAATAATAACAAAATAAATATGAATAGATAACAACACTTAATACTTATACATGACATTTACTATCTGTATAAAAAAGAATACTTTGAAAACTTCCAAAATTTAAAAAAAAAACATGAAGGTTTTAAAAAAACAAAAGCCTCACAAGAAATTTATGAAAATGTCTTACATGGAGGCTACAAAAATCAATAGTTCCATATAAATTTATGAAAACCAAGAGATATTAGATAAAATTTTAAAAAATCAGATTTAGTAGCATTTCACTTCCAGTATTTTTTTCTTGCTTAATATCGAACTTATTTCTTTTGTTCAAAGTTGGCTACAATTAGGTTTCAAGTATCTTAACTATGCACATTGGCATGAAATATTAAAGAAATTATTCATTTTCAACATGGAACACTAATTCTAAAAGTAAACAAAACTATAAAAAACTGAAATATCTATCTCCTAGTTTACAGAGTAAGAAATCCAACCCCTTTCATGCCGAAGTGTAAGTAAGAGGCCCTGACAATCTTATATGTAGTTGGAGAAAAAAAATAATAGAACTTTCCGGAGACCCCTTGGATCAAATAGTTGTTGTATATAATCTATTTCATCCGTCTACAAAAGCAAGTAAAGAAGCTTAGTTAAAAATAATGATTCGTGGAAGATGCATTAGAAGTTTTTTTGTCTTTCACAATTAGGGCAAGACAACGACTCAGAGAAGATGCATTAAAATAAGATGTACCTTACAGAATTGGGTATGATGAATAGAAGCTTATTTATAAAATTAGCAAGGCTACTTCCCTTCGTTTGGTAAAAATAAACTAACTCTAAATTATTCATGTATTTCAATTACTAAAATAGCTCAGAAAATCAAAAAATATTATGAAAAAACAACCAACAACCCTACAATAAACAAAATCCTAGCAGTGCCAAGGCCAACCGGACATTGTGCTGTGCCTGGCCCGGCACAGTACCATGACCCGTTGGTGCTGTACCTCGGCACGACCTAAGAAACCATCCTAGTGGCAGAAGCTAAACCCGATAGTTCTGGAAACTACCTGGGTTCGGGTCTGATTCCACACCCCCACCCCTAACCCGCCCCCAATGACCAACGGTTTGAAATTTAAAAAAAAATTAAAAATTTTGAATTTTAGCATTTGGATTTCGCCTCTAATGACAATGGGGCAAAATCTGACTGCCCACATAATTCTGCCCAATAAATAAATAAATAAAGATACTTTTTTCAAAAAAAATTCATAATTATATTCTATAAAAGCCCCCCCCCCCAATTTTTATGTTTTTCAAAAACATTAATTCTCATTCTCTCTCAAATCTCTCTCCTAATATTCTTTTTCTCGGGATTTCGGCTCAGCTTTTTAGGACTTGCAACTCAAGCTCATCTTTGGAAGTTAGAATGTTGGTGCATGAGCTTTACCTTTACACTACTTTACCGGTATTTTTGTTTTATTTTAATTATTTAACTAAAACTCTTAACTTATCATAATAATTAATATTTAAAAATAATTAGTTGTTTACTTTCTCTCTCTCTCTCTCTCTCATCTTTAATATATCCTCTTGTCTAAAAAAACAAAAAATGACTAATACTAATGAAATTAATTTAAATTTAGAAAATGAAAATCTTACACAAAGGTCCAAGGCTGCTGAAACTTTTGTTTCTTCGGTCGTCTCAACACAAATATCTAAAAAAACTAGGAGGAATTTTGTAGTTTGGACTCATTTTAATATAATAAAACAAAAAAATTGTTAGGGGTGAGGAAGATGAAATGACACTGTGCAAATAGTGTAAGAAAATTTTTACTTGTAAGAGAGCATTTGGGATAATGCACCCTAAGAGGCATGCCGAATTTTGAACCAAAAAATATGGTGCATTAGATCCTAGGCAAACCCAACGCATGAGTGTATTTTTTGAGGCTTGACCAATTCAGTCTCAAAATTTACCCCTTTGTATACCACAACGAGTTGGGTAGGGAAGGCATGACCAAATTTATCACCTTGATGGTTCTTTTGATCATATTTTTGAAGATCCAAGGGTATTGAGCATCATGCAGACATATTTTCAGCCTACTTATCTTAAGATTCCTATGTCAACATCTAGGAATGACATACTAAAATTTTATAAGTTAAAAAAACAAATAATAAGTAATGAATTTATGACATATAGTAGAGTGGTGTCCGTTACATCCGATAGTTGGACTAGTCATGATGATTCATCTTATGCATGTCTCACCGCCCACTATGTAGATTCTAAATGGACTATGAATAAAAAAATTTTAGGATACTCTGAGATTCTCCATCCTCATGATGGCCCGACCATTTTTGAGTGTATGATGATGATCTTTAAAGAATATAGAATTCAAAATAAAATTATTAGTATCACATTCAATAACATATCTAATAATGGAGTAGCGATTAACAAAATTGTTAAGCATATTAGAGACACACCATTAGGAGAGATTTTCTACATCAGATTCATGTGTCACATGATTAACTTGATTGTACAAATGTGTATGGAGGTGTATTCCCTCCCTTTGCATAACATACGTAACTCACTAAAATACATTCACATGCCTCCCAGACAACAGAAGTTCAGTAGTCTCTGTTTGTCTGCGAGTCTTAAGAAGAAGAAATTTTAATCAGATGTGAGATACTGTTGGAATTATACATACTTGATGTTGGAGTCATGTGTTGGATACGAACACGTGATATCTGACTACGTCAATAGTAAGAGTGATGAACTTTTTATTGACTACACTGATTAGGCTACAAAAATTTCATTTATGAAATTCCTAAAGATTTTTTATGACATGATGAACATGTGTTTGTCAGTTTATACTCCCACGACTTGCATTGCACTCATGTGCATATGCAACATTAATAGCATATTTAGGAAGTATCGAGCTGACTCGACACTTAGCCATATGGTTGTAGAGATGGAAACCAAGTACTTAAATTATTGGTCAACCATTCTATCTTTTTATTGTCTCGTTGCATGCATAGACCCTAGGGTTAAGTTGGAAGGGATAGATAACATTTGGACTTACATTTCCTCGTGTGAGAACCTGGAAGACCCACCTGAAGGGTTTATTCATGAAAAACTGATTGATCTTTTCACATACTACGATACTAGGTATGGTGGTAGTAGTAGTGAGACTATGAGTACGGACATGGATACCATATTTAGAGATGATGAATTTTTCATTCATTTAGCGAGGGGGAAATGATAGAGTGGAACATCGAATATGAGTGAGCTTTCTTAGTACTTTGATACCGATTACTACTCATTCCTATCACATTCTGATACTAAGAATCTTGATATATTACAGTGGTAGAATTCATATGAGTCTACCTTTCCCGTGCTATCTAAGATGACATGTGATCTACTGACTCCTCTGGTTTCGAGCATAGCATCGGAGTTTTCTTTTCCTGTTGTAGTGAATTTGATTTCAAATAGGAAATCAAGACTACGTCTGGCTATTTTTGAGGCTTTAGCATGCCTGAAGTATTGGGAGGATTCGAGGTTTAGCATCCATGATCGTGCTGGGATAGGAACTACAGTGAAAGCAGAAGAGTTGATTACTGATGATGATCTATATGATAGTGATTTTGATATTGAGATTGAGGATAATAATGATATGCTGATGGATGATTGATGAGGTTGCCACTTGATGTCTGGCAGTTGATGATTGTGGGATTGCGGCATGCCGAAAGTGACACTTATGGTACAGTTATGCTTATGCTTTTGAGTTTTGAGTTATGCTTGATTCTGATTTTTGATTTCGATATTTTGTACTCATTTTTATTTACATTGTATTTGCTTTGGTTTGGGCATTTGGCTTTGTGAATTTGTAATATTTGTTAAAGAAAATTTGTGTTTATTTTATTTTTGTATTTAAGAATTTCATTAAAAAATCTAAAATTTAATTCTAATAAATTATAATCCAAATCTATTAATCTAATTAAAATATAATTAAAACAAACAACATAAAAAAATAAACTTTATAACTTTTCAAAAATTTTCAATTTATAATTTAAATATTTTTAATATTATCTAATTTATATTTTATAATTACATAAATATTATAAACAAAAAAAAAATATTTTTTTAAACTGGCTCGTACGGGCCTGACCTGGGATGGTAAAAAACCGACCTTGCCGACGGGCCATGCCAGCCTTGACCTAAATAAACCGTGCCTACTTCGGCACGGAAGCACTATTTGGCGGCCTAAAATCATGCCGAGCCAGCCTAGCACGACCCATTTGACACCTCTACTAAAAGCTTATTTGACCCTTAACTGCTAAAGAGAGAGTCTAGTTGTTTAGATAGCATGTTATGAAAATAACTTCAGCCCAGAAGCCCTGCTCCAAACCTTCCCAACTCCTCATAGATCTAGTTTTCTCAATATGTCTACATGATGCTCACTATCCTTGAATCTTCCGAAAATCTGATCAGAAGAACTATCAAGGTGATAAGTTTGGTCATGTCATCTCTACCTAACTTGCTGTGGTATATGAAGGGGGTAAACTTTGAAACTGAACTAGATTCAGCCTCAAAAAATGTACTCCTACATTGGGTTTACCTAAAATCTAATGTACCATATTTTTTGGTACATATTTCAGCATGCCTCTCAAGGTGCCCAAACCCAAATGCACTATTACAAGTAAATATTTTCTGACAATATTTCCACAGTGTCCTTTCTTCTTCCTCACCCCTAACATTTTTTGTTTTATTATATTAAAATGAGTCCAAACAACAGTCCTCATAGTTTTTTATTTTTTAAATGTTTGGGTTGGATGACTGGATAAACAAAAGTTTCAGTAGATTCGGATCTTTGTGTAAGATTTTTATTTTCTAAATTTAAATTTATTTCATTAGTATTAGTGATTTTTTTGGTTTTTTAGACAAGAGGATAGATTAAAGAGTAGAGAGGGAGAGAGAATAATTAAAAAAACTAATTATTTTTAAATATTAATTATTATGTTAAGTTAAAAGTTTTAGTTAAATAATCAAAAAAACAAAATTACCCATAAAGTAGTGTAAAGGTAAAGCATGTGTACCAAAATTCTAACTTCCAAAGCCAAGCCTGAGTTGCGAGTCCCGAAAAGTCATGCTGAAATCCCAAGAGAAAGAATATTAGGAGAGAGATTTGAGAGAGTGAGAATTAATGTTTTTGAAAAACATAAAAATTAGAGAAAGGGGGGCTTTTATAAAATATAATAATGAATTTATTTAAAAAAATATATTTTTTAATTATTTTAATTTTTTATTGATTTTTGGGTCTTGCCGAGCGGTTTCTTAGGTCTTGCCGAGGTACCATACCAGGCCAGACACAACATCATGCCGGGCCATGCATGGCACTGGGCCTAGTTGGCCTCGGCATGGCACGACACAGTTTGTGCCATGGATAGGCATGACACGGGCATGGGCACAAGAAATTTCCATGTCGTTCCACGCCAGGAACGGCCGAATCATTGTTGTGCCGGGCTGGCTCAACCCGGTTGACACCTCTAGCTTTTAGGTTCTTGATAGAAAGAAGCTGAATGTTTCTTATTTCAAGGTGTTGGAGTGTGATAATTATGTTCATGTGACTAAATAAATAAAAAATAAGTTTGACTTCAAATCTTTGAAGTATAAATTTATTGGGTACAAAGATGGTGTCAAAAGATACAAGTTGTGGATCTTAAGAACAAGATCTAGCAACTATTGTACAAAATGTTGTTTACTATATGTCTCAGCCTTTGGAGTTGCAACATGAAAAATTAAGGTCATGACTCTCCTTGTGAAGACTAGAGTTGCAACATGGAAAATCAAAGCTATGACTCTCTTTGTGAAGACAAGAGTTGTGACATGACGAATCAAAGTTGCGACTTTGTTGGTGTGGTAATAGCAAAATCTAGAATCACGACATGAGTTTATAGACTAGTTGTGAATGATAAACTTGTACTCATTGAAGATAATCAAAGGTGTGTAGAAGAGGTTGAGGCAGCATCACCTTTGAAGAGGTCTACATGTGTTAAAAAAACCACCTAAAAGGTATGCAGACAATGTTTTCTATTCCTTTCTAGTTATTGAGGATGAGCCCAACACTATGGAGGAGGCCCAAGGATCCTGAGAAATCAAAACAATGAGAGCACGCCCTAGATGAGGAGTTGTTTTCCTTGGAAAAGAATCAAACCTAGAAATTTGTGAAGTTATCTTCGAAACAAGAGATAGTAGGATGCAAGTGGATGTTCAAGTGGCTAGTGAAGGTTGATAGATAGCTTGAAAAGTACAAGACAAAGTTGGATGCAAAAGGCTACTCACAAGTGGAAAGAATTGACTAGGGGAAATCTTCTAACTTATAACCAAGTTAACGTCCATTCGGATGGTGCTAGTTCTTGCCGTAAAATATGATTTGAAAGTAAGCATATTATAACTTATACTTGTTAGATTAGAAAAATGGGTAAATGTTCATTCTATCTTATGGTAGTGCAGTCGAAAGTCTTATGTATGCAATGATTGCACAAAATCTGACATCTCGTGTGTAGTGAAAGCTTTAAGCAGATTTATATCTAACCCTATGATGAAGTATAAACATTATATGAAAAGGGTTCTCATGTATATTTTTGGGACTAGTGATCTTGTATTATATTTTGACGGAAACAACAATGAATAGAGATGTGGGATCAACGAAGCTGTTGATGTTGATTGAGATAAATTAGTAAATAGTAGTATTACACCACTTGGATTTATCTTCATGTTGCATGGTTGATCTATGAGTTGGATGAATGAGAAGAAATTAGTAATTTTCCTCTAATCCACATAGGTAGTATATATGCCTCTTACACAAGCGAGAAAAGAAGTGACATGCATTAGATAATTGCTTGGATGGCTTTACTTCGAGTAGAAGACATTGAAGCTTTACTATGATACTCTGAATGCTATTCACTTAGTAAAGAATCCAAAATTCATGCATGGATGAACCACATTGAGATTTAACATATTTTATTTGGGAACAAGTAGAATATAAGCTAGTTGAATTGGAGAAAGCTGAAATGAACAAGAACTATGTTGATTACTTGATGAAAGTTGTGGTTTTTGTAAATTCCAATGATGTGCAGCAAAGACAAGATTGATGAAGCATTCACCAAGTGAGAGAATGTTGGGAATGGCCTATCCTTTAGTTGGGGTCTCGAAGAATTTCATATAGTAGCTGAAGCAAATTCATGGTGTTGCGACATGACACATGTGTCACAACAAGATTATCATGTCATGACATGTATTTGATGTCATGACTAGACCTTGGAATCACAACTTTATTTATGATGTTGTGACTGAACCATGGAACCATGACTTTGCTTATGGTGTTATAACTTAGTTATGATGTTATGATTTCATACATAATGTTTTGATTGTGTGTTTATGTGATGATATGTTTCATGTCGTCGCAACATACTTTGTATTCACCTTATTATAAATAATGGACTGGTCTAATTATAAAAGAAAGAAGTAGGACATACTATTACTTGTATCTAGTTTAAGTGAAAACCGTGCGTGTGCTTGTAAATCCTTATCACCCCTATTCTACATGTCTGACTTTTCTCTCTCTCTCTCTCTCTCTTTCTCTCTCATGTACACTTAATCTATTACTTCCATTTGTCCACCACACTTGATCCCCATAATTGGGGAGGATCTTCAAATTGGCTCTTAAAAATACCAAGTGCCAAGTGCTAGTAGCTACCACTGCCTCGGTTGAACCAGACACTAAATTGTGTCTGGCCATGTCGTGTCAGCATTACTCTAACCTAGCACACCTTGGAATGACCAAATGCACCAGCCGAGCTATTTGATTGTGTCAAGCCTTCCTTCCTAGGTCATATACCATCGTGAAATGATCTAGAGTGACAAATGATAAATCATGTTGTGTCAGGCACTATACAGTGGCCTAACTGGTGCACATGGCTCAATTGAAACATTTAGACTTCTTGTTCAAAATGCCATTGAATGCCATTGCTATGTGCAACAGTACACCACCACCACATCTCTACTTTCATGCATGCTTGTTGTGTCCAATTGTCATTGTCTCTGTTGCCATCACCACATATGATTTCATTGATCACTTCATGGTGTTGCTATTGGAATGAAAAAAAAATAATTTTATTATTTTATTCTAATTTAGTTTTGATATTATATTAGAACAATATAATAGTAAAACCATTAACATAATAATACTCTAATTTATCTATATTTTAAATGTCTTTATATAATGAACAAAAATAATTGATCCAGCTCACATTTCAGGTGTTTCCATCAAAAATACAAAAAATAACAAAAGCTAATAAAAAGAGAACAACAACACAAACAAAAGATTTATGTATTTGATACTTTTTTTATTATTACTTCGAGATATACAAAGATATATTTCTTTCGATATAGATAATAATTTTTTTTTATTTTTCAGATAATTTATAAAATTATAAAAAAACAATTTAATAAAAATATAAAGAATTAAGAAGTGCAAGACATTAAAAATATATGTCAGAATGATTTATCATTTATTACATGTATTATGTGATTATACATCACATTTCCTTCATTGGCACATCATAATGAAATGAGATTGGTGATAGGAAAAATAAATATTTAATAAAACAATTCAGAAACATAATTCCAAAACACTATCAGATTGATTTAGTTTTAATTATAATATAACTCATCGATCAAATATATGCTTCTATCATTTCTTATTATATTTCATATCCTACATTTTAAATATATGCTTTTAATTTGTTTCTTAGAATTTTTTGGTGCACATATTTTATTCTTGATTACTCTTTAGGATGAGAAAAGTTGGTATCTAAGGCTTTTTAATTTGATATTACTAGGATACTTTAGCATACAAAGAGGAAACATGTATTTTTCACTATAGATTATTATGATTTTAGTGAGTGAGAATATTTTCTTTTTTGACTAGTATATGTTTTTGAATGAGTCTAAGATGAATACAAATTAAATATTGTATGTAGATACATCATTCTTCTTTCCTTACTTATAACCCTACCTATTTCAACTATTAATAAAGGGAATCACCTATTAGTTATATCTAATTATGTTTGTACTCAATATGATAGTGCAGATATATATCATCATCATCATATATAATTCTAAAGATGATGATAGTGGCGACTTCAATATCCTCTTTGATGTTTCATGAGTTTTATTCATCAGCAACTTTTTTGTTTGATAATGAATTTTCAACCTTAAATCTTTCTAGTCCTTCAAGCATGCAAGTGTCTCCATGATATATAATCACTATCTATATCTTTATCTAAAATAACATTGACAACCAAAGAAAAAGTAGAATTCAATGCTATACTAGAACTGGATATGTTAGAAGATCACGTTTCATCTTAGATAACACATAATAGGTAGATTTGCATAATTTTTATCAATTAAAAGTATCCAAATTTTCATTATTATCATATGATATGATGAAATAATGATTAGTAGTGAGAAAGCTCACTTTCATTTTGATTGACCACTTCGATGTTTGTTTCTTGCTAACTAAATAAAATGGCATCATTTCTGAATATAGTATCTATGTATGTATTTGGAGTCTCGTTACAATTAATAAACATGGTATCATAATATGTAAATATGTTAATTAATTATCATCAATAAAATATTCATGTTCATCAATTGGTTTATGTTAGTGAATATGTATCTTAATATATTTTCTACCCATTCTTATTTAACCTTAGTATCCATACAGATAGTCAAATATTATATAATAGAAATGAAGACTAGTATTTTAAATATTTAGTTTTTATTTCAATAGTTATGACACAAAACGCAGGGTATTCTTTATACTTGCTAAATATGCTACTAGTACCACATAGACATTCAAGTGCAATGCAAGTGATTGGAGTGCATACAGATGAACATATGCTCATCATATCATAAAAAACTTTTGAGAATTTTATAAAAGAAATTTTTATATCACCCGTCTGAATCAATACAAATAAGTTTGTCCCTCTTATTATTGATATAGTTAGATAACACTTGTTGATAGCTAACACCTTACTCGAACATCATGCAGGTATAAATTAAATAGTGTCTCATATATGTTTGAAATTATTTTAGGCCCATTGACAAACCTAGACGATTAAACTATTGTTGTATTTTAGACATTATAAGATATTATAGTAAATTTCTTATTTTTCTAATCTTTGAGAAATAATTTTTATTTTAGTTTGTAGTATTAGGTTAATTACATTGCAGATATAAACAACATGAAACAGTTTACCTAATGGTCATTTTCTAATTATTTTGACAAATATATTAATTGTGACTCTGTTATTTGAAGTATTAGTGAATGTAATACTAAAGATTTTATTTTGAATATCATATTCTCTAAACATCTTTATCATACACTAATATAGGGCAGGGTCATCATAAAGATGAATAATCTCGAAAAATCCTATATTTTTTTAGTAAGTTTTTACTTAGAATCTACATAATGGGTGATGAGACATATGAATAATTCTTCATCATGATTAGTTTATATGTCGGACATCATGGGAACTACTTTGTTATATTTTATAAATTCATTATTATTAATAATTTTTTTTACTTATAATAATTTATTATGTTATTCTTACTAGTAGATCTAAGAATTCTATGATAGGTAGATTGGAGATAGGTTTACATAATATTGATTACACTAAGATTCTCCAAATATATAATAGAAAAACTCATGATAGTAATCAATTTGGCCATGCATACCCTCATTAAGTCATTGTGGTAAATGAAAAAGGTCAATATAGCTGAAATTGATCCAACTTCAAAGGATTTATCATTAAGTTAGGTTTGCCTTGGATCTAGTGCACCATATTTTTTGGTGTATTAATTGTTATATCTATTAAGGTGCCCAATGACACTTGTAGTTATATATATATAATAATTTATAATATATACTCTATGCTAATTCTTATTTGATATTCCTAGAATTTTTAATTTTTATTATGTTAAAGTGAGTCTATACTATTGATTTTCATTTAATTCTGGCTTCGAATCTTTCGGCTATGCTATCATTATTATTTATATCAATGTTAAAATCGGTATCAGTAAAATTACAATTTTTCATTTTTTTTTATTTAATTTATATTTTTACATTTAAAAATTTTAATAATTTTAAAATTATAAAAATTATTAATTACAACATGAATTAATAAAAAAATATATATATACCATAATAGCATAACATTTTTTGAGCAGTAGTCGTAGTCTTCTTCTTTTTTCTAAACTTACTAGCTGAGTGCATAGAAAATGTATGTGATGAATATCAAAAAATTACTATTCTATATTTATGGAAATTTATTATATTAAAATAATATATATTTTTTATTTTATAATTTTTTAATAAATAAATGGTAGAAATCTAATAGTTGTTAGATTTCTATCGTGTTACATGTAGTAGTTGGAATAAAATTTGACCACTATAAAAAATACTAAAAAGATAAATTTATTTTTTATTTTTTTTACCAACATCGAAAGCAACAAGTATAACCTCTTGCTTTCTTTGTTGGGACCCATTATGTAAATGCAATGGGAAACTGCCATTTAGGGTTTGGGGTTTATAAAAAACTTGGTCATGACCAATGACCCCTAACCCATGCCCTCACCGACTCACCATGCTTGTGGATTGTACCAAAGAGCTAGCATGAGGCACGGTTGGTCCTAACTTGGCAAGACACGAGCCATTGAATAGCCCACTATGACCATAGTCAAATCATGATTCTGTATTATGTTGTGCTGGGTTTGGCATTGCTATTTTGGGTTGTGACGCATTTCGTTCCTAGGTTGCCTGAGCCACTTGACACCTCTATATCTATCAACAAATTTAGATTATATTGATTTTAAAGATAAT
Organism: Sapria himalayana; assembly: GCA_029783825.1. NCBI lineage: Eukaryota > Viridiplantae > Streptophyta > Magnoliopsida > Malpighiales > Rafflesiaceae > Sapria > Sapria himalayana. The sequence continues at coordinate 91,203 of JAREIK010000618.1, forward strand.
GATATTTTTTTGGGTAGGAAGGGCCCATCTTAGCCAAAATTCTGTAATAGTTTATAAGTCTTCACTATTATAAAGTCATGTTGAGTTGATAACTTGGAGACTTATCCACCTAAGACATATAGTATATAATAGAAGAGTGATTGACATACCCAGCCTGCTCAGACTAGAGGCGAGCCTACAAAGGAGTCAGATGATCCTGTAGGAATTCATTTTGATCTTGATCTTATGATCCCTCTTTGAAATAGATATATGAGATGTACTTTGTATACAGGTGTGAACCGGGCAGGGCCGGCCCGACACGGCACGGAAAAATTCCGTGCCCGGGCTCGTGCTGTGCCCGGGTTAGGCGCATGCCGTGCCGTGCCGTGCCCGGCCTGAGCCGTGCCGTGCCTGACCTGGCACGGTTCGGTACACGGCACGGCACCCCGGCACGGGTCAGTCCCGTGCCGGGTGTCCCGTGAGCCCGACCCCAGGAAGCCCCTCCCGCAAAAAAAGACCGCTGGTCGGGTCTGATTCGACCCGACCAGTGGTCTTCCCATATCCCGAACCGCTCGGACAGGCAAGCCCGAGCAGGCCAGGCAAGGCACGGCACGGCCCGCCGTGCCGGGCTCGGCTATTTTTAAACCGTGCCGGGCCGGGCACGATAGCACGAACGTGCCCTAAAAAAACGGGCCGGGCCGTGCCGACCCGTTTGACACCTCTAACTTTGTACATGATTTTTTAGATTTTATTATACTTTCATCTTTTTTCTTTTATTTCTTTTAATACTTTTCTTGAGAGTATTAGGATATTCAAATTTTCTTCTGAGATATTATTTTATTAATGATATCATACTATTATGGAAGAGTTGTATGATCTTTACTCTAATGTAACTTAGGAACTAGTATCATACATTATAGGAAGGTTTGTTGATGATTGCATGTTGGTATTCACTATAATGATAAATCTAGATGAATAGATGGATTGCCTTAAGAAGAGATTTGTAGTGAAAGGATTTATCTAGGTATTTGGTGTATACTACTATAATACTTAATCATTAGTGACCAATATTCTGATTCCTCTTCAGAATAGATATATATGATATGCTTTGAGCTTGTTTCATAGAATTTATTTGTAATTTCATTTTTTTTCTTGTATTTCTTTTAATTCTTATCTTGATAGTGTCAGGATATTTAAGTTTTTTTCTGAGATATTATTTTATTAATGATGTAATACTATTATAGAAGAGTTACATATTTTTGGCTCTAAAGAGACTTGTGAACTAGCATCATAAATTTTAAGAAGGTTTATTGATGATTGCATGTTGATGTTCACTATGATGACAAATCTAGATGGAAAGATAGAATGTCTTAAGCTGAAATTTGTAGTGAGCGGATTCAGCTAGGTATTTGGTATAAAATAATAGAATACTTAATCTTTAGTGACCAAGGTGATCTCAATACAAATTCTTATTTATCTTGCAACATGTCACAGTTGATAGATTAACTAACTAGATATGAAGAATATATTTTTTCATGATGACCTTGAGTAGGAAGTATATATAAATCAACCACCTGAGTTATAAGCAGCATAGTCGGATATAATTTATAGATTATGAAAGATATTGTATGGCCTAAAATAATCATTTAATATTTGGTTTTTGAGGTTTTCACATGCATTCATCTCATTTGCATTATATAGATTTGTTTCTAATTTTTCTTTATTTTTTAAAAGGAGTTACAATGGAAAAATGCTTTTGTTGATTGTCTATGCAGATGATATTTTGATTATCATATATAATGAGTTAAACATTAGTCAATTGGATGAGTATGTTCAAGCATAATCTTAGGTGGATGACCTTATGTGACTCAAATATTTTTTTTCCATAGAGATGACTTATTATATGAGGTATATCATCTTATCATAGAGACGATATGTATTTGATATTCTTGTAGATATTTTTTGAATTTTATATCAGTAGATACTTTTATTTATTTAAATATCAAGTTTATCTTGATGCAACTTTTCACATATTGAAGTATGTGAAAAAGTTTCTAGGACTTGGGATATCTTTAAGAGATCATGAATACTTATAGTTAACTATATATTCAAATTTGAGTTTGATATTAGAATGCAATGAGAGAAGATCTGTGATGTTTGTTTTTTTTTTTGAATACAATCTTGTCTCATAGAAATGTAAGAGGTAATTATAATTTCATGATCTAATATAGAGGTAGAATTCATCATGATAATGATAGTTACTTGTGTTCTATTTTGAAGGGAGAAGTATATTTCATATAGTTAATTTGAAGATAAATGAGAATAAGATACTAAGAATTGATATTATATCCGTCAATATACTTGAACAAATAATTATTATGATTAAGGAACTAAAGTGATGAGTACCACCTTAATTTACTATAAATACTACCTTAATGTACTATAGGTACAACCTTAAGAGCGAAATTAAGGTAGTACCTATAGTATTAATGTAGTATTCATCACTTAAGTTTCTCAATCATAATTATTTTTTTAAGTGTACTGACTGATATAATATCAATTCTTATTACATTATTCCTATTTATTTTCAAAATAACTATCAAATTAATTGTTGATTGGGCTATTCGATTTAATTAGTTTGGGCTTGCTGTGAATTTACTACTATGCGCTTACTTATTTTCAATAAACAGCCACGTGATATTTGTTGAAAAGATAGATTTTACTATTTACCTTTCATCAATTATCAAGACATGTATATAAACTATTTTTTTTTTACTTTCTGACATACACAACATAATTTTTATAGAGTCGTTTCTTTTGTTTTCTCTCTACTGCTGGAGCTCTTGGAAACTCTTCCTCTTCTTCTCAAGCTTTTCTTCTTCTTCTCTAATATGCTGCCTTCTGAAATCCTTGTTTAACATGGATTTGTTGCTGTAAAACAACAATCTGGTATCATAGCATGGTTTCTATCTAAGATTGAAGATCTTTTCTAAATGAGTGTCTGAAATAAACTTCTCCAGAATAGACGATCATTTTGACCTAACTTATTCATCATGATTTTTTTAGATCTAGCATAGATCTGACCAGATCTGAAGGATTTGTGGTGTTCAAACTATATTTTCTACAAAACCCACAAATTTCTGTTCGAATTTTTCAAATTTTCAAATAAACATGTTTTCCAAAAATCAAAACTTATCAAATTCGGGGTCAATCCCCATTCCCTTGTTTGATGGTGAGAATTTTAACTACTGGCTTGTTAAAATGTGAACCCTATTTATCTCACAGGACATATGAAAAATCGTTGTCACTGGATATGTAGAGGCTCCTAATTTCTCTACTCTAGAAGGAAAAGAATTGATAGAAGATAAAGAACTGAGGAAATTAAATGCAAAAGCATTACTATTCATCCAACAGGGTGTTAGTAATGAAATATTTTCTCAATTACTTGGATGTACTCAAGCCAAAGAGGCTTGGGACCTCCTAATCAAAGAATATCAAAGAGATAAGAAGGCTCGAGGAGCCCTTCTACACTCCCTGAAAAAGGATTTTGAGAATCTGAGTATGAATAACTTAGACTCTCTCACTGAGTTTTCAACTCAATTTCTAGACATAGTTAATCAACTTAAAATACATGGTGAAAACATTTTTGAAACTCGTTTGGTTGAAAAATTATTGATATGTATGCCAAACAAGCTCGATGCCATTGTGGCAGTTATATAAGAAACTAAAGACCTGTCAAAGCTTACCATTCAACAAGTCTTGAGCTCATTGAAGTCATATGAAAGTCGATTGATCAAAAGGGCTGAAGGTTCAGGAGAGACAACAATACAATCAAGATGGAAAAATCAGCCAACAAAAAAAATAAATCAAACTGAATAAACAAGTTACAGAAAATAGCATACCAAGTATGTTCCTAAAAACAAAAAAAAGGAGAAAAATAAAATCGAATCATCTATTGCTTCACATAAAAATCCTCACATCTTTTGTAGCATATGCAAGAGATCAAACCACTCAGCTACTGAGTGTTGGTTTCGAAAACAAAATCAATGCCTAAACTATAAAAAGTTTGGGCATACTTCAAAAGACTATAAAATTAATCCCTAATAGTATGCTAGTTATGTAGAGCATGTAGTCTCTACAGAACATTTGTTTTATGCAAATGAAACAAATAATCAAACATCTATAAATACATGGTTTCTAGACAGTGGTTGCTCAAACCACGTGTCCGGTAACAAAAAAATATTTGTGGATTTACTTCCAGTAATAAATTCAAAGAAAAATTAGGTAATGGTGACTTAGCTGAGGCAAAAACCAAAGGCAAAGTGGCAGTACCCACTTCCAAAGGAGTCAAACTTATAAAGGATGTATTGTTGGTTCTGGCCCTGAACTAGAACCTACTGAGTGTGGGAAAACTAATGGAAAAGGGATATAGACTGGTTTTTAAGAATAATACATGTGATATATTTGATCGAGATAGTGACCAACTTTCATGGACAGTGGAAATGTCTAGTGGAAGAAGTTTTCCACTGACATTTAATCAAAAGGTAGATAGGGCATTAATTATGAATGTCCAGTCTGCTGCCTCACTATGGCATAAAAGGTTTGGGCACATAAATTATTTCCGCCTGAAAAACATTTATCAAAAACAACTAGTTAATGGAGTGCCCTCAAACCTTGTCATTCTCACCATAGTCTGTGAAGAATGTTCACTGGGAAAACAAACTAGACATAGTTTTCTTAAACACTCTTCCTGGAGAGCCTCTAAATCACTAGAATTAATACATGCTAATATTTGTGGACCCATGTCTGTCTTAGTCTTTAGGCAATAATAGTTATTTCTTACTATTTGTCGATGACTGTACAAGGTATATTTGGGTTTACTTCTTGAAGCACAAGTCAGAAGAACTTGATTGCTTCAAAAAATTCTTATCACTTACTGAAAGATAGTCTGGACTAAGTGTAAAGAAACTTAGAATAGACAGAGGAGGTGAGTACCTCTCATAGAAATTCATTGAATTCTGTGAATTAAAAGGAATAGTTAGATAACTCACAACTTCTTACTCACCTCAACAAAATGGTATTGTGGAGAGAAAGAATAAAACTATAATAGAAATGACCCTTAGTATTCTGAATGAAAAATGTCTACTTAAAGAGTATTGGGTAGAAGTAGTGAACAATTTAGTGTATATGCTTAATAGATGCCCTACTAAAGCACTGGTTAATCTCACTCTAGTGCAAGCTTGGAGTGAGAGAAAACCTAGTATTAAACACTTATAAGTATTTGGAAGTATTTGCTACTCCTATATACCGAATGCATGTAGAACCAAGTTAGACTCTAAGAGTTTAAAATACATATTAGTATGATACAATCTGCAATCCAAGGGATACATACTATATTCTCTAGAAATCAACTCATTTTTGGTAAGTAGAAATATAATAATCAATGAAAACAGCAAGTAGAGTGAAAACCTCGATGGAAATGAAGCTGCAAATAAAAAAGGTGGTAACATTAATGTTATAGCTAGCAATAAACAGAGATACTCTCAAAGGTATGACTTCTACTCCCCTTCTAAATATGCTTCTGAATATGTTCCTAAATCTGCTTCTAAATATGTTTTTAAATCTGCTTCTGAATATGTTTCTAAATATGTTTCTGAATCTGCTTATGCATATGTTTCCGAATCTACTTCTGAATATTCTTCTGAATATAGTTCTAAATCTAGTTTTAAATATAAATCTGAATTTAAGTCTATATTGGAGAAATCAAATAAAATAAATACACTTGTCAAATATAAAACCCGATTTGACATATACCAGAGATGTAATTACACCTCAGTTGAGTCACTCAACTATGAAGAGGCCGTAAAACATCAAGTCTGGATAAATGCAATGAAGATAGAAATGTCTATAATTGAAAATAATCAAGCCTAGACTTTAGTAGATCTGCCCCCAAATAAACACTGTATAGGGGTTAAATGGATTTTTAGGATTAAAACTCGACCTAATACTAATCAGCTTGTATACAAGGCTCAATTAGTGGCCAAATGATACTCTCAAAAGCATGGAATAGATTACCTAGACACTTTTGCTCTAGTAGCAAGGTTAGAGACAATAAAGTTTCTAATAGCCTTAGCTGGACAAAAAGGTTGGAATCTATTCCAACTAGATATAAAGTCTACTTTCTTGAATGGAGAACTCATGGAAGAAATTTATGTAGTAACAGCCCCTTAGGTTTGTAAAATAAGGGAGTGAGTACTGTGTTTATAATTTAAACAAGGCTCTATATGGGCTGAAACAAGCTCCTCGTGCTTGGTATCAACAAATAAACACTTACTTCTTGAATCAAGGATTCAAAAGAAGTAAGAGTAAGCTTACACTCTACATTAAGAAAGTTAAGAATTCTGGAATTTTAATTGTATCTATATATGTGGACGACATTATTTTTACCAGTAAAAAATTGAATTAATAAATAATTTTAGAAGAGAAATGGAGACCAAGTATGAAATGTCAGACCTAGGTAACTTGAAATATTTCTTAGGACTAGAAATATCCCAAGATACAAGTGGTGTGTTTATCTCTCAAACCACATACAAAAGTAGTATTAAAGAACTTTGGAATGAGATTGTAAACCTATCTCCACCCCTCTCGAAGTAAACTAGAAATTACTTTCTTCCCAAGAGAGATTGGTGAATGGAAAAGCATACAAAAGCTTAATTGGAACCTTGCTGCATGTATCTGCAACAAGACCAGATATAGTATATTCTGTCCATTTATTATCTCATTTTATGTATGCACCTAATCACATACACCTTAGTGTTGCCAAAAAAATATTGATGTATCTCAAAGGAACTATAGACTTAGTTCTAAAATACACTAAGACCAACCACACTGAGATATCAGGTTATTGTGACAGTGACTAGGGAGGATGTCCAAAGGACTACAAAAGTACCTTTTGTTATATATTCAATTTAGGAACTAATTCTATTTCTTGGCAGTCCAAGAAACAATCTACAGTTGCCTTGTCTACTGCTGAAGTTGAATATGTTTAAGCTTCAGTAGCTACATCTCAAGCATTATGGATAAGAAAGCTGTTGACTGATCTAGATAAACCATTAGACAGTTCAACTAATATACTTTGTGATACCCAATCGACTATCCATTGCATGTGATGTGGTTATGCATAGTCAACCTAAACACATAGTCTTAAAATATCACTTTATTTAAAGATGCCATTGAGACTAATGAAATTAATTTGCTGTTTTGCAGAACAGAAGAACAAGTCGATGATATTTTAACAAAGCCTTTATCTAGAGAGAAGCTTGTTTATTTTTAGAAAAAGCTCGGACTCTCACCATCTACATCAAATGGGAGAGATTGTTGATTAGGATATTCGATACATTTGGTTTGGGCTTGTTGTGAATTTTCTACTATGCCCTTATTTTCAATAAATAGACACGTGATATTTGCTGATAAGATAGATTTTAATGTTTACCTTTTATCAATTATCAAGACATGTATATAAACTATTTTTTTTACGTTTGACATACGCGACATAATTTTTATTGAGCTGTTTCTTTTGTTTTCTCTCTCTTGCTAGAGCTCTCGGAAACTCTTCCTCTTCTTCTTAGGCTCTTCTTCTTCTCCTCTAATATACTGCCTTCTAAAATCATTGTTTAACAAGGATTTGTTGTTATAAAACAACATTAATACTTTTCCATATTTTGAATAAATAATCTACTCGATGAGATAAGCTATTCACTATCTTCTATCACTATCCTTCATTATGATTAATAACCAATGAAACATATTGCCTTCAATCTAGTGTTTCATGCGCACATAAATCACATAGAAATGGATTGTTTATATCTTAGGAAGAAAATTCATGGCTAGATCATTACTAACCATATATTGAGATTTCAGAGCAGCTTGCGAGCATTTTCACAAATGTCTTGAAGAAACCTCAATTTAATTTTTTTTAAAGCTTAGCATTGTCATTTTGTATGTATATGTGAGTTGTTCTAACTATTTTTGCTCATTATATAAGGATATTTAATTTATAAATTTTATCATGAATGTAATCATATTTATTTTTCAATATTGTTTTAAAACAATAACTTTGAAATTTATTTTTTTGTTTTTTTTATTTATTGTTTTACTTTATTGTATTTGAATGAGTGCACCCAATATTTGGGTTGTTGTAATCCAATTTGCTTCTTTTATAGAGGTTTGCTTTGTACGCTTACCATGTGGAGTTTATTTAATTTATTATGTTATGTTTATTTAGGTGACATTGAATTTTAATATGATATCAAAGTCAATATCTTAGGAAAATGAAATCTTAGAGATAAGACAAATGCACTATACTAGCATAGTGCACATGGATATGTGTGCTATAGTCATGCACACATGTTCTAATGAATGAGGTGCACATTTACTATGAGCCACCATTTACTATTATCGCACTCATTCCATGCGACTTGCATTCACATAGTGGGTGTCGATGTCCATGCCATGTGAGTTGTAGTGGTGGCAGAATTACAAGGCATCACCAAACCCCTAATTTTTGGTGTAACACTATTTGGAAACCTCAAACATTGTTATCCCTAATATGGATAGAAATAAAATCTAAATTAGGGTAAGTTGTTCCCTAGGGGCGATTTGTCTTGGATGACATATTTTTTGAGGATATTAAAATTTTGATTATTACTATTTGGAAGCTAAAAACCCGGAATTACTTAGTGTGAGTTAAAAAGTCATGACTTGGCTCTTTGTTGATTGAATGTTGAATCACCTGACAAAAGAACTACGTAATGATGAATCGATGGAGAAGTGATAGAAGGTAGATTCTCAGTCTAATAGTGAAGTGAGAATTAATCTTGTTAAAATTGACTTCAACTTTTTAACTCAGACGACATGTTGATTTTATCTGAATTTGTTGCATTATTAGACTCATCTCAAATGACACATATATATGATGTAGTTATTTAGCTTTTTTACTAAGACTAGAAAGGATTAATGAGGAATAATGAGTTTGGATATGTAGTTCTAATAAGCATTCCAAATTGAGGTTGATGCTACAGAGAGTGAAATGCTTAAAAATTATTTGTGCATGATATTCTTATAGTCACTGTCCAATAACTTTTCATCATTCCACAACCATGTTTTAGGAGATAGGGAGTTTTTTACTAGACCATTTTTTTTCATTGAGCTATTTAGTTTGTGAGGTAAATTGAGAGATAATGAAGAAACATCTCATGTTGTACTTGCTAGTAGTGGAGAGGTTAGTAGTTATAGTGAAGGTAGAGATAAGAGAGTCTCAGTTCAATTTACACCCTGCAAGAGGATGGGGTAGACTAGGAAATGTTGTTTGATATTATTTCAGAAATAAAGATTTAGAGCACTACATATTGTTGAGGGAAACACATCAACTACTAGATTCATCAAAGGGTCCTCACTAGTCATCCCACTGTAACTTTTGCTGAAAGGGGATATTCGAGATTCCTTTTCAATTTTGCGACAACAAATCATTCTAGGCTCCAAAGGTCTAAGTACCATAGCTCTTATAATTTTTTCTTCCACTTCATACTCTTGATTGTTTACTCAATATCCAATACCTATATTACATGCATAGGGTGACGTAGAAGCAATATACAACACAATAACTTAATAATGAAATTATACAAATGGTCCTCTTATATAATGGAAAAATTCTATTGGTGTAGTTGTTTCGTTGGGTAGTCATATCAACATTATATAAAAAGAAAAAGTATCAAAAAGCTAAAAAAATTATCACACTTCCTATCAAATTGTTACATACAAGTCTAAAATATTAAGCTTGAAAAAAAGAATTGTATGTTAGGATTTATCAAGACCTTCATGAAGATGTTTGTTGCTTGTTTTGCTATATAAATATATGCTATTGTAATGGTTTCATTCTAGATTTTTATATAGGTAGAAGCAATTCATCTCTATATGTATTCATCCACTCATGAAATGCTAGATTTGATATTTTATGTGTAAGAGAAAATTATGGATACTTGATCTCTAGTAAAGAGTAGTGGGGAAAAAATGTGGATATTTGATCTCCTCAAGCATGTGTCAAATTCAATGTATTTTTCAAATGTCATTCACCATCATCTTGAATTCTTTCTCTACATTTGATCTCAAAATAATTATTTTTCTTTTATTTTTTTAAGGATAATGTTACTTCCAAGAATAGTATAAAAGTCTATCATGGATCTTCTCTCTAAAAAAGTTGATAAACTTGAATTTAAATATCTCGCTAACTACAAATGCTCATGATCCTTAAAAGAGATCCAAAGTCCTATAGACTTATTCGCATATCATTTTATGCAAATAGTTATATTTGGATGAACGTGCTAAGAAAAATCTAGGAAATAACTAACTATACTGTTATATATTAATATCTAGCAAACTCAATGAAACTCCTTGTTTAAAAAATTTATTAAACCTTTTAAAATGGTAAATAGTTTTTTTTTGTTTTCACCAATTAATTTCTAAATATTTTTAAATATTTTTTTAGACTAATACAAAATCAAAGTCATGATTTTATATTGCAATTTTTTTTTGCTTCTTCAAGTTGGCCCTCGTGGGGGTTCATCAATGTGCCCCATCTAGCTTGATGCTAGGCTTGGATATAAATAATTCTGAAAATTTTCTAAAAAATGAAAATAAATTTTTTTCTTTTGACTAATTAATATCTAAAATATTTTTTAGACAATATTTTAGAATTTTAAAAAATCAAGTATATTGTTTTATATTGTAATTTTCAAGTAAGTATAGTGTCACATAGCTGTCATGTTATGAAAAATTATAAAAAAAATTCATACTTGATTTTTTTTAGTTAGTCGTGCTACCCATCTAACTAAAGGATTCCCCCATTTTAAAATTATAAATAATTTTTAAAAAATTAAAAATAGTTTTTAGGTTCTGACCAATTAATAACTAAAATATTTTAAGATAATATTTTGGAATTAGAAAAAAAAATTATTATTTTATATTGTAGATTTTGTTGCTTCTTTAAGCAAGTAGGACATCTCAAAGGGGTGGATGTGAAGAGTGAGTTCGGGAAGTTAGTCATGGTGCCCATCAAACTTGAGGATACTCCATTTTAAAATAATGAAAAAATCCTAAAAAAATAAAATATTGTTTTTTGTTTTGACCAATTAAAATCTAATTTATTTTTAAATAATAGTTTATAATTTAAAAACATCAACATTATTGGTTTATATTTTAATTTTTTTAAAGCTTCAAGTAAGTAGAGTGTCACATAACTTCATTTTTAATGCAAATTTTTTTAGTTTTAAGTTTTCAATTTTGCTATATATTTAAAATTTTGTTTGACAATAGGATGAATGATTTCAACATGATATCATTTTTCATTAGATTATAGTTAATTATTAAATATTTTTATCACAAATTTTACCTTTAAATTAATTAAGTGACATGCATAACTCTTATACAAAAATAATTTAGCAGTATATGATCTTAAAAAATTGTCTTTAAAAATTAGTTTGGAATAAGAGTTATGCAAGTCACTTAATTAATTTAAAGGTAAAATTAGTGATAAAAATTTTTAGTGACTAACTATAAAGTAAAGAAAAATGATATCATGGGGAAATCTTTCATCCTAATGTCAAACAAAATTTTAATAACTAACTATAACGGCTAATACAAAAAGGAAAATATTTTTTTTAGTTTTGACTAATGACTATCTAAAAGAGTTCTAATAATATTTTGGAATTATAAAAATTCATAATTATTATTTTATTTTATAATTTTTTTACTCCAAGATTGGGATTTCCTTGGGGTTAGTAAAGGCGGCCATCTGACTTGATGACTCATGTTTGATTACACAATTTATTTTTTCCGAATTAAATAATATTCTTGTTCTTTATTGCTCAAAATAATGACTCATGTTACATTACATAATTCAGCTGAATTATTTCTAATAATGTTTCCACATTTTTAAAATTTTTTATATTAAGCAGAATTAGAATTAGGATATGATGCCAAGGCCAAAACATGTGAATCATTCAAAAGACATAAGGCAAGATTTGTAGCTCATGAGTTTTCTCAACAATATGTTCAAGACCATGAATAACCATTTAGTCTAGCAATGAAACACTCAATTATACAAGTTCTACTCATACTTGCATATAACAAAAAGTAGGTTTACAAGATAAAATGACATCTAAATGAATCAATTAAAAGACATGAGGTATAATTGGTAGCTCATGACTTTTCTCAACAATATGGTCAAGACTATGAATAACCATTTAGTCTAGTAGCGAAACTCTCAATTATACATGTTCTACTCATACTTGCATATAACAAAAAGTATAATTTGTGATAGATGTAGAGCTAGATTAAAAGATTAATATGAATCAGTCAATGGGGTTTCAAGTCCAATATCATTTTGAATATGTGGGTAATATGTGTAGAGCACTCTATGAATTAAAACATACAACCAGGACATGATATTGTAAGATCATGGAATTTTGACAAAATGATTATTCAGTAATATTTATATATTCAAGCATATTTATCGAAGTCAATAAAGAAATGGTTACTATTATACTAGTATACATAGATGATTTAATCAAAATTAGAGGTGATAAGGTAGAAATTATTCAAAAAAGGAGGATCCATTAGTTCATTTTTAGATGAAAGAACTTGGACAACTGAAACACATCCTTGTGCTAGCAAACAAGAAGAAATTTTTTTATCATGAAAATATTTCAAAGATTTGTTGAGCCAAGTTGGAATGCTCAAATACAATACGATTTCAATACTATTGGAACCAAATGCTAAAATATATGCACACCAAGCAAAATATCTAGAAGATGCGACAAAGTATCAACAATTTGCTGGTAGTATGTTCTACTTAAACATTGACTCCACCTAATATTTCCTACATAGTTGATGTGATGAGTCACCACATGTAAAACTCAAAGAAGCCTCATTTTAAAAAAAATTCAAATAATATGACATGTGAAGGATACAAGTGAGAACAAATATTGAGAGAAATATTTCTTATGCAGTTTGTATGAGAATAATGAAGATTACAAAACTTAGCAAGTTACTATGATGGTAACTATGTAGAAGATCATGGCAATGGGACATCAACAACTAGGTAAGTGTTTAAGTTTAGTTCCAATATAATTTCATACTTTAGCAAGATACAAGCAAAATTATCATTATCAATAATGAAAGTAGAGTTTTGAGGAATGACAATGGTTTCTCAAGAGAGTATGTGGTTGACATAGTTTATAAATGATCTGCAACTAGTAGATTATGTGGTTCCATTATTTTGTGAAAACCACCAACAATCCATTCAACATAGAATATAGTTTTTCATACAAGAATTAAATATGTGGAAGTAGATTATCATTTTATTAGGAAAAAAAATTACTAGAAGAATTAGAGATGCAACATAAAAAAAAATCTAGTAACAACATATAAAGTTGCTGACAAGTTTACAAAATGTTTGAGTGCAAGCAAGTTCAAAATGCTTCGTTACTAGCTTGGCATAGTGTAGAAAATAGGAGTTGACATGGATAAGGGGTGTTGAGAAACAAAGCAACCCGTATCAAAGCCCAACTCAAAATATCATTGTTCAAAACAAAAAAAAATGCTGACCAAGCCTAATTTTGTATTGATCAAAGTTGTGTAAAAGTTAGATAGGTTTTATTTTAGTTTTCAAGATTAACTTTTTGACATTTTTGCTATGTGGTTTAGAATACCTCTTGTAACCTATATTATATTTGAATTTATCATTCAAGAAAAAAACATCGTTCATCTTCTTAGATTTTGTGAGGTTCTTTTAAAATAATGGTTTTTTTCTTCTTATAAATTATGTTTTGTTCTCAATTTATTTAACAATATCATTTCTATTTTATACTCATTTAGAATATAGAATGCTAAAGAATAATATTAATGCATTTGCAGCATAATTGACTATCAAATCAGGTTTTATATAATGAACATGATTAATTTTTCACAAATTTCAAAATCTGGAAATCTATTGATATTTTTACATTATATATTTGTAAGTATTTATGTATTTGTATAATATATGAGTGGGAATATGTCTTTAGTTATGTTCAAAGTATAATGTGTTCAGTTGTATTTATAACATTAAATGAACATTACTAAATTGATTATTTTTGTGGAAGTTCTTTGGTTGAACTTTCTGTATATTAGAATTTGGTTAAATGAACATTTGAAAATTAAAATTAAAAGGTGTAAAATAACAAAATTTCAAATAACAATCATACCAAAACATTTATATTGCAGATTCGAGAATGATTGTTTGAGTTTTTTTTTCTTGTTTATAATTATCCAGTTAAGGTTATTTTTTCATTATCAATGAGGATCACTCTATGATAATTAAATTAAATTCAACTAATAAGACTATGTGAAAAAAATTTGAGATTTGTGACTTTTTCATTGTTAAGTAGTTGGATAACCCTTTTATTAGTTTGTTGAAACCTAAAAATATGAGTAACCAAGAATGAGAAACTTCTTATTTTAGAGTTACTTTCACTATTTGACAATATATTAGTATGAACACACATAACAATATCTCCCAAGAAATAAGACCATACATATTATGGAAAAGCATAAGTATATTTAAGAAAATAATATGCTTATAGATAAAATATTAATTATTAATAAATTTGGAATTTAAGGATGAGAGTCAAATGATAATACATATGAATATCTTCTAAGATCTGAACTTGTAGATCAGCTAGTATCAATGAGGGTGTTCTTAAAAGATGAATTACTTATGTTCTAACTTATTAATCTATTTCCTAGTAAATGAGTTAATTTTGTGGCATTCTTTAAAATATTGTTTTGTCTTCCCATGTTAGGCAAATTGGGAGAACTAAACTTGACTTGGAAAATGATTTAATTTCGTTTAATGTTTTTTTATTTAGTTTAAATTTAAAAATGATATGTAGTTTAATATTTTTTTGTGTAAGTTTTGTTTAATTAAAATATGAACCATTGTGGTTTTACATTAAAAAGAAGTGCTCATAATGTTTCTAAATAAATAAAAAAGAAAAAAAATATTATGGCTAACTTTGGAATAAATAATATAAGGGGTTATACTTTTTAATAAGGGTTAGCCTCATCCCCTTGGGGGTGTTAGATTTTACAATTAGTTCATAGATAGTTCATGTAAATTAGTTTGTTTTAAGTTTTCATCTTCAAAGATGAGGATTAAAGTAAAGTTATATAACACATACCTTGATTTTTTATGTCACTAGAGTTTCCAATCTCATCTCACGTATCACCTGCTCCACCATTGCAAGGAAGAAGAAATAGGTTGTTCATCTTTTTGCTAATAAATCCAAAATGTTAAATAAAATAATGCACATGTCACACACTTCCAAAAGTGGTGTGACATATCTCTATATAAATAAATTAAAATTTTAATTGTAATTTTAAACATTTTATACATATAGATTATACACATATAAAATTAATTATGGCATGGGATTAGGTTATTAAAGAGATTCTAGCAAAAATAAGATCTTAGATTCTCGGTATAAAGTATAAGCAATATACTTCATACTAAATTATAATTCATACCACTATAGAATTATAATTGCACTTTTTCACTTATTCAAAATTACTCACTCATTTTGTTATTCGGTACTTATTTGGCCCCAATATCAAGATTACATATATCTATTAATTGAATAAAATTACTAAAAAATTAATTCAATTTATTTATTTTAATATTACTTTGAGACCTACCGCTTAACTTATTCAATATGTATGATCAAAATCTACTCGTAGGGTTTGACAATATCAAAACTTATATCCATCCTTAAGGGGTCATCATTGTAAAATCCAGATAAAAAATGAATAAATAAATAATATGATTTTTTTGTGGATAAAAGGGCAAAATGATAATTTTGCAATACAACAAATAAGCTGAAAATTTTAGAACTAAGATGATAAAATAAATTTCGTCATTGAATTTATCTTGGAAAATATAGCTATGGTGATAAATTTTGTCAAATTCTGAGAAAGTTAGAATTTATTAATTTTTTTTAATTTATTTAAGTATTATTAGAATAATTAGGAAATAAAAAAAGACCACGCCATGACGTCAGCGACATGGTCACGCTATGCGTGGTCCAAGAGTCACAAAAAAAGAAAAAAAAGTTTTTTTAATATATTATTTTAATAAAATAATAGCAAAAAAAAACCAATGGGAAATGGGAAAACAGGATGACGGGGAAAAAAACACTTCGGGGAGAGAGAGAGACACACAATGTAAAAAAAATTATAAGGTTTGTCAATTTTATTTTGATCATAACTTATTATTTTGGAATCGGAATAAAATAGTCCAATAACAAAAGTTGCTCTACACAATGAGAGTTTCAGTTTAATATCAAATTTATAATATTTTCCTTGAAATATTCTGAGAGGTAGTAGTTTTCTCCTATTAGAATCTTTTTCTATTTAAATACCATAAATGATCATTATTTATATTTCAATTGAAACTATTTAGAAATTTCATTGGGAATGGTTAATTGGTGAAAAGTTTCTGTGTTTTGTTTAGTAAAATATATTGTAGTGTGAATTGAATTTGAATAGCTAGAGATAAACATATTTTGTTCGGAGTATGTCCAAGAAAAGTATATTTTGTTCGGAGAATGTCCAATATTGTTTTTCGGAGAAGGTCCATATTTTTCGAAATAAATCATATATATATATATATATATATATCTATCTATCTATCTACATCTATATATAATATTTAACTCATGGCTTCTGCATATGTTAGAGAGTCGATGGGACTCGAGATATGGGCATATAAATATTTCATCCATAATTACATTCATATACCTTTGTACTTGAATAGGTGTAGATATACACATGATGTTTTACGTGCACTTAGGTAAGTAATAGTCCTGTAAGAGTTTACCTCTACTAAACTTTGATCACTCCATTGCGGGACCCCTTTCAGGTACAGGTCTAGAACATATGATAGAACTACATGCGAGATTGCACATGTGAATGAAGCTGGTTCTAGCTTGAATAATATATTATGTGTTTTTATTCCGCTAAGTAAATAAAAGAAAAAAAATATGTATGCTACATTTGAAAAAATTTTATTTTTTTACATAAATTGTTGTGTGATGGAATGAATGGGATCCCCTAGGGGATGGAGTGTTACGATCATCAATCCATTTTATTGGACATTAATTTCATCAATAATTAATTTTTACAAAATAATTAATAAAGTAATCCAACTCACAAAGTTTATTGATCTATTTATAGATCTCTCACCTTTTATAAATCAAGATAATTATTATCAAGTGTACATGTTTATTAATTATCTCAAGATTAAAAGTAATAGTATTTATAATAATAATGGAGTATGTTTTTTATACGTCAGTATAAAATTATTAGATAATTATAGTCCATTAAATACACATAATTCCACTAGCACAAGAATATAAAATTTCATCAGTTTTCATAGTCAAGATTGACCTACTAAAATCTTGTGCTATAATATTATCAATAAAGTTTCCAACTTTATCTAGATTATAAATAGTAAACTTATATTCTATAGCTGATTATTCGATCTTCCATACGTAAGCTCGAACTCTTCAAACCAAATCATATACTATGTAGAATAAATGATGCATGCATATCTATTTTAATACAATTTTTGCTCATTATAATTCAAAATACAACAAAAATGAATCCAACCATCAATCAAATGAAAATAATAAAAATTGGCTTTCAGTATAAAATAGTTCCAACAATCTCTCACTTAGACTTAATGTCTTGATGTCACATATTTTACTCTCATTCCTTTCATATTCCTTTCATAGGTTTTAGCTAGTATACTTTTCATAAAATGCTCAACTAGATTATTGCATGATGCTACTTTGATCATCACCAAGTCTCATCTTTTCATAATATCTTTTATTAGAAGACATTTGTGCTCCATTTTTTTTTCTTTATCATGGGTTCTATGTTCCTTTGAGTTAGCGACTACTTCAATTTTATCATAACAAAGTATAATAGGTAATTACATAAAAAAAATTAACCCTTATATCATTGAAAAAATTAGATGAAAAAATTAACCCTTATATTAAAAAAAATTTTATCAATAATATAAGATTTTTTGATGCTCTTTCAACTAATAACTCCACTACCTAAGGTAAATACATAACCCAAGGTATACTATCTCAAATTTGCATCTAATTGAAAATATAAGTCCATATACTCTATATGTACAATATTATCCACTTAATATACCAACATATAATATCTAGTCCGTTTCAGGTACTTGATTATATGTTTTACTATTATCCAATATGTTTGCCTTATTTTTGATTGATATCTTTTGACCATGCCTATGAAAAAAAAACAGATGTCAGGTCTAGTGCACAATATTACATATACTAGGCTTCATACTATAAATTTATAAAGAATCACCTTTATTTTCTCTATCTTATTAGGTATTTTAAGATATTGATTTTTTAACAGAGTAATTCTATATATGAAAAGAAGAAAAATTTTCTTGAAATTATGCATGAAAAAATTGGTCAATATCTTGTCGATATACATAACATAAGGCATGCCCAATATTTTTATCCTGTGACCTCGTAAAAGCGTAATCCCAAGAATATGACTAGCTTCTATTAAGTCTATCACGTCAAAATGATTGGACAACCTAACCTTGACCGAATACAATATTTTTATATTATTTCCAATGAGCAATATGTATTATATGTATAATACCAAGAATACCATTATGCTTTTGTTGCATTTCTTATATACATAATACTCATCCAAAAAGTGATCGAAGCTATAAGACTTAATGCTTGATCAAAATTAGTATATTAAGATCCTAGTACTTATTTTAGTCTATAAATGGACTTTTTAAATTTATATAACATATGCTCTTTGCTATTTTTTATGAAATTATTTAGCCTTTAGCATCGCTAATGGTGACAAGGGATCCTCATAATTGATTCCCTCCCTCTTTCTAAGTAAAGTCTTTTGTAACAAGCCTAGCCTTATAAGTTTCAATGTTATCATATATTCCTTTCTTTTTCTTATAGATTCACCTACACTAGATTCATTTTATCCCTTCCGGCAGTTCCATAAGATTTTAGAGATGATTGGAATGCATAGACTACATCTCTAATTTCATAGTCTTTTGCCAAGATTTTATATCTTTATCTTTAAGTGCTTCATCATAGTTTCTAGGATTAGTATCTACCTTATTAGAAATTCTATTATATGACTTCCTAAAAGTGCACACCATGTAGTTTGAAGAAAAATCTTGCCACTTTGATGAGACACTTTCCTTACTTGAATACTTTTAGTGGTACATTATGAAAATGCTGATTCTTGTAAACCATTGCAATCATCATGTCAATGAGGTAATGAGATGTTTGGAATATTATCTTGTAGTTTTAAAATATTAACTCATAGTGTTTCCACTTACATCACCGAAATTAAATGAGTTTGGGCTAGTTTATATCTTCTCAATTCTTCTAGAATAATCTTACTTCTAGGCTTGTGGTTTTTTATAGTCTTCTACTAGGAATTGGGCATTAGTATTAATAATGACCTTCTAATCCTTAGGACTATAAAATAGACCACTTTTAGTTCCTCCAGAATATCTCACAAAGAAATAAACTTATATTTTTGGTTCTAACTTATCTATTTTCTCTTTTAGAACATATGATGGGCAACCCCATAGGTAAATGTGTTTCAGACTATGCTTATTCCTAGTCTACAATTTAGTTGATGTAGTAGGTACTAAGTTGATGGGACCAAATTTGGAACATAAATTGTTGTTTCTAATAAAATAGACCACTTACATAAATTGTTGTTTCTAATAAGTTGATGTAGTAGGTACTAAGTGCAAACCACTGGAATATAATCTTATGATCTAATAAATAGTTCTAAAACTCTTCTAAGAGGTACTTCCCACAATGTTTAGATCATAGTGTCTTGAGACATTTATAAAGATACTTTTTTATTTCAACCTTATACTCATTGAATTTTTCTAAGGCCTCGGACTTATGATGTATTAAATAAATATATACATACCTTGAGTAATTATTAATAAATATGACAAAATACGCAAAGTCACCTCTTGCATGGATAGTCATGGATCCGAACAAATCAAAATGAACTTGTTCCAACTATTCATTGTCATTCACTACCTTTAAGATCCTTGTTAGATTTATATGACCTAAGCACAAGTACATAAGATAAGTCTAGTTCACTTGGGAAAGTTGGTTTCTCTTACACAGCAACAACATTAGTATTATTTGATTCATGTTTTAATGATAAAAAGATATGATTAATAATATAAATATTATCTTTTACTAGATCAAAATAGATAAACCTTTTATTCAAATAGATAGTTATAGAATTATTGAATAAAAATAAACTTCCATTTTTAATCAAACTAAAAATAGAAATTAAGTTTTTTTCAAATGGAAGGTACATAAAGACAACCTTCATAGTATTGCCCATGTGAAGATCAATCTTACCATTACTTAGTTATCTGATGTCCTAGAACTACTATAAAGAATTACCAACATGATTTGTAACTCCTATATCTATATACCATGTATCAATACATAGTACTACTAAACATGTCAAAACCACTAGACATTGATTATTCACCTTATTAAAATAAACTAGATACTTCTTCTAATATCTTGTCTAATTGCAATAAAAACATTTACCCTTTGGCTTTTTCACACTCACTTGTGACTTAGAAGCTGACTGTAGAACATGAACATATTTTTGAAATGTCTTTCTTTCCTTTCATTATAGAAGAATTCTTTTAAATAAGAAGCACATGAGATGATTTCTTGATAAGATTCTCAACTGATACCAATTCTTTAAGAAATTATGCAAGTTTCCAATCAAATTTATTCATATTATAGTTTAGGAATTATTAATTATATGAATCTGATAATGGCTGGAGAATGATATTGATCTGGGAATCCATATCAATTATAGCTCAAAGGATTTCTAGTTCATTGAGAAGGGCAATCATATTTAGAGCATGATCTCTTACACACATATTTTTTAGTTATTATAGTATTCATAAGATCCTTCATTACTTTCTATCTAGAAAAATGAGCATGATTCCCAAATAATCTTTGAGATTAGATATCATATCATATGTAGTTGTCATGTGATGCCGATATTGGAGTATATTTGACATGGAAGCCAAAATATAATACCTTGACATCTCCTCAGCTATTACTCATTTCTAATAAGTCTTAGCTTCTTGTTTGGTTGTCCCTATATAAGGTTTATATAGGCAAATATTTGAGTAAAAACTTATTTTTTGTGTAAGTTTTTAATCTCAATATTAAAAAGGAAAGTTCTAATCTAATGAGAAAACACATAATGAGATCACTATGCCAAACTAGGTTTCAAAGAGTTGTCTAAGAGAGAGAGAGAGAGAGAGAGGATAATGGAACTCTCTGAAGTGAGAATACAGAAAGTTCACTTCCAGAATATGCAAGTATGTAAGTGAGACAAGTATAACAAATTTCTTCAGGTGCAATATATTGTCATGTGCATCTGCTGGGAGAAAACCAAAAGCTGAAAAATGTCGGAGAGAAAATGTCTTTAAGGTGTTATGCTTCCAAAGGGAAGCACCATTATCCTCTAAGAAAAATTGTTCCTTCATGGATAAAGAATACATGACAAATCTTAGGCAAGCATATGAATCATCCAGTAGATATTGGAAGCTTAAAAGCTTGGTTGCTTTCCAACCATAGGCAATAACTATGTAGAGTTTATTTCTCCATAGTTATGTGGCGATTTAATAAGAATTCATGTGTACTAATCAAAAATGTGTCAGTTAAGGAAAGTTAGGAAACATTCTGAAGGCATATGAGGAATGCCGTATGAATATAATACGTGCTGATTTTAAAAAATGCATTCAATATAAATTAAAGGAATCAGATCTTTGGAGGTTACTGTGCCTGATTGGAAGGTTATCCCAGTCCACTAATACTGCATTATAAATACTAAACTAGAACATCGTAGCTTGAGACAACCAGAAGCATGATCAATATGATATACATCAACTTCGCTGTGCCAAGTGCAGATAACCATAGATTTCATCTAGCATCCATTGAAGTCTGTGAGTTACAAAAATAGTGATATTTAAATTAAGTAGCCATAGCTTTTTGGACGTTTCTCCAATTAATAGAACTTCATTTTTGTTTGTTGGTTGAAATTAGGAACACGGCTTCCTAATACATGATCATCACATCAATTTAAATTGTAATCTTTCTTTATTTCTTTTTTACAAGGTTATGATGAATATTTCATACCACATGGGCTGTATGCAGATGTAAAATGAACACAGACATCAATTTTTAGATCTTCAACAACGTCATTACTTCAATTTAATTCAACTCTTCAAAATTAGCATCATTCGTCATTAAAACATTGATATGATTTCAGGCTATACCATTATCATCTTTATGCTCTTATAAAATATACAAAAACTAATTTACATTCTTAAAATAAAATTACTTAAAAAAGAAATATTAAGAATGTACCATTATTAACATGTTGATATTTTATCATATAAAATATAAAAATTATTAAAACTAAAGAGCATACTTGAGCATCAAGTGAATCAACAAGATATTATGGAATACACATGAAAGATATTATTTATCATATACATTCTCTTCCTTGTTATATGAAAATTTGTTACCTTAAGTTATCATGTCATTTAATGTGAACTTGTTTGTAGTCTTTTCTTTGAAAATTTTCATGTTTGCTTCTTCACTTGTGAAAACATTCATAGTTTAAATCATTATCAAATTTTACCTATCCCAAAACATAAAATTTAGCATGACACTCAACTAATTTTTTGTTCCCACTTATATGATTTCTTAATGTACAATCCATTTAATGCTTCAAAATATATATTCTTATTATATGATCAATTAAAATATAAAAGCAATTATCATTAACATATCTCAAATTTAAAAAAAAAGAAAGACATTATAAAATACAATTCAAAGTGATTTATCATATAATAAATTTATAGTTTGAAAGGCGACAAGGTATGCCTAGCCTCTAGTTTATAATCATGGACCTTTAATGAAGTGCCTTTTCACATTATTGGTATTTTTTTAATAAATGATTATTACACATACACATATTTAATAATTATTTGATTTTAAGCACATTATTAATTTAATGTCAATAAAATAAATATATGTTATTTCAAGTATATTATTATATCAAGAAATAATAATAATAATCATCATAATTAAAGAAGAATAAGAAGAAGATATTGATGATGATAAAAAAAATGATGATGAAAAGAAGAAGAAGTAGAAAATAGCGAAGAAGAAGAAAAAAAAAAGAAGAAGTTCGAGTAGATGATGATGATGAAAAAGAAGAAAAAGAAGATAAAGAAGAAGATAAAGATTTAATGATGAATATGAAGAAAAATATAAGAAGAAAGTGATAATGATGATTATGAAATTGAAATAAGAAGAAGAAAATGATGATGATGATACATAATAAGATGAAAAATAAGAAGTTAAATAAGAAGAAGAAGAAGGTGATGATGATGTTGCTGATTAATAATAGAAGAACAATCAAATGAAAATGAAGAAGACTAAAATGTATAAGAATAAGAAGAAGAAAAAAAACAAGTTGATTAATAATAGTGTTAAAAATAAATAAAAGATGATGAATTGAAAGAAGAAGAATCATAATTATATAAAAAATAAATAGAAAAAGAAGAACAAAAAGAAGAAGAATACCAAAATAAGAAGATGATCATCTTGATGAAGAAGAAGATGATTATGAACAAGATCAAGTTGAAGAAGAAGAAGAAGAGGGTTAAGTAGAAAGTGATTAAGAAGAATAAGATTATAAAGATGAAAAAGAAGATGAAGAATAAGAAGAAGAAGAAGGAGGAGGAGGAGGAGATGTAGGAGAATAAGTAGAAGATGAATAATAACAAAAAAATAAATTAAGCATGAACAATAAGAAGAAGAAAAAAAATGAAGAAGAAAAAATATTATATAGAAAGAAATGGAAAATAAGTTGAAGAAGACAAGGAAGAATTAGTCAAAGAAATAGAA
This sequence comes from Sapria himalayana, assembly GCA_029783825.1. Taxonomy (NCBI): domain Eukaryota; kingdom Viridiplantae; phylum Streptophyta; class Magnoliopsida; order Malpighiales; family Rafflesiaceae; genus Sapria; species Sapria himalayana. The sequence goes on from JAREIK010000618.1 coordinate 115,349, forward strand.
GTATTAGAATAAGATAAATAAGATGAAAAATTTTTGATGGTGATAATGATGAACATAAGAAAAAAAAGAAAAAGAAAAAAAAAGAAAATAATAAACATGATGATAATGAAAAACAAGAAGTTAATGAAGATGAAAAAAATGATGATAATGATAAGTTTAATGATGAATAAAAAGAATAATAAGAAAAATAAGTTGAATATGGGGAAGAATAAATAGAAGAATAAGAAGAATATGAAATGAATAAGAATAAGCAAAAAAGGATGGATAAGAAGGAAAAAAGAAGAAAAAACAAATAAAAAAAGAAGAAAGAAGGTAATGAAAAAAATTTATATTTTAGTAAAATAATTAATAATTAATGAATTTAGGAAATATAATGAAGTGGGATCCCTGATGTCCAAAATCTAGACTAGTCATGATGATGCATCATTTTCATGCCTCATTGCCCATTATGTAGATTATACCTGAAAACTTAATAAAAAATTTTAAGATTTTCTTAGATTCTCCATCATCATGATGGCCCCGCTATATATGAGAGCATGATGAAGATCTAAAGAGATTATGATATTCATAATAAAATATATAGTATCATATTTGATAATATATCTAATAATGATGTCACTATTAGTATATTTGTTTGGACTATTATTAATAGGCCATTAGGTGAAATTTTTCACATTAGGTGCATGTGTCATAATATTAATTTGATTGTACAAGTAGGAATGAATGTTTTTTCACATGCATTAAAAAATAAGAAACATACTAAAATATCTTAGGATACCTATCAGACAATAGGAGTTTGGTAATCTTTATTTGTTTGTGAGTCTAAAGAAGATGAAACTCTAAATGAATATGAGATACCATTAGAATTATACTTATTTAAAATTGGAGTCGCATGTTGGAAAAGAACACATGATATCTGATTATGTCAATAGTTAGAGTAACAAACTTATTATTGATGACTCTAACTAGGATATATTATTTTATTTTATAAATTTCCTAAATATACTTTATGACATGATCAACGTATATTTTTTTGTGTATACTCCTACCACTTATTTTGCACTCAGGTAGCATGCACCATTAGTAGCATGTTTAGCATGTTTAGAGGTCACATTACATTTAGTATCATGACCATTGAGATTGAAACCAAGTATTTAAAGTACTAGAATACTATTCCATCTATTTATTACATGATTGCCTACATGGATCGTATGGTTAAGGTAGAGTGGGTAAAAAATATATTAATATACATATCTGCATGCATGAACTAGGGCCAACAATCTAAAGGTTTTATTCATGAAAAATTGACTAACATATTTATATATCATGACACTAAGTACTGTACTAGTGGTAGCCATGCTCCAAATATAGACATGGATATCATATTTAAAGAAAATGACTTTTCCATTCATTTGAAAAGTGGGAAATGATAAGGTAGTCTATCAAATAAAAATAAGCTATCTCAGTTCTTAGATACCTATTACTACACAATCATATCACATAATAATAACTTTGGTATTTTTTTATGGTGGAAATTAGATGAATATACCTATGTTGTGTTTTCCAAGATGGTATGGATCTATTGACTCCTATGATGTCTAGTCTAGCAGAACATTAGAGTATACTTTTTCTATTGCAACCAATGCCATTTCAATTAGGAGATCGAGACTTAATCTAGATATTATTGAGGTACTTGCATGCATTAAGCACTAGGAAGATTTGATGTTTGGCATTCAAGATAGACTGGGATCGCAAGAGTTTCTAGAAGATGATGACTCGTGGGGCTTGAAAGATACTGAGACCTCTACTAGTGATACCATCAGACACTTACATAATGATGATTATTTATATATAGATACTAATTGACATCGAGATTGATTATTATTTGTTGATGTTCTATTTATTTTATGATTATAATTTTGATATGATATAAATTATATTCGATACAATGATTATGATTTATGATTGTATTTCTTTTGCTACTATTATTAATTTTTTTTTAGCATTTTTATTTCATATCTGCCTTTTGGACCTTAGTTTGAAATAAATATTGTATTTTATTTTTGACTACACTTATAGTTATTGTTAGAGTTTATGTGCTTCATTAATGTTATGCCTAATGTGTGTTGTATTAGTTTTTATTTATTTATTTTTTTTGTATTTTTATTTTTATATTTCTATGGTGATTGGTCATCGATGTGTGGTAGTAGTCACGATGGCTAGTAGTGCATGTGGTGGTGGTGACCAAAAAACTAGCATGATCTAGCATGACCTAAGATGACCTGAGATGACCTGACATGGTAGGAATGAGTCTATCTGAAATCATGTTGATTTTACCATGCTAGGTCGGGCTGACTAGAAGTCATGTCGTGTAGGGCACGAAACAACTTCTATGTTGGGTCATGCCCGACACAACATGGTTGGCCAACTAGGCTACCAAAAAATGAACTATCCTAGCATGACACGACCCATTAGATACCTCTAGATGATGCTATTGATGATGATGAAAGAAGAATAGGAATAAGAAGAAGAGGTGCTCCAGCCCAATTATCCTTGTAGATGATGACATCAAAATAATTACTTATCTAGGATCAATGACTAATATAGAAAGTATAAGAAGGAAAGAGATCGATAAATTATATGGAGAAATTAGCTTCATTAGAAGAGATTTCTGATAGAAGATGTATTGATGGCATAACCATAGATATTAAATATAATACTATTTGGGAGACAGCCCAATAGTTTTATTTGAATGCTCAATGAAGTGTCCTTGTTATAAAAAAACATTATTTTTACATAGTTACACTTATGAAGTCTCTACCCAAAAGAATCATAGATACATACCTATGAAAGGCATACTTATGAAAGGCATGCCTAGGCTCAGGCTCAGGTGAGACGCATACATGGTTCCTTGCCTTGGCTAAGGCGAGGCTCATTCATGCAGGCATATGAATAGTAGAAAAGGCATGGCCCTTCTCTGAGGCACGAAGATCATTATAGGCATGCCTCTATGTAGGTTGCCATCCATCGAGCTCCAAAAGTTCGATGATCTGCATGGAGCTCGACCAGAAGCTCGATGGAGCTCAACGAGGAGCTACATGGAGCTTGTGGTTGAGCTCTAGGAGCTCCATGAAGCTCAGCCAGAAGCTCCATGTAGCTCAACGAGCTCCCATCGAGCTCCACGAACTCGTCAACTCAATGGAGCTCATCGAGCTCCTAGAGCTCAAATAGGAGCTCCATGAAGCTTGAACAGGAGCTCCATAAATCTCGACTAGTTCTTAAAGCTCGATTAGAGATCATCGATCTCCATGGAGCTTCTGGAACTCTTGGTCAAACTCCATGAAGCTTCTCATCGAGTTCCTCGATGAGCTGCACGGAGAGGGGCGAGGGGTGATGTGCAATAGGTGAGTAAAGAAGTTCAAAGGTATTTTTGGATTAGTTTATTTTTTTGTATTTTAAATATATATATATATATATATATATATAATAGGGTGCATTTTACATAAAAAACCTATTCCTTAAGGGCACCTTGTGCCCCAAGTCTCTAGGAGGGCTTTGATCATTGGTGTGCCTTATGCCTTTCACAACTATGCTTTAAGCCCAAAGAAGTGACAATGTTTCAATGATATGACTTTGATGTTACAAAATAGATTTTCCATCATATGTTTAATGACAAAGTTTCCACCATTTTATAACACCATGAATTTAGTATAAAAGAATGAGAAGTCCCATCTGAAGCTTAAATACAAAGTCATGCCTAGTGCCACAATTTTGATGTTACAAAAAAATAAGTATCAATAGAAACCTAAATGCAAAATCATGATCATGACCCAACACTATGAATATGAAGTAACAGCTTGATATAATATCATGATATTTAATTTAAGAAAGTAAAGCAAGCCCACAAAGTTGTGGCTTCATTAATGAGGCCATGACAATAAATACATAACCCTAGAAATCCTTTAACAAAATTCTATTACTCTTCCAATGCCACAAAAATCTAACTTTAAATCCACTAATCTCATTGATTTGATGATGAATGAAAAATGATCCTCGATGAAAATCTTTACAGAAATTAGCTACAAAGAGAAATAAAACAGACAGAAACCAATGACATGAAAATTCCACACCAAGTCATGGAACCCATGGTGATTTTTATTATAAAACTAGAGTAGTGATGAATGGCCTTAGTTCTTACAAAGAAAATTTTTCTTAGAGAAAAATAATTCAGTGAATTCATTTTTTCTTTTGGGGACATCATAAAGAAAAGGGATTTGATATTTCTTAGTATGAATAGAAAATATAGCAATGCTTTCATTATGAAATAATTATATGCCAATTTAGATGATAGGTATAAGAAAAATATGCTATGAGAGAGGTATTTGGGTGTGCTTTGATAAGAGATAATAAATAAGTTTCTTGGATTCCTAGGGGCCAAGAATAGTATGTCTTTTAAATCTATATGTGGACAACTCAATTTTATTGGAATTACCAGTCTATTGATAAATGAAAATGTCACATGAAGGATGACATCAAATTGTCCTAATAGGTATTTCATGCTTGAAGAACTCACAGAGGTAAGTAAAGTTTGGTTGTGTTCCATATACTCATTTTTATTATCGACACTCTATGTCTTGATGATCATTAAGAAAAAAGTATTCTTACAATATTTTATCTTCATTCGTTATCATTTTGATATTCAGATGATTCTTGAAAAATTAATTCTTGGTTTCCTAAATGGTGAATTTTCTGGCCAACTAACACTCTTTCCTAATTGAATTATTATGTCTAGCTAAAGAGATTCATATAGATGAACATATTGATGTGATGTGTCCATGACACTCCTAAGATTGTTAGGTATTAAAAAGAGAATTTAAATAGATAAAAAAGAAAAGAAGATAATTTTTGAAGGGGAAGATTCAACAAAAATTTGGGAAAAAATTACCATCATTCACCAGAGCTGACATATAAGTTTCAGAAAGAAGGGGTGGAAGATGAGAAGATGAGTAAGCCCACCTTGAGCATTCCTTAGCTATACATTGAGGTATGTTTTGTCAAAGTTTTTTGCATTTTGAAAAAAGCACAACAGGGTGTCACAAAAAATAAGAAAGAGATAAAAAATTGGATTTGATCTCAATGCACAGCAGTAGTGCAATAAGCTGGAAAATGAGATGCAATGTGAAAAATGCATCTCGAATAAAAAGATATATTCTTTATCACAAACTAGGAAAAGTTTGAATACAAGATCTACTAACTCTTGGAATACTTAATGAAGTGATTAGAGCTAGGATTGATTGGCAATGTTGAATTATTTTGAAAATTGTACGAAGCTATCATAGAAAATTGAAAAAAATGGTGGCGCAAAGAAATAAAGCAAATTGAAATGACATGTAATATTAGGAGAATCAGTGGATAGAGGCATTAAGAAAATTTATTATAAATCAAAAGGCTTTATATTTTACAATGGGATTTTTTGAGAGTGGAATAAATTCCATTGGGTCAAGATAAGACATGTTGCGAGATATCATGACAAATATATTAGATTGAGAATTTACACAAAATAAAGATTCAAAAAGACTATCCACTTCTATGGCACTATTTGAGCACTATAGATCATGTTTCACCATTAAAGAGTATGATCTTAAAGAAAAATCATATTGCTAACTTTTCTCAACACATTGATTTGTACTTTTTATTTATTTCCATATTTTGATATTGTAATCAAATGTGATGAATTTGTAAGATGATATTTGAAAATTTTATTTTTATTGAGATAAAAATTATTGCTCAATGATGAGTGATAGTTTAAGTGTAAAAGTTTGTTTGGTATTCAAATTATCAAACATTTTTGAGTATTTTTATTGTTATTAGATGATGTGTAATAATGGGAATGAGATAAAATTAGATCAATTTCATGACTTTGGAGTTTTAATGGATTTTGATAAATAGTCATGAAATCAGTATGTTTTTAATGATATTTTGTGACTTGGTAATTTATAGTTTAATGAATAATTTACATATCCATTTTTAGATAAAACTCTACTTAATTAGTCGTGATAATCTATGTGTCATAACTCTACCTCCTGAATAGCATAATCTTTCAACTATGCAATATTTTCTTTATAACTATGATATTATAATAGAGTCACAAACATACTTATCTTAAAATAATTGAATGACCATGACATTAAATTTACTTCATATTAACTTTCACATTAATGCTAAAAGTCATAGCCACTTTATAGCATCATAGCTTTGTCTTTACCAAGACTTTTTATTCTCAAATTAGAGTCACCACTTATTTTCCAAAGTCATGACCTTCTTCAAAAGTCATGACTTTCGAAAATGCATAAGCCATATTATAAATAGCTTCTTACACATCATAATGAGATAGAAAGTAGATTCCAGATGAAAATAGTTAGTAGAAAAGTGTTGGCCCAAAGAAGGAATACATTACAATGAAGAATCTAAAACATCGCTCGTAGAAATTGATACAAATAAAGATGAAGATAAAGACTACTATGAAGTCACTACCTTCTTGAAACCTATCTTCTGGGGGATCTGAGTCATATAACTTTGAAGAGGCAAATGAATAAGAAGCAAAAAATGAAGTTCTCAATGGAGAAAAATGCACAAGCTATTGAGGAGACTTTTAAGATGACAAATGAAGTAAAAATAAAAAAAATTCTTAATTGACCATTGATGTGCTAGAAAAGAAAGATAAGACAGAATAACAATGGTGGAACATCGGAAGGCAAATGAAAAAGAAGTAATCATGATGAAGAAATTCACAACTTCAATGGATACCATGATTTTTCCTGTTGAATTAATGATGAAAGTCATGACATGAGGCAAAGTTTTGACTAATATGATCTAGAATACAATTCCATAAGATGTAACCACACAAAGAGTTACTAATCTATCATAGATAAAGAAGTATATGATAAAGAAGTCAAAAAAAAAACAAGTATTAAAGACAAGTCAAAATTTTTTAACTTTCTAAGGAATTTATATGATAAAGAAGTAAAAACAAGTATATGATAAAGAAGTATATGATAAAGAAATTCACAACTTTCTAAGGAATTTATATGCACTGATGCCACAAAATTTTCCAAAGGCTATGGAAAAATATATTGATAAAGAAGTATTAAAGAATATGATGATGTTGAAAAAATAAATCAAAAAAGACAAGTCAAAAAAAACTATATGAAAAATCTATCATAGATAGCTAAAGTTACTAATCTACTTGGAGATCTAAAGAAAGTATATATTTGGATATTAAATGTTGTGCAGCTTGGGAGACAACCCAAAAATAATTTTTTTTGCTTTCTATGATGAATAGATACTTCATAACACAACCCATGTACTTTATATCAAATCCCAAAACTCTTAAACTTATTTCTAAAACAAAAGTCCACCATAACTTTCAAACTTAGTCATGGTCATCATACATATATTTTTCTATTGGTGTTGATGTTTGAAGAGAGACTCATTTTCTTGGGGATGACCAATAATTTTGTGTGGATGTTTGTTTGGTACTCCATATACATAATAGTTTATGTGATTTTGTGTGTAAATATAGGTGTGTTTGCATGTATTTTAAAATTTATCAAAGAAATTTCACTAAATATTTATTTTGAAAAGATTTAATGATTATTAGTGAAATCATAGAATTCTTGGGGTGAAATTAATCGACTCGGTGGAGAAATGTTTTGTAAGGGATAGAAGTGATGGAAAGTTGTGACAATTTTCTTGGTATGACTTAAGTAGTTATGACATTCTTTCTTGCTCATAACTCTATCTAAATATTCATGACATTCTTTAAGTGCCACAACTCTATGACTGAGTTGATACAACCATTTTACTATATAATATATCCATCATGATCAAAACATTTTCTTTAAGTCATAAATGCACTAGACCTAAACTATTTTATGGTCACGGAATTATTTTTATATCATGACAACCAAGTATACCAGTAGTACAAGTAGTTGTGACATATTCTAGAGTAGCGACTTATTCAAAATAGAGAAAAAATATCAAGTAATGTGAGTCACAACGTCATTTTTTTTATAATGATATTTTGTTCAAGATAGAAATTACTCATGTCATAATTTTTCAAATTCTATAACTTTGTACAACAGAGTAAATATATCAAAGTCATGGTCAACTCCAATTTCATTACTTTATGTTATAGGGAGTTTTTACCTCAGTTGTGGTAATCTCTGAGACAAAACAATTTGATCATAAAGACTAGGCCAGGGTCATGTCTAATCCCAACATCAATAATTTGTATTAAAAAGAATTTAATCTCAATCATAATGATCTCATAGCCATGATATTTTTTTTGCAAACACAAAAGCAATAAGTAATGGTCATTCTTGATACCATGACATTATGTTATAGAGAGATAATCATCCTTTATAGCTATTCCTAGTGCCATGATATCTATTTTCTAGAGAATATCTGAATAGAAGTTAAAGTCATAACTTCAACTTTGTGTCATGACTTCTAGCTTGAAATATCACATGGATCCCTAGAATATAAAGGCTACACTTATTATACTTAGAAAGGGAATAAAAAAGAAAGGGAACAAGCATGCCATGAACCCTAGGTGATGCAAATTCAACTCCAATTAAGGTCATATCCATGGCAAACTACAACCAAATCACATTTTGAATTAGGGTTTTATACTTAGAAAATCTTGTGGGCATCATTTGGAAACCAAAAATCTATGAGAAGTCTCTTTATATATTTCACATGATTTCCTCTTCAATATCCAACTAAATAGAATTTTAGTGTTAGAAATGTAATTGTGTTTTGATGAATTATTAATTTTATGAGTTTTTGTTTTTTTATGTGGTTTTTGGATGTGGATGGATATTGATGTAATTTTGAACTAAAAATTAGGGTTTTGATAAATATGTCAGTTTGTACATGTTGGTCATAGTGATTGGTAATAGATAAGTCATAACATGGATTAATAAGATTTGATAAGAAGCAAGTGATGACCATTCTAATTTTAACATGTGAGATAAACTAATGTTTAAAACCCCAAAGTTAAGTAATAATAATTATAATGCACATAGTACTCAGAAAATTGAAAGCATAAATATATTTAAAATTACTTTATTATGTACTATCTAAAAGAACTAATATTTGAGTAATATGGTGTTTAATTAGAGGTGTCAAATGGTTCGGGCAACCTAGGCATGGTCCACAGCCAGACCCAATTTAGCAGTACCTAGCCTAACATGGCACAATCTAGAACAATGCCTAATGCTGGGCCAAGCTTACCATGGCATGGTTCTTGCCATGCTGGGTTGGCATGAGCCATGCCTCGTGTTTGGCTATGCACGTCCCATTTTCTTGACTTAGTGGGATGGTAAACAAGCCTAGGTGACCACCCAATGGGGGTCCCTTCAGGCATGATGGGATAGGCACAGTTTGAGTCTAATTTTTTTTAAACATTTATAACCCAAACCTATGCACAAGATGGGACATGGTAAGAAATTAGACTGCCCTGTCATGGGGTAGTCAAATTATTTTAAAAAAATAACAACGTGGTCAATGGTATTCTTTTGTAGTACATGATGGAAATTAGAATCCTAAATCCCATCATCCATGTGGCCAATGGGATTCTTTCTCTTTTGCAATGAGATTACTAGATTCTTTTGCAGCAGACAAAAAAATCCTTGATCCCATCAATCCAACATAGCCATGCAGCACTGTCGTGCCACTATGCTGTGTTGGGCCCTTAGACCTAGTCACCATGTTGTGCTTGGCATGACATAAAAATTTTACCATTCCATGTCTTGCACAACATGGTGGCACGATCATGATTTGAAAAAATGGGTCATACCAACACGACATGCCTATTTGACACCTCTAGGCTAAGTAGAACTTCTTACATAGAAGTTTTACTATAGTATAAAAATCATATGTATTTTGTGGAAGATCGTGACATGTAGCTCATAGGACACACACAAGTGGGGGAGACTCATATGAGATGATATCCATGTGAATCATTTGTGCTTGTATGATTTTCATAGGTGATATTTATGGGAATATATATATATTTAATTGTCATGAGTATAGTCTTATCAACTCAAAACCACAAACATAATTACTACACATCTTCGCACATTTTTTAGACAATTAAAGGTTTGAGAATAGAAGTACATACTCAAAATAATCATATGGGGTTGCTGACATTATTACCTAAAAAAGTACAAATACAAATGATCCTTACAATAAATGGTGTGTTCCTTTAGTGTTAAAATATGAAGAAAAAACTATTAGGTGATCATCCTTAGTAGTAATAGACTAATGGAAGATGTACAACCACCATGTATGCCAAGAGGGAACAAATGCATTTCCATAATAATCTACTCTTCATTCAATAACTAAACACAATATTGATCAAATAATTAAAATGTTCATTATGCATAATTATGTTCACCAACCCTAAAGTCTTAGTATATTTTAGAAGGTAAATTACATTTATTAATCACCTATTATTATTAGTTCATTATTGATTTAATTAACTATCAATACAATTCATACGAGATTGATTTTAAGTCTTATGTCTACTTTATTATATATATATATATATATATATATATAACTTATATACATAATGTTAAAATAGATGAGTGATTCTTACATAACTATATTTTGAGATCATATCAACTAATAATGAGTATTATTACTCTCACAAAGTAACAATAATGATGAAGGACAAGTAGAAGAAAGTAGAAAAGAAGAAAAATAAAAATAAAAATAAATCAAATGAATCTGAAGAAAAAGAAAAAGAAGAAAATGATGATGATGATGTAGAAGGAAAAAAATGAAAAAAATAGAAAAAGAAGAAGATGAAAAAAAAATAAGAAGAAGAAAAAGAGGTAGTAGTAGTAGTTTTAATAAAAGAAGAATAAGAATTAGCGGAAGAAAAAAAGATAAAAAAGAAGAAGACAAGCAAGAAACTTAAGAAGAATACAAAGAAAAAGATGATCAAGATGATGCAATAATAGAAGAAGAGAAGAAGTAGAAAAATAAGAATAATATGATGCTGATAAAGAAAAAGAAAAAAAAGACAATAATAATAAGCAAGAAGAGGGGGAGGAGAATAAAAAAATTTTACCACATAAAAATAAGATAATGATAAATAAATAGAATAATAATAATAACAAGCAGATAAAGAAAAAAAGATGAATAATAAGAAAAACAAGAAGAAAATGATAATCATAATGATAAAGAAAAAGTAAATGAAAAATAAGAAGGTAGAGAAGATGAAGATAAAGAAGAAGTAGAAAAAGAGGTAGAAAAGGAAGATGATGATAATGATAAATAAAAATAAAAAAAAGAACAAGAAGAAGAAAAAATGTAATAAAAGTTGAAGATATTAATGATAATGATAATAAAGAATAAGAAGAAGAATAAGAAGAAGATAAATAAGAAGAATACGAAGAAGAAGTAGTAGTACTAGAATAAGAAAGAGGAGAAGGATTAGGAGGAGGAGAAGAATATGAAAAAAAGGAAGAAGAAAAAGGATAAAGAAGAAAAAATAATGAATAATAAAAATATAATGATGATAAAGAATACGAAATTGAAGAAGAGTATAAATTAAGAAAAAGAAGGAAAAGAAGAAGTATAAGAAGAATAAGAAGAAGAAAAGAAGAAGAAGAAGAAGATTGATAAAGAAAACAAGAGGTAGTAGAAGAAAAAAAAGATGTTGATGATGATGATGTAGAATAAAAAGAATAAGAAGGAAAAAAATGAGATGATGAATAAGAAGAAGAAGAAAAGGAATAAGAAGAAGAAGAAGAAAAAGATGACGATGAAAAACAAGAAATGAAGAAGAAGAAGAAAAAAAAATGGCGAAGAAGAAGAAGAAGAAGAAGAGGAATAAGAAGAAGAAGAGAAGAAGAAGAAGAAGAAGAGGAATAAGAAGAAGAAGAAGAAGAAGAAGAAGAAGAAGAGGAATAAGAAGAAGAAGAAGAAGAGGAATAAGAAGAAGAAAAAGAAGAAGAAGAAGAAGAGGAATAAGAAGAGGA
>JAREIK010000618.1:129904-199904 GCA_029783825.1 Sapria himalayana
AAGTAGAATAACAGGATGTAGAAGAAGAAAATATTGATGAAGAAGAAGAAGAATTAGAATTAAAGGAACAAAACCAAGAAGAAGTGAAAAAATAAGAAGAAGTAGAATAAATGTAAATAGAAAAAGAAGAAGGGGAAGAAAAAGAAGTAGAAGAAGAAAAAGAAAAGAAAAAATTTTAAGAAGATGAAGAACAAGAAGAATAGGAAGAGGAATAAAAGAATAAGAATAAGAAATGAAGGAGGAGGAAAAAGAAATAGAAGAAGAAGAATGATAAGAGTAAGAAAATGAAGAAGAAAGTGATGTGAATGAAAAATAAGAATTAGAAGAAGAAGAATAATATGAAAAAAAGAATAGAAAGAAGAATAATAAGTGTTAAAGGAAGAAGTAGAAGAAGAAGAAAAACTAGAAGAAGAAAAAAAAAAGACCAAGTATAAAAAAAGAAGATAAAGAGTAAAACGAAGAAGAAGAAGAAGAGAAAGAAGGAGAAGAAGAAGTAGTAGTAGAATAAGAATAAAAAGAGGAAGACGAATAACACTAAGAAGAGATGGTGAAAGAAAATGAAAAAGAAGACGATTAAAAAGAAGATGAATAAGAAGAAAAAGATGATGAAGAAGATTAAGAAGAAAAAAAATGAAGAGTAATAAAATGAAGTTGAAGAAGAAGAAAAGGAGAGGAATAATGAGAGAAAGAAGAAAAGGAAGGAGAATTAAAGAGTCATAATAATAATAATAATAAATAGAAGAAGAAAAAAAAGAAGAAAAAAATGACAAAAAGGAAAACAAGAAGAAGAAGAAGTAGATGTAGAGGTAGATGAATAAAAAATAAAAAAAGAAGAATACAAAGAAGAGGAAAAAGAAGAAGAGAAAGAAGAAGAAGAGAAAGAAGAATAAGAAAAATAAAAAGTAGAGGAAGAAGAAGAAGTGGAAGATGAAGACTAAGAAGAAGCGACCGAAGAAGAAGAAAGAGACAAAAGAAGAAAAAAGAAGAAAAAAAAAGAAGAATAATGAGTTGAAGAAGAAATAGAAGATTAAGAAGATGAAAAAAATTAAGAAGAAAAGAAAGAATAAGAAATAAAAGAAATAGAAGAAGCCTTTCATTCTCTCTCATTTTTAAAAAATACTCTCAACGTTTTAGAGTGAGAAACAAAGTTTTTAGAGAGAGAAACTCAAAATTTTGGGAAGAAGGTGCACATTTGAAGCTAAAAATGGATGTAAAAGTCCAATTAGAAAATAAGGTGTCTTTTGCTTTAGTTTCACAAAAACTCACACACTCCAACCTTAGCTCCTCAAAATTCTCTTTTTTTTAAAACTATGATAACATTCCAGTCCGAAATTATTGCGAAGCTTGTTGAAAGCCATAAACTCTCACTAGTCGGCAAGTTCTCTCATGGCCACCCTCTAGTGAATGATATAAGGTTTTTTTGTTGATGCTCAAGCTGAAGGGAATAATTAAAGCCGTAATCCTTGATCCTAAGCATGTTCTAATAAAACTAACTATGAAAGAAGCCTTCCACACAATATGGCTAAAAGGACAATGACGCATACTGGGATGCCCAATGCAAGTATTCAAATGGACATAAAACTAATTTCCAATGGAGGAAACCTTTTTCACATCTGTATGGTTTCTTCTACCTAACCTTCTCATTCACTTTTTCGACAAAATAGTCCTTTTCTATATCACTTACATAGTGGGTAAACCACTACTAATGGACAAATCTACAGCCATGCTCACAAGGCCGATCGTAGCTTGAATATGCATACAAACTAACCTTAAGAAACATATCCCTAGCAGAATGGATCAAGGAGAAGGCAAGCAAAGCATCTAGCAGACTGTAGTTCTAAAAACTTTGCCAATTTATTGCATGACCAGCAAAAAACAAGGACATGGGGCATATGTTTGCTTGTCAATGGCAACTAACAGGGGAGAGGGGCAAAATAAGAGGAGGGAGAGAGGAGGCCAAAAAATTACCTTATAATACCAAAAAATAGTGAGGAAGGAGGGTATAATGGAAAAAAAGAATGTTCCTCCATCCACAGAGAAATCTGTGGAAGCTTCACTAGAGCATACATAGGGATGGATAGACACTAACATATTAACTATAAAAAGTTGGGTGGAAACAACAAGTAAGGGTGAAGAATAGGCAGAAATGGAGGTCTTGAATACTCCTCTACCCACAAAACTCTCAATGGAAAGGCAAGTGGACGAGGAAGCAAAGGAGAGGAAAAAAAATTGCAAATGCTTGCATAAATTAAAAAACTTACAGAATTAGGAAAGGGAGTAGGAGTTAAAAGAAACAAAAGAGTAAGAAACATTGAAGATGGTGAAATGGAATAGAAAGAAGTAAACGTGGGAGAAAAGGAGGCTGATTCAAAAAGTTGTATAATTCTCAACAGCAAGTGGGAAGGGGAAGATGGGGACGAAGAGAGGAAACAATATAGCAAAGATGATATTAGGATAGAGGAGGGATAGGCACAAAGTTAGAAGCGATAACTTTTAATCTTTAATGGATAGGGTTTGAATGGGGGAATGAAGGGGAGAGAAAAGGAACAAGTTCAATTAAACCACCTAAAAACATGAAAAAAAATCTAAAAAAAATATGATACAAAGTGTCTAACTAGGGCACAGGCAAAACTTAGCCCAAATGATGTTTAGATACATGTATTAGAATATTAGAGTGATAGCTACCACTCCCTCCATTAACACACTTAAAAAATTAATAAAACTACATAAAATCTATCTCATGATGATAGCCGAACTACTAGCAGAAATGGTACAAATAGATAAAGTAAATGTGTTGCTTAATATCAAAAAAACTTTGCAAATAAAAATGGTAAAATATGAGTATTATTGAAGGAGAGACTTAATTTGAACCTACTTATTGAATCAAAATGGTGAGTCTTAGTATGGAGAAAAAAGAGGAAGGCTTAATTGTAATTTCAATGTGAATAGAAGCACATTGGAAAGGGGGGGGGGGGGGGGGGGGGGTAGAAAGCCAAATAATGAAGCCATGTAGAACTTGATGATATAATAGATAATACTAGCATAATTGAAGCAAAACTCCTGGGAGCCAAATACACCTAGTGTAACAACTCGAAAAAATGGGGGGGGGGGGGGGGGGGGGGGTGTGTGATAAGGGAGAGATTAGATAAAGTTCTATTTAACTACCCTTAGATCAATAAGTACGGTATAATAAGTGTGAGGCATCTAAACAGAACATGCTCAGATTACTGCCCACTATTAATGATGGCCTAGAATCATCAAATAGGTAAGTGCACTGCATATAAATTTCAAAATATGGTGTCTTTGCATGCTTATTTTGAAAAGATTGTGAAAGAGGCATGGAATGCCTTAGAATTAAACAACCCTGTGCAAAACTTTACAAAAGAAAATAAGAAGGCCAACAAGTCTTCTAATAAAATGGAATATAAATCAATTTAGAAAAATCAACACTCAAGTGGTAGGAGCAGAAAAAAATGTAGAGAAGTTAGAAATAGAATTTTAAGATGACGAAAATGAAGAAAAAATGAAAGAATTAAGCAAATCAAAACCTAACCTGGGACTTAAGCTATACATGGAGGAAAGTATTTGGAAACAAAAAGATAAAATAAGATGGTTGAAGGAAGGAGATAGAAATACTATATTTTTTTAAATGGTGACAAAAATGAAAAACCAAAAAAGTATAATTAAGGGCATAGAAGATGAAAATGAGAAATGAGTAGAGGAAGAGGGGGAAATAAAAATGATTTTTGAGGGTTTCTTTAAAAATCAATTAAACTCATCAGGGGAGGTTGAAAGAAATATTTTCTTACAAGAAATCAGAAATACAGTTATTGAAAAGGATAATTACTTGCTAACCGATTTACCCAAGGAAGAGGAGAAAAAGGAAGCGGTCTTCAAAATGGACAAGGAAAGTGCAGCAGGTCCGAATGGCATGGGTAATAGATTTTACCAAGATACCTGAGAGATTATCAATGAAGTTCTTATTGCAGCTATTGGTTGGGTTTTATGTGGAGTAGAGATTAATAAATCATGGGTCAGCTCATATATAGTATTAATACCAAATATAGGAAATCCACAAAATTGTGAAGATTATAGACTAATAAGCTTATGCAACACGGTCTAAAAAATATTGAAAAAAATATTATAAAAAATGCGAAGTAATCTATTTCCTAAAATTATCTCAGAGGAACAAACAGGCTTTATAAAAGATATGTTTATGAATAAAAACATAAGCCTGGCAAATGAGATTATGAAAGAATTGGGATCCAAAAATCGAGGATGCAAAGTAGTTTTCAAATTAGATCTTTCTAGGGTATTTGATAGAGTAGAATGGAGCATCCTAAGTTTCATCATGCGAAGGATGGATTTTGTTAATTTAGTATATAGATGTGTCCCAAAATCTAGGGTCAAAATTCTCATAAATGGGCATATTTGTGGGGATTTCAGACAAGTAAGAGGCTTAAGACAAGGAGACCCACTCTTTCCTCCTCTCTTTAACATTTATTAAGAAACCTTGATAGTAAATATCAAAAAAAAAAGAATGCATGAGAGGAAAATATTAACATTCTATCACCCAAATAATATGCTCCTTGTTGCATGTATAGTATACACAAAAGATGTTATTGTATTTATAAATGCCAGCAGGAAATCCTTGAAAAATATGAAGCTTTTATTTTAGATGATGGAAGAGGAAATAGGACAAACATTGAATAAAAAGAAATGATAGTATATAATTTCATTAAAGGCCCCAGAAAAGGTATCTAAAAGAATAAAAAGGGTCACAGGGTTCACCTAGACAAAAAGGTTGTTTTGTACATGGGATGCCTAAAATATGAAGATTAAAAATGGAATATCTGAGTTTTCTTATGGGTAAGCTAAAAAAGAAAGTCGCAGGTTGGAAGGAGGACCTCCTAAATTTTGGAGGAAGAATAACATTTATTAATCAGGTTCTTCATAGCACAATAATGCATAACTTTATGGTGGTCCAGCCCCCAAAATCACTAATTAAAAAGCTTGATAATTATCTAGCTAACTTTATTTGGGGTAAGAAAACTAGAAAATCAAAAATTCATTGGAAAAAATAAGAAGATTTATTTTTCCCGAAGGAAGAGGAGGGTTTAAGACTTACTTGCTTAAATACAATTGCTAGATCATGGGCATGTAAAAGATGGTAAAGGCTAAAAGAAAATAATAATTTATGGGCACACTACATCAGAACAAAATATTGTGTGGAAAACAACATGAATAAAGATAGCAAAAAGAAAAAATCATTGCAAACATGGAATGATGGAAATAAATGAGGGCACAAAGAGAATTGATGGAAGCTCACTTCAAGCTCACCAATAAAGGATGGAAATAGACTCCAAACCCCAATGGAGCCTTCTCAATACGATCAGCAAAAGAAATTGTTAGAAATAAAAAAAAACACACATCTGATTCAAAAATTGGTCTAGGAGAGTGATGTTCCACAAAAAAATATTTGCTTTTATATGGAAAGTACTTTTAAAGGCCATACCAGTGGAAGTTCTAATTCAAACAAAAGGTATAAAGCTAGCCTCTAGATGTGAATGTTGTGCACACAATACGGAAAATATCTATCATTTATTTTCACATGGAAGAATAGCAAAAAAGTTAAGGTAGCATATAGAAACATAATTGTAAATAAAAAATAGTCATTCTACCCTAAATAAAAAATTACATTTATGGAGCACCTCCAAAAACAATAAAACTTTTAAATGGCCCACAAATAATTTCTCGCATGTAGTGATTTGGTGCATTTGAAAGACAATGAATAAGAATATATATGAACGGTTTCAAATGCAAAGTGAAAGCATCATTAAGGATATTAGGAGAGAAATAAGCAATATATCGCTTGGCTATCCAATAAATATATAATAAGGTAAAGAACATTGTTATTTGAGAGTTAGGTGGAAACTGTCAGTTAAACAGACAAATGATATAGTAGCAATGTGCACAAAATGGAATAGGCCACCCTTAGAGAAAGTTTCAATAAACACGGATGAAAGTTTTAATAGGGAAATGGAAGCAACAAGTGGAGGAGGAGCTTTAAGGGACTCGGATGGTAATATAATCTTAGCATTCCCAATAAGCTACCAAGCAAGCTTATTACTTCAAGAAGAAATACAAATGCTAAAAAAGGCCTACAGCTATGCAAAATGGAAAACATAAAGGACATCATGGTTAGTGTAGATTCTAAGCTCTTGATAGAATTGGTAAAAGGGAAAATAGAGATGTGAAGGTATGAGGAAAAAGAAGATGAGATTAATGTACTAATGAAAGAGATGCGGGGCACAATTTCACACATATTTAGGGAAGCAAATGCCATAGCAGACAAACTAGCTAGAGAAGGCCTCAAAGAAGGATGGCGGGTGTATGGTAAAGACATCCTGGTAAGATTCAAAGGGATGATATATTTAGATAGCATAGGTTTTCCATATGTTAAGATAGATAAATGAAAGGGGGTAATGGGTGAGCTAGTTTCAGGTGGTTTTCTAATAAATAGTATCATGTGTATCTCTATGTTTGTAGTGTAGTGTGGTATACTAAATTTCAAAAAAAAAGCTAGAGAACAAAAATTTCACAAATACTATGGTATGCCTCATGTTTGTTGTATATTGACAAGTTTCAGGTATAAAAAGCTTATTTGTGCACATACATTTTAGCTAGCAACCAAACCTTATAGGCACTAAGGTATGAATTAAGTTAGAATAATGGGGTGAAAACTGTAGGTAGTACAGGGTCCTACAGTATATGAATATAGCATGTAGTAGATATAAATGCAAACATATATCTATAGTAAATGTGCTGGCAGGTATGCAAGATTTAGCAGGAAAAGGATACTACAGAGGCATGGGGAAAGGGATATAGCTACAGTTTATCAAGCAGAAGTGAAGATTCATATATATTGGAGCTAATAAGCATACACAAGCTAGGACATGAAGATATGCTCTGGTAGGATTGGCCTTTTATACGAGCAGGAGCTGGAAAACAAGTGTATAAAATGAAGGTAAGAAGTATTTTTTGCAGGTATGTGAAGGGCCAAGATGGAGCAGATAGAGGCATCACATAGAGACAAAGTTTATAGGCAATAAAGGAACCACCTGGCAATAGAAGGGGAGAAAGGACTCAAGCATAAAGAAATTTATCAAATGCATATTATTTTTTTAGATTTGATCTATATTTTTGTAAATGTAATAAGAGGGCATGGGATAAAAGGGAAAAAGGGTAGAGACGTATATGGTATGACATGTTTGTATATGTGTAGGTGTTGGAAAGAAATGTATAAATTACAGGTAGGAGGTAATTTCTGTAGGTATTTGAAGATCAAATATGGAAGAAATGGAGGCAAAGGATATGGAGAGCAAAAGCAAGGGAGAGAAGACTAAAGTATAAGGAATTTCAAATAAAAATTGTTTCTAGAATTGAGCTACTCTACTTTATTGTAAAAGCAATAAAAAAGACAGTGGATAGAATGAGAAATGGGTAGAGATGTATATAAAATGCCATGTCTATTTTGGGATTGTGGTGGCTACTATAGGGATTATGCTATGTAAGGAAAAGGGGCACAACAAAGGGAATAAAAAAAATAGGCAATAGAAAGAATGATGAGATGGACAGTGACAAAGGCTATGAGAGACACTTTAATGCAGAGAAAGAGCTAGGAGGAAATAAGGCCTAACGGGAATAGAGAAGGAACAATAGAGGAGATGAGAACAGACACCATTGGTAGTTTGAAAAAAGGCCAAATTAAAGCCTTATAAGGCAATGAATTTAATGTTTTTAGTTTCTTGTATCTAGAGAAGAGGAATGGATTGTAAGGGGAAGGAATAAAGGAAGCAAAAATATAGTTTGTAACAATGGTATTCCATCGCCAAAAGAGAGAGCTAAAATAAATAAAACAAAGCTTAATAAAAAAAAGTAGAAGGGGAATAAGTAGAAGAAAAGAAAAAAATGAAGGAAGAGAAAGAAAAATAAGATGATGAGAAAGAGCAAGAAGAATAAGAAGAAGAAAATGAAGAGGAAGAAGGAGAAAAATAAGATGATAAGAAAGAGAAAGAAGAAGAAGAAGAAGAAGAAAAAAGGGAGGAGGAAGAAGAAGAACAAGAAGAAGAAGAGGATGAAGAAGAAGAGAAAGAAGAAAAAGAAGAGGAAGAAGAAGAAGAGAAAGAAGAAAAAGAAGAGGAAGAAGAAGAAGAGAAAGAAGAAGAAGAAGAAGAATAAGAATAAGAAGAAGAGAAAGAAGAAGAATAATAATAATAAGAATAAGAATAAGAAAAAAAAGCTGAAGAGTTAGAAGAAGGTGAAGAAGAAGAGGAAAAAACAAAAAAAAGAAGAAGAACAAAAATAGAACGAAGAAGAAGATAGAACAAAAAAGATAAAAATAAGAAGAAAAAGAGTAGGAAGAAGAAAAAAAAATTAATAATAAAAAGTAGAAAAAAAGAAGAAGAAGAAGACTTATAATTGGAATAAAAAGAAGAAGAAGAGGAGGAGGAGGAGGACGATGAGTTAGAAAAAAAAATTGAAGAAGAAGTGGAGAAAGAAAAATATGGTGAAAAATAAAAGGAAGAGTAAGAAGAAAAAGTAGAATAATTAGTAGAGAAGAATGAAGAATAAGAAGAAAAAAAAAATAGAAGAGGAAGAAGAGAAAAAAAGAAGAAGATAAAGAAGAAGAATAATAAAAAGAAGAAGAAGAAGAAGAAGAAGGGGAAGAAGAAGAATAATAATAATAATAATAATAATAAGAAAAGAAGAAGAAGAATAAGAAGAAGAAGGGGAAGAAGAAGAAGAAGAAGAGGAAGAAGAGGAAGAAGAAGAAGAAGAAGTGGAAGAAGAAGTGGAAGAAGAAGAAGAAGTGGAAGAAGAAGTGGAAGAAGAGGAAGAAAAAGAATAAGTATAAGAAAAAGAGCACACAAAACAAGAAGAAATAGAGGAGCATGAAGAAGAAGAAGAAGAAAACGATGAAAATGAGGAATAAAAAATTGAAGAAAAAAAAATTGAAAAAGAAGCGGATGAAGAAAAGAAGAAGAAGAAAATGACTAGAAAGAAGAAGAATAATTATAATAATAATAATAAGAGGAAGAAAACAAGAAGAAGAATTAGAATAGGAAGAAGAATATAAAGAAGAAGAAGAAGAGGAGGAGAACGAAGAAGAAGCAGAAGAAAAGAAGAAGTGGAAGAAGATGAGGACATTGATGAAGAAAAGGATGAAGAAAAAGAAGAAGAGAAAAAGAAGAAAAAGTAGAAGAAGAAGAGGAAATGGAAGAAGAATAGGAAGAAGAAGAGGAGGAAGAATAGTAATAGAAAGAGGAAGAAGAAGAAGAAGAAGAAGAAGAAGAGGAAGAAGTAGTAGTAGTAGTAGTAGTAGTAGTAGTAGAGTAGAATGAAGAAAAAGTAGAAAAAATAGAAAAAGAAGAATCAGAAGAAGAAGAATAAGAAGGAAAAGAAGAACAAGAGGAATAAGAAAAGGAAGAAGAAGAAAAAGAAAAAGAAAAAGAAAAAGAAAAAGGAGAAAAGGATGATGAAGAGGAAGAAAAAAAAGACTAATAGGAAGAAGAAGAAGAAGTGGAAGATGAAAAAGAAGAAAAAGAAGAAGATGTAGAAGAGAATGAAAAGAATAAAAAGAGAAAGAAGATGAGAAAGAAAAATAAGAAGAAGAATAAGTGGAAGAAGAAGAAGAATAAGAAGATGAAGAAAAAAAGAAAAAGAAGAAGAGAAAGAAGAAGTAAAAGAAGAAGAGGAAGAAAACGAAGTAGTAGAAGAGAATGAAAAGGTAGAAGAATGATAATAATAGGGGGAAGAAGAATAAGAAGGGGAATAATAAAGGTGGAAGAGAAATAAAAATAAGAAGAAAAAGAAAATAAAGAAGAATAATAAAAATTAGAAGGATAAGGAGAAAAAATAGAAGAAGATAAAGAACAAGAGGATGGATAAGAAGATGAATAAGAGGAAGAAGAACAATAAGAGGAAGAATAAGAAGAAGAAGAAGAAGAAGAATTAGAATAGGAGGAGCAGCAAGAAGAATAAGAAGGAAGAGAAGGAGAATAGTAAGTGAAAGAAGAAAAAAAAAGAATATGATGATGTAGAAGAAGATGAAAAATAAGAAGAAAAAGAAGAAGAAGAAGAAGAAGAAGAAGAAAAAGAAGAAAAAGGAAAAAGAAGAAGAAGAAGTAAATGTAGAAGGTGAGAAAGAAAAAGAAGAAGAAGAAGACAACATGAAAAAGATGAAGAAGAAGAAGAAGATGATGATGATGATGATGATGATGATGAAAAAGAAGAAAAAAAAGAAAAAGAAGAAGAAGAAGAAAAAGAAGAAAAAAAATGAAGAAGAAGAATAAGAGGAAGAAGAAGAATAAGAAGAAGAGGAAGAATAAGAAAAAAAAAGAAGAAGTGTAAGAAGAAGAAGAAGATCATAGAGAAAAAGAACAAGAAGAAGAAGAAGAAAAAGAAGAATAAGAGAAAGAAGAATAATTTGAAGAAGAGAAAGAAGAAGAATAAGAAGAAGAGGAAGAAGAAAAAAAAATAAGAAGAGAAAGAAGAAGATAAATATGAAGAATAGGTTTAAGAAGAAGTTGATGATGAAAAAGTAGAAGATGAATAAAAAGAAGAATAATAATAATAATAATAAGAAAATGTAGAGGAAGAAAAATAAGAAGAAGAAGTAGAAAAAGAAGATTAAGAAGATGAAAAAAAAATGGAGGAAGAAGAAGAAGAAAAGGAAGAATAAGTAGAAGAAGGGGAATAAAAATAAGAAGAAGAATAAAAGAACAAGAGGATAAAAAAGAATAAGATGAAGTGGAAGAAGAAGAAGAACAATATAAAGAGGAAGAAAAAAGAAGAAGAAGAATAGATAGAAGAGAAATAATAAGATAATGAATACGAAAAGAATAAGAAGTTGAGAGAAGAAAAAGAAGAAGTGACTGAAGAAAAATAAGATGTGGTAGAAGAAGAAGAAAAAAAAATAGAAAGAAGATGATAATGATGAAAAAGAAGAAGAGGAGGAGGAGGAGTAGGAGTAAAATGAAGAAAAGAAGAAGTGAAAGAAGTTGAATTTGAAGAGGAAGAGAAAGAAGAAGAAGAAGAAGAAGAAGAAGAAGAAGAACTTGAAGAGGAAAACAAAGAAGATGAAGAAGAATAAGAAGAAGAAGAAGAAAGAGAAGAAGAAAGAGAAGAAGAAGAAGAAGAAGAAGAAGAAAAAGAAGAAGAAGAAGAGGAAGAAGAAGAACAAAAAGAATAAGAATAGGAAGATAAAAAAGAAAAGGAAAAGAAGAAGAGGAAAAAGTGGATGAAGAGGAAGAAGAATAAGAAGAGGAAGAAGAAGAAGAAGAAAAAGAAGAAGAAGAAGTAGTAGTAGAAGAGGAAGAAGAAGAAAAAGAAGAAGAAAATGAGAAGGAAAAAGAAGAAGAAGAAGCAAAGGAATAATTAGAAAAAAATGATCAAAAATAAAAGAAGAAGATGATGAAGAAGAAGTAGTAGTAGAAGAGGAAGAAGAATAAAATTAAGAATAGGTAGTAGAAGAAGAGAAAGTGTAAGAATAAGAAGAGAAAGAATTGAATGAAGAAGATAAAGAAGAAGATGATGGTGATGAATAAAAGAGTAAGAAGAATAAGATGAAGAGGAATAAGAAAAAGAATAAGTAGACAAAAATAAGAAGAAGTATAAGATGAAATCTAATAAGATAGAAGAAGAATAATAATAAGAAATTGAGAAATAAGAAGAAGACTAATAAGATGATATGGATGAATAAGTAAAAGTAGAACAAAAATTAGAAGAAAAATATGATGAAAAATAGGAAGTAGAGGAAGTAGAAGAAGAAGAAAAAGAATAAGAGGTAGAAGATGAAGTAGAAGAAAAAGAGGAAAAAGAATAAGAAGAAGAAGAAGATGGAAAAGAAGAAGAATAAAAATAAGAGAAATAAGTATAAGAAATATGGAAAAAAAAGAGAAATTTGAAAATAACATGATGATGATGATGATGAAACAGAAGTAGAGGAAGAAGAAAATGAAAAATAACAAATATAACAAGAAGAAATAGAAAAAGTAGAAGAAAAAAAAGTAGAAGAGAAGGAGGAAGATGATGATGATGATGATGAGAAGATGGAAATGAAGAAGAAGGAGAAGAAGAAAAAGGAGAAGAAGAAGTAGAAGAAGAGGAAGAGGAGGAGGAGGAGGAGGAGAACGAAGAAAAGGAGGATAAAGAATAAAAGGATGAAAAAAAAGAAGAAGAAGAAGGTGATGCTGAAGAAAAAGAAGAAGATGAAGAAAAGGAAGAATAAGAAGATGATGATAAAGAAGAAGAATAATAATAATAATATTTTGAAGAAGATGAAGAAGAAGAACAAGTGGAAGATTAAAAAGAAGAATAAGATGAAGAAGAAGAAAAAAAATTAGTAGCAGATGGGGACTTTCCATTAAAGCAGAAAATGATAAGGTAATAATTAGGAAAGAAGTATCACTTTTGATGCAATGGACATGCGAAAGTATAAATCTAACAAATATTTCAGTACTATTGTGGAAATTAATTTCTCATTTGGTTTCATTGGATCTAGTTATACAGACCAAAGGAATCAGCCTAGCCTCCTAATGTGGGTGCTCCCTCAATTCAATAGAATATATACACCACTTGTTTTCAAAATGAATGGTCGCCTATGAGATATGATAATACTTGGAAACTTTATTGCATATTAGATATTCTCACTCATCTTTAAAGAATAGACTTCTAAAATGGAGGAATCATAAATCATCAAACAAAGTGGTAGCTTGGCTTTAAAAAATATAAACACATGTAGTTTTATTGAATATTTGGAAAGCACACAATTAATATAAGATGAAGGTTGTGCTATGAGCTTCTCTATCATCTTGAGAAAAATTAAAGAGGAGATTTCAGAACATTCTGAGGAAAAACCACTCAAACTAGTTAAAAAGATATTGACTCAAAATTGCAGGAAATTTGGAGCCTTGCTTCTACAAAGCTGGCACACACACAACCAGTTTCGTTCAGCTAGGAAAAACCCTTCGCATGGAGAATTGGCACTCAACACATATGATAACTTCATAAGGGAAACATGTATTGTAGTGGGAGGGGGCACTTAGAAACCCTTCATGCACGACTCTATTGGCCTTTTCTCTACCTTATAATGCCACCTCGACTCTTCAAGCAGAGGTAAGGGCATTATTAAAGGGTTTGCATTTGTGCCTAAAATAATAATATAAAGATATTCAGATTCAAGTGGATTCAAAGTTATTGGTCGGATTAATTAAAAATAATTTTGTAATGTAGAAACATTAGGATGAGAATGGAGAGATTCAAATGCTTATGAAAATCGTGATTAGCACAATTGAACACATATAAAAGGAAGCAAATAGGCTAGCTAATAGCTTGGCCAGTGTTGGAGGAGGGGTGTAATCATGTCTACATGGGCACACTAACAAGTGAGCTAATGGGAATTGAGAGATTGGATGGTATGGGAGTAGCCTAATACCAGATGCTCAACAAGTAGGGAATAAGAGATAAATAGAAGCATTGTACACCTGTTATTGTAACTACTTTTATAGCTATTGTATTAGCCTCTTGATGAGAATATACAAATCTAAACTATAAACATTTTATTGTAGAATGTATTTTTCTTTTGCTTCTGTCTAGTTTTTCAGATCTAAGATAGAGGAGCTGTAAGTAGATAAAAAGAGGAAGAGATCATAATCTTAACTGAGTCTAGGAGCATTCCATAAAGATATATATTGATATAAGTAGGTTGGAGTGAACGGTGAGTTAATTGCATTAAAGATATACTCATTGGTAGAATAGGATTTGTGGTTGTAGAAAAAGCTATAGATACTTTACATGAGGGGGTAGAAGCAATGGATGCTAGAGCCAGAAAGATGCACTAGCTGGAATGGATGGAGCTGAAGAAGAGAAGAAAACAAAAAAAAAACCTATAGCAGAACAACTTGATTAGGGCTATTTTGTAAAAAATTATGAATGCATATATGTTTTCCATACAAGTGTATACATCTATGGATGTAAGATAGTTGAAAAAGCTATTATAGGGGCTGATGATGCACTAGCTGGAAGTAAGGTAGGGGATGATGATATACTAGTTGGATGCAAGAATAATGGAACGAAGATGAGGAAGCTTTAGTTGGGGCCGAGGCACTAGCTAGAAGCAACAGAAGCAAGCTGATACTCTAGCATGTGCCAATGAGTGAAGCTAGGGCAAGTATGATGCGCTTGCTAAAATGGTAGGAGCAGAAGAAGAGGGGGAGATAAAAATGTTGGAGTAGAGCAGTGTGCAATGAAGCATATTATGACTATTTTGTGAAAGATTATGAATGCTTATATGTTTTTCCTGGAAGTGTAATAAAGTTGTGGATAAAGGATAACTTAGAAAGCTTTAGTAGGGGTAGATGATACAATAGTTGGAAGCAAGGAATGAAGCCAGTTGATGATGCCAACAAAGGCTGATGATACATCAATTGGAAGCAAGTACAATGGATGATGCAATTAAAAGGAGGCAAGTATATGGGCAGGTCATGCTGCAATTGAGAGGGGTAGAAGATGATGCAATGGAAAGGGATAAAAGATCTTGCATTTGATGTTGAAATTAAAATGAGGCAACTATTATTTCATCCAGAGACAAGGAATGCTGAAACAAATATGAGAGAGACATGGGATTTTGGACAAGGGTAGATGGGCACAAAGAGAGATTTAGAATGAAAAACTTGAAAAATAAAAAACATAAGAATGCAATTACAACAAACCAGAGCTGGAATTATGTTTGGTCATGATTGTTTGAAGGGGCTACCACCTTATGGTTTTTATTTAATTCTTTTTCTTAAAATGCGAACAATGTAACATGGTTTTGTCAGTTTTTTTCTTAGAGTACATGATTTAATTGAGCCTAAGACATGTTAGGTTGGATACACTGGATATGTAAAGTTTTTCCTTCTCCACAAGTGAAGGTTTTATGAAAAGTAAAGAGTAACTTTTAAAATAAGATGATGATGAAGATGAAGATGAAGAAGAAAGATGAAAGAGAATAAGAAGAAGAAGTCAAAGAAGAAAGAGAAGAAGAAAAAGAGGAAAAAAAATAATAAGATGATGAAGAAGAAGGTAGGGGGGAAGAAGCAGAAAAAAAGAAGGTGATGATCAAGAAGGAGTCAAAGAATAAGAAGAGGAGGAATACACATACGAAAAAAAAGAAAAAAATGAAGAAAAAGAAGAATAAGACAAAAAAGAAAAAGTACAAGAAAAAGAAGTATAAAAATATAAATAAAAATAATAATATATAATAATAATAATAAGAAGAAAATGAAATAGAACATGAAGACAAAAAAGAAGAAAAAAATAAGAAGAAAAAAAAAAGAAGAAAAAGTAGGAGGAGGAGGAGGAAAGGAAGAAGAATAATAATAATAATAATAATAATAATAATAATAATAAGTAGAAGAAGAACAAAAAGACTAAGAAGAAGTGGAGAAAGAAGAAGAGGAGGAGGAAAAAAAAGAAGAAGAGAAAGAAGAGGAGGAGGAATAAGAAGAAGAGAAGGAGGAAGAAGAAAAAGAAAAAGATGAAGAATTAGAAGGAGAAGAGGAAAAGAAGGAGGAGAAGAGTAAGAAGAAGAAAAAGAAGAAGAAGAAGAAGAAGAAGAAGAAGAGAAAGAAGAAGAAGTAGAAGAGGAACAAGAAGAAGAGGAGGAGGAGGAGGAAGAAGAAAATGAGGAGGAGGAGGAAGAAGAAGAATAAGAAGAAGAATAAGAAAAAGAAGAATAAGAATAAGAAGAAGACGAATAAGAAAGAGAGGAAGAGTAAGAAGAAGAATAAGAAAAGAAATAAGAAGGAGAAGAATAAGAAGAAGAACATGATGAGAAAAAAGAAGAAGAAGAAGAAGAAGAACATGATGAAAAGAAAAAGAAGAAGAAGAAGAAGTAGTAGTGGTAGTAGTAGTAGACGAAGAAAAGAAGAAGAATAAGATGATGATGATGATGAGAAAGAAAAAAAAGAAAGAAGAAGAGGAATAATAAGAATAAAAAGTGGAGAAGGAAGAAAAAGAAAAAGAAGATGAAATGGAAGAAGAAGAAGAAAAAGAATAAAAGAAGAAAAAGGAAAAAGAATATGAAGAAAAAAAATATATAAAAAAAAGAAAAAGAAGAAGAAGAAGAAGAAGAAGAAGAATGAGAAGAAAAAGAAAATGAAAATGAAGAAAAAGAAGAAGAAGAAAAAAAAAAGAAGATGATGATGATGAAAAAGTAGAACAAGAAGAAAATGGGTAGAAGAGAAAGAAGAAAATGAAGAAAAAGAAGGAGAAGAAAAATAATAAAAAAAATAAAAAAATAATAATAATAATTAGAAGAAGAATTAGAATAAAAAGAATAAAAAGAAAAAGAAGAAAAGAATAAGAGGAAGAAGTAGAATAGGAAGAAGTGGAAGAAGAATAAGAACTAGAGGAAGAAGAAAAAAAAGAATAAGAATTAGAAGAAGAAGAATAAGATGATGATGATGAAGAAAAAAAATAAGAAGAAGAGAAAAAAATATAATAAAAAGTGGCAGAAGAAGAAGAAGAAGATGGGTAGAAGAGAAAGAAGAAAAAGAAAAAAAGAAGAAAAAAAAGAAAAAAAAGAAACGGAAGAAAAGGAAGAAAAAGAAGAAAAGGAATAAACAGAAGAAAAGGAAGAAAAGGAAGAAAAGGAAGAAAAGGAAGAAAAGGAAGAAAAAGAAGAAAAAGAAGAAAAAGAATAAAAAAAAGAAAAAGAATAAGAATAATAATAATAATAATTAGAAGAAGAGGAAAAATAAAAAAAAAGAATACAAACAACAATATGAAGAAGAAGAAAATTAAGAAAAAAAGGAGGAGAAGAAGAATGAGATTAAAAAGAATAATAATAAAAAAAAGAAAATAAAAAGAAGTAGTAGTAGAATAAGAAGAATTGGAAGAAGAATAAAAAGAAGTGGAAGAAGAATACGAACTAGACCAAGATAAAGAATAAGAACTAGAGCAAGATGAAGACAAAGAAGAAGAATAAGAATTAGAAGAGGAGGAATAAGATGAAAAAGAAGAAGAAAACTAATAAGAAGAAGAAGGAAATAATATAATAAGAATTGGCAGAAGAAGAAGAAGAAAAATAAGTGTAGAAGAAAAAGAAGAAAAAGAGGAGGAAGAAGAAGAAGTAGAAAAAAGAGGAAGAGGAGGAGGATGTTGGAGAAGAAGAAGAAGAAGAAGAAGAAGAAGCGAAAGATTAAGAGGAATTATAAAATGCAGTAAAAGAAGGGAAGAAGAAGAAGTATAAGAAGTAGAAGAAGAAGAGGAAAAAGAAAAGAAGAAGAAGAAGAGGAAAAAGAAAGAAGAAGAAGAAGAAGAAGAGGAAAAAGAAAGAAAAAAAAAGAAGAAGAAAAAGAAGAAGAAGAAGAAGAATAAGAAGAAGAAGAAGAAGAGGAGGAGGAAAAAGAAGAAGAAGAGGAAAAAGTAGAGGAAGAAGAAGAATAAGAAGAAAAAGAAGAGGAAGAAGAAGAAATGAGAAGAAAAAGAAGAGGAAGAAGAAGAAGAAGAAAAATAAGAAGAAGAGGAAGAAGAGGAAGAAGAAGAAGAAGAAGAAGAAGAAGAGGAAGAAGGAGAAGAAGAGGAAGAAGGAGGAGGAGGAGAGGAAGAAGATGATGAAGAATAAGAAAAAGTTGGAGAAGAAGAAGAAAAAAAATGAAGAGGAAGAAGAAGAGGAGGAGGATGAAGAAGAAGAAAAAGAAGAAGAAGAAGAAGAAGAGGAAGAAGAGGAAGAAGAAGAACAAGATGATGAAGAAAAAGAAGAAAAGGTAGAAGAAGAAAAAAAATTAGAAAGACGAAGAATAATAATAATAATAAATGAATAAAAAGAGGATAAAAAAGAAGAAGTAGATAAAAAAAGAATTAGGAAGAAAAAGATGATGGGCAAGAGAATAAAAAAAGAAGAAGTAGATAAAAAAAAAGAATTAGGAAGAAAAAGATGATGAGCAAGAGAATAAAAAAATAAGAAGTAGATAAAAAAAAAGGATTAGGAAGAAGAAGAAGATGAGTAAGAGGAAGATGAAGAAGAAGAAAAAGAGAAAGACAAGAAGAAGAAGAAGAAGAAGAAGAAGAAGAGAAAGTCAAAGTAGAAGAATAATAATAATAATACGAATAAGAAGATGAAAAAGAAGATGGATAAGAAGATGAGGAAGAAGATGATGATGAAGAAGAAGTGATGAAGAGGAAGAAGAATAGTAACAAGAAGAAGAAAAAGATGTAGGAGGGGAAGAAAAAGAAGAAAAAAAGAGAGTAAGAAGTAGAAAAAGAATAGGAATAAGAAGAAGATGAAAAAGAAGAAGAATAAGAAGAGGAAGAAGAATAAGAAGAAATAGAAATAGAAAAAGAAAAAAAGAAGAGGAAAAAAAGAACAAGAAGAGGAAGAATATGAAGAAGATGATGAAAAAAAGGAAGATGAAGAAGAGGTAAAATAGGAAGAAGAAAAGAGGGAGAATAGGAAGAAGAAAAAGAGGTAGAAGAATAAGAAGAGGAAGAAAAAGAAGAAGAAGAAAAAGATGATGATGAGGAGGAGGAGGAGGAGGAAGAAGAAGAAGAAGAAGAAGAAGAATAAGAAGAAGAAGTGGAAGAAGCCGAAGAAAAAGATAATGAAAAAAGAAGAAGAAGCTAAATAGGAAAAAGAAAATGAAAAAAAATAGGTAGAACAGGAAGAAGAAGAAAAAAAAGTAGATGAATAAGAAGAATTATAGGAAATAGAAGAAGAAAAAAAAAATAAGAGCTAGAAGATGAATAAGAAAACAAAGAAGAAGAATAATAATAATAATAATATGTAGAAACATAAGAAGAAGAAGAAGAATAATAATAATAATAATAATAAGAGGAAGTCAAAGAAGAGGAAGAAGAAAGGAAAGTAGAAAATGAAGATAAGGAAGAAGAAGAAGAAGATGTAGAGGTAGAAGAAGATGAAGAAAAGCAAAAGGGGTAGAAGAAGAATAATAATAAGAGAGAGAAGAAGAAAAGGAAGAAGAAGAAGAAGATGATGATGATGATGATGATGATGATGATGATGATGAATACGAAGTAGAACTATAAGAAAAAGATGAAAAAGAAGAAGAAGAAGTTGAAGAAAAAAAAGAAAAAGAAGAAAAAGAAGAAAAAGAAGAATAAAAATAAGAAGTAGAAGAGGAGGAGGAGGAATAAGAAGAGGAAAAAGAAGATGAAGTAGGAGAAGAATAACAATAAGTAAAATAGGAAGAACAAGAAGATGATGATGAAGAAAAAGTTGATGAAAAGAAGAAGTATAAGAAATAGAAGAAGAATAATACAAATAAGAGCTAGAAGAAAAATAAGACTACCAAGAAGAATAAGAAGTAGAAGAAAAAGAATATTAAGTGGAAGATTGAAAAAAGATAAAAAAGAAGAAGAAGAAGAAGAAGAAGAAGTGGAGAATGAAAAGGATGTAGAAAATGAAGAAGTAGAAGAAGAAGAAAAAGAAAAAGCAAAAGAGGTAGAAGAAGAGGAGGAAGATGATGAATAAAAAAATGATGATGATGAATAAGAAGAAAAAGAAGATGTATAAAAGGTAGAAGAAAATGAAGTAGTAGAAGAAAAAGAAGAATAAGAAAAAGAAGAAGAAATATAGGAAGAAGTAGAAAAAAATGAAGAAGAAGAAGAAGAGTAAGAGGAAGAGGAAGAAGAAAAATAATAAGAGGAGTAGAAGGAAGAAGAAAAATAATAAAAGGAGTAGAAGGAAGTAGAAGTAGAAGAAAAAGAATATGAAGAGGAAGAAAAAGAAGAAAAATAATAAGAAGAAGAAGAGTATGAAGGAGAATAAGTATAATAAGAAGAATAGAAATGATAAGAAGAATAGAAAGAAAAATAAAAAGATGAAAAAACAAAAGAAGTAGAAGAAGAAGAATTGGAATAAGAAGAAACAGAAAAAGAAGATTATGATGCTGAGTAAGAAGAAGATTAAAAAAAAGAAAAAGATAAGGTTGAATATGAAAAAAAAGAATAAGAATAAGAATAAGATGAAAAAGATGAAGAACAAGAAATAGAAGGAGTAGAAGAAGAGGAGGAATAATATAAAGAAGAAGAGGAAGAAGAAGAAAAAGAAATACAGTAAGAAGAAGATAAAAGATAAGAATAAAAAGAAGAAGATGTATTGAAAAAGAAGTGGAAGAAGATGAAGAAGACGAAATATTAGAAGAAGAAGAAAAAGAAAAAGAAAAAGAGGAATAGGATGAATAAAAGGAAAAGAAAAAAACGAAGAAGTATAGTTAGAAAAAGAAAATAAAAAAGAAGAAGAAGAAAAAGAAGAAGAAGAATAGGAATAAAAAGAAAAAGAAGAAGAAAGTAGAAGAAAAAGAAAAAGAATATGAAGAAGAGATATTATAATAAGAAAAACATGAAGAAAAGGAAGAAGATGATGAAGAAGAAGTAAAGAAGTGGAAGAAAAAAATGGATATTAGGAAGAAAATGAAGATGAAGATTAAGAGGAAGCAAAGAAGAAGTTGAAGAAAAAGTGGAAGAATAAGAAAAAGTGGAAGAATAAGAAAAAGTAAAAGAAGAAGTAGAGGAGAATGAAGATTTAGAATAAAAAGAAGAAGAATAATAATAAGATGATGATGATGATGATGAGAAATAATAAAAGGAAGAAGAAAAAAAAGTTGATGATGACGAAAAAGAAGAAGAAGAGGAAAAAGAATATGAACAAAATGAAAGAGAATATAATGAAGAAGAGGAAGAAGTAGAAGAATATGATAATGATGATGCTGAGGAAAAAGAAGAAGTAGAAGAGAACGGAAAATAAGAGAAAGAAAAATAAGAACAAGATTAAGACGAATACATGAAGAGGATATTAAAAAAAGAATAATAATAATAATAATAATAGGAAGATTAATTAGGAAAAAAAAAGTAGTAGAAGAAGAAGAAAATGAAGAAGAAGTGCAAGAATAAAAAGATGAAGTAGAAGAGGAAAAGGAATAAAGAAGAAAAAAAAGAAGACGATGAAGAAGAAGAATAAAAAGATGATGATGATGATGATGAATAAAGAAAAAAAACAAGAAGAATATGATGATGATGAATAAAAAGGAGGAAAAAAATGAATAAAGAAGAAGAAGAAGATGATGATGATGATGAACAAGAAATATGGGACGAAGAAGAAGAACCCGAAGAAAAAGAAGTATTAGAAGAATAAGAAGAAGTGGAATAAGATAAGAAGAATAAGAAGAAAATGAATATGAATGAAAGAACATCAATAAGTAGAATAAAATGATAATGATAAATAAAAAGAAAAAAAAATTAATAAGAAGAAGAAGATGTTGTTGATGATGGTGAAGAGGAAAGAGAAGAAGAATAAGAAAAGGAATACGATGAAGTAGAAGATAAATAAGAAAAGATGAAGTAGAATAGAAAAAAGATGAAGAAGAATAGGAAGAATAATAATAATAATAGTAAAAAAAAAATTGGAAGAAGAACAAAAAATTGATGATAATGATGATTATGAAAATGAAGAAGAAGAAGAAAAAGAAGTGGAAGAAGAAGAAGGAAAAAAAGATTAAAGACAAAAAGAAGAAGATGAAGAAGAAATAGAAAAAGAAGAAGTAGTAGAAGAAGGATGAGAGTAAGAAGAAGAAGAAGAAGAAGAAGAAGAACGAAAATAATAAGACGAAGAAGAAGAATAATAATAATAATAAGAATAAGATGAACAAAAAGAAGATGTATAAAAAGAAGAAAAGGATTAAGAAAAATAAGAAGACAAAGAAGAAAGAGAATAAGAATAAAAAGAAGAGGAAGAAGAAAAAGAAGAAGTGGAAGAATAAGAAGTAGTATAAGAAGAAGAAATAATAGTAGTAGAAAAAAAAGTAGGAGAATAAAAATAAAAAGTAAATGACGAATAAAAAGAAGAAGAACAAGTAAAAGTGGTAGAAGAAGAAGAATAGAAAGAAGAAGAATAATAATAATAATAATAATAATAAAAATAATAGAAAGAAGAAGAAGAAGAATAATAATAATAATAATAATAATAATAATAATAATAGAAAGAAGAAGAAGAAGAAGAAGAAGAAGAAGAAGAGAAAGAATAACAAGTAGAACCAATAATTGGAAAATAAAGAAGAAGAAAAAAAAATAAAAAGAATCTGATGATGAAGAGAATGAAGAAGAAGAAAAATTAAAAGAAGTCTAAGAAGAAGAAGAAGAAGAAGAGGATAAAAAAGAACTAGAAGAACATAAGAGAAAAAAAGAAGAAAAGCAAAAAGAAGAAGAAGTACGTGGAAGAGGAATAAGATGAATTAAAATAATAAAATAATAAATGGAAAAGGTAATAAGAAGAAGAATAATAATAATAATAATGAGAAGAAGAAGAAGAAGAAGATTAAGAAGATGAATAAGTAGAGGAAGAAGAAGAAGAAAATATAATGAAGAAAAAGAGAATGAACAAAAAGTTAAAGAAGAAGAATAA
The DNA here is from genome assembly GCA_029783825.1 of Sapria himalayana. NCBI lineage: Eukaryota > Viridiplantae > Streptophyta > Magnoliopsida > Malpighiales > Rafflesiaceae > Sapria > Sapria himalayana. The sequence goes on from JAREIK010000618.1 coordinate 152,370, forward strand.
GAGGATATAGAAGAAAAAGATTAAAAAGTAGAACAAGAGTAAAAAGAATAGGAAGAATAAAAAGAATAAATAAAAGAAGAATAAGAGAAAGAGGAAAAATAAGAATTTGTAGAGCAAGAAGAATAGGCAGAAGAAGAAGAGTAAGAAGAAGAGAAAGAAGATGAAGTAGAATAAAAAGAAGAGTAATTATAAGAATAAGAGTAGGGTGAAGAAGAAGAAGATGATGATGAAAAACATGAAGAAGATGAATATGAAGATGAAGGATAAGTGGAAGAATAATAATAATAATAATAATAGTAAGAAGAATAAGAAAAGAAGAAGAAGAACATGAAGAAAAATGAAGATAATAAGATAAATAAATATAAAATGAAGAATAAAAAAATAAGAATAAAAAAAGAAAGAGAAGTAGAATAAATAGCAGAGGAAGAAGAAAATAAAGAAGAGAAGAAAGAAGAAAATGAAAATTAGAAAAAGAAGAAGAAATGGAAGATGATGAAAAAAAAGTAGAAGAGGAAGTAGAAAAATAAGAAGAATATGAAAAAGAATAAGAAGAAGAAAAAAAGAGAAATGAAAAGAAGAAGATGAAGAAGAATAAGAGTAAAAAAAAGAAGAAGAAGAAGATGATGATGATGATGTGGAAAAATAAGAAGAATTAAAATAAAGAAGAATAAGAGAAAGAAAAATAAAAAGATGAAGAAGAAGAGGAAGAAGAAGCAAAAATGATGAAAAGAAAAAAAAAGAAGAATAAGAGGTAGAAGATGAATAAAAAAGAAAATAAAAAGAATAAGAAAAAGAAGAAGATGATGACGAATAAGAAGAAGAAGATGAGCAAGAACTAGAAGAAGAAGAAAAGTAAGAAGAATAAAAGGAAGAATAATAATAATAAATAATAATAATAATAATAGGAAAAAGTAGAATAAAAAGAAATTGAAGAACAAGAATAATAAGAGGAAGAAAATAAAAAACAATAGGAAGAAAAATACTAATAAGAAGAGGATAAAGAAGAAAGGTAGAATAAAAGAAGAAGAAGCATAAGAAAAGGAATAAGCTAAGGAAGAATAAGAAGTAGAATAAGAATAAAAATAAGAATAAGAAGATGACGTAGATAAAGAAGTAAAAAAAATAAGATGATGTATAAGAAGATGAAAAAGATAAAGAAGAAGAGAAAGAAGAGGAAGAATAAAAAGATTATGTTGAAGAAGGGGAATAAAAAGAAGAAAATGAAGTAGAAAAAGAATAACAATAATAAGAAAAAGAAGAAGAGAAAGAAGCAAAAAAAGAAAAAGAATAGTAATAAATAGAAAAGAGGAGGAATTAAAATAAGAAGAAAATGAAGAGAAAATTTAGATGATGATGATGATGAGAATGACGATATAAACAAGGAAGAAGATGTAGAAGAAGAAAAAAGGAGGAGGAGGAATAAGAAGAAGAAGAAAAAAAAAGATAAAAAATAATAGAATGATGAATAAGAAGAAGAGAAAAAAGAAAATTAAGAAGAATAAGAGAAAGAGGAATATGAAAAAGAAAAATAAGAAGAAGAAGAAGAAGAGGTAGAAGAAGAAGTAGTAGAAGAAGAATAGGATGAAGTAGTAGAAGAAGTAGAAGAAGAATAAAAAGAAGTAGAAGAAGAAGAAAAAGATGAATAAATAAAATAAGAGGATGAATATAATAAAATATGAAGAATAAGAATAATAAGATGATGAGGATAAAGGAGAAAGGTAGAAGAGGAAGTAGAAGAAGCCAAAGAAAAAGAACAACCTGAAGAAGAAGAAGAAAAAGAAAAGAGAGAAAAGAAGAAGAAGAAGAAGAAGAAGAAGTTGTTGTAGAAGAATATGAAGAAGGGTAAGATAAAGAAGAAGAAGAAGAAGAAGAAGAAGAAGAGAAATAAGAAGAAGAATAAGATAAAAAAATAAGGAGATGAATATGAGATCGAGGATGAAGAAGAAAAAGAAGAAGAAGAAGTGGAAGAAGAAGGGATAGAAGAAGAAGAAGAAGAGGAAGAAGAAGAGGAAGAAGAAGATTAAGAATAAGAAGAGTAAAAAGAAGTGTAAAAAGAAGAAAAATAAGAAGTCGAAGAAGTGGAGGAAAAAGAAGTAGAAGAGAAAGAATAAGAAGGTGAAGAAGAAGTTGATTATAATGATGATGATGAAGAAAAAAATAAACAATGAAGATGAAAAAAAGATGATTATGAAGAAGATGAAGATGAAGAAGAAGTAAAATAAAAAGAAGATTATTAAGTGGAAGAATAAGAAGAATAAGAAGAGGACGTAGAAGAAGAATAATAAAAAATGATGTATTAAGGATGAGGAGGACAAATAATAAAAAGAGGAAGAAGAATAAGAATTAGAAGAGTAATAAGAAGGTGAAGATGTAGATAAAGAAGTATATGAAGAAGAAAAAGAAGAGAAATAAGTAGAAGAAAAGAAGTGGAAGACTAAAAATAATAAGAAGAAAAATAATAATAGAAATTCGAAGAAGAATAAGAAATATGAAAAGGAAAAAGAAAAAGAAAAAGAACACAAAAAAGAAGACGAGGAAGAATAAAAAGAAGAAATAGAAGAAAAAGTATAGAAAGAGGAAGAGGAAGAAGAAGAAGAAAAATACCAATAAGAAAAACAAGTAAATGAGGAAGAAGGGAAAGAAGATTAATAAGAAGAACAAGAAGAAAAAGTAGAAGAAGAGAAATAAAAATAAATAGACAAAGAATAATAGAAGAAGAATAAAAAGTAGACGAAGAATAATATTAAAAAAAATTAAAATAAAAAATTAATAATAATAATAATAATAATAATAATAATAAGTGGAAGACTAGGAAGAATAAGAAAAATTTGAAGAAGAAGAAGAAGTAGGAGAAGTAGAAAAGAAGAAGAATTAGAAGAAGAAGAATAAGATGAAAAAAATAAGAATAAGTAAAAGTTTAAGAAGAATAAAAAGAATAACAGAAAGACATTGAAGAATAGGAAGTAGGAGAAGAAGAAGAAGAAGAAGAAGAAGAAGAAGAAGAAGAAGTAGTAGTAGTAGTAGTAGTAGTAGTAGAAAAGGAAAAGGAATAAGAAGAAATTGAATAAGAAGAAGAAGAAGAAGAAGTGGAAGAGGTAGAATAAGAATAAGATGATGAGTAGAATTCTTAATATTATTAATAATTCTATTAATAATAAGATTATTATAAAAGAATAAGATTATTAAGAAAAAAATGTTAAAGAGAAAAAAAAGATGAAGAACAAAATGATTAATAATAAGGTTAATAATTCTATTAATAATAATTCTATTAATAATAAGATAAATAATAATAATAATGAGAACAAAAAGATGAAGAAAAAAAAGACATTAAAGAGATAAAAGAAGAATAAGATGATGAAAAAGAACAAAAAGAATAGGAAAAATAAAAGTATTAGAAGAAGAATAGGAGAAAGAGGAAAAAGAAGAAGATGAAGATGAAAAAGAAGAAAAGAAGAAAAGAAGAAAATGAAGAAGAAGTAGTAGTAGAAGTAGAAGAATAAGATTATGAAGAATATGAAGAATAAAAATCAAAAAATTGAAAAAGGAGAAGATGAATAATATGAAGAAGAAAAAGAAAAAGAAATGAAAGAAGGAGAAGAAGAAGAAGAAGAAGAAATAGAATAAGAAGATAAAGAAGAGGAGAAAGAAGAAGAAGAAGAAAAATAAGAATAAGAATAACAAAAAAAGAAGTGGAAGAAGATGTGGGAAAAGAATAAATAGAAGAAAAGAAGAGAGAGAAAAAGAAGAGGAATAGGAAAAAGAAGAAAAAGCATAATTGGAAGAGGAAGAAATGGAATTAGAAGATAAAGAATTATAATAAGAGGAAAAGGAAGAAGAAGAAGAAGAAGAAGAAGAAAAAAAAAAGAAAAAGAAAAAGAAAAAAAAACAAGAAGAAGATTAGGAATAAGAAGAAAAAAAAGAAGAGGAGAAGGAAGAGAAAGAATAATAAAAATAAGAAGAATAAGAAAAAGAAGATGAGAAAGAAGAAGTGGAAGAAGAAGATAATGAAAAAGAGTACGAAAAAGTATAATAATAATTAGAATAAGAAGAAGTTAGATAGGAATAAAAATAGAAGAATTAGATGTTGAGGAAAAAGAAGAAGATATTAAACAAGAAGTGGTATAAGAGGAAGAAGAGGAGGAGGAGGAGAAAGAAAAAAAGGTGGAATAAAAAATGAAAAATATGCTAAAAAGCAGAAGAGTAGGAGGAATAAGTTGAAGAAGAAAAATAAAAAGTAGAGTAAGACCTATAAGTAGTGGAAGAAGAAGCAAAAGAAAAGAAATAAGTAAAAGATAGAAAAATAAGAATAGGAAGAAGAAAAAGAAAATGAAAATGAAAAAAAAAGTGGAAGAAAAATAAGATATAAAAGAGGAAGAATAAAAAGAAGAAGAAAAAGAAGAAGAAGAATAGGAAGAAGAATAGGAAGAAAAAAAAGTACAATATGAAGAAATAGAAGACTAAGAAAATAAGAATAATAATAATAATAAGTAAAATAGGAATAAAAATGAAGAAGTATAGGAAGAAGAAAAAGAAGATTAAGAAAAAGAAAAAAAATGTAAAATTAGAATAAGAATTAGAAGAATAAGTAAAAGAAGATTAAGAAGTAGATGAATAGGAATAAGAAGCAGAAGCAGAATAAGAAAAAGAACGACAAAAAATTAGTAGAAATAGAAGAGGAAGAAGAGAAAAAAGAGAAAGAAGAGAAAGAAGAGTAAGAAGTGGAAGAAGAAGAAGAAAAAAAAAGAAGATGATGATGAAGAAATGGAAGAAGACAAAGAAGAAGAAGTGGAAGAAAAAGAAGAGAACAACAGTAGGAAGACAAAGATGAAGATGAAGAATAAAAAGAATAGAAGAAGTAGTAGAATTGGAATATGAATTAGAAGAAAAAAATATAAGATGAAGAAGAAGATGAAGAAGAAGAAGAAATGGAAAAACAGAAAAAAAAGAGATAATTGAAGAAAAATAAGAGAGCAAATAAGAAGAAAAAAAACAATAAGAAGAAGAAAAAGAAGAAGAAAAGAAAGAAGAAAAGGAAGAAGAAGAATGGGAAGAAAAAGATGATAATGATAAACAAGAAGAAGAAATGGTATATGAAGAAGAAGCGGAAGAAGAAGAAGAATACGAAGAAGAATAAGAAAAATCATTAAAAAGAAAGAAGAATAAAAGTATAATGTTTAAAATTATAAAGAAGAAGAAGAAGAGAAAGAAGAAGAACAAAAAGAAGAATAGGAAGAAGAAGAAGAAAAAAAAAAGTAGAAGAAAAAGAAGAAGAATAAAAAAAAGAAAAAAAGTAAGAAGAATAAGATACAGAAGAAGTTAAACAAGTTGAAAAATAAAAAAAAAATAGGAAGTGTAAGAAGAAAAAGAAGAAGAAAAAAAAAACAAGAATAAAAATAAATATTAGAAGAATAATAATTATAAAAAGAAATATTAGAAAAAGAAAAATATGAAAAAAAAGAGGAATAGGAAAAAGAAATATAATAATAAGGTGAGGAAAAAGAAGAAGTATAAGAAGAAGAGAAAGAAGAATAATAAAAAGAGGAAGAACAAAAAGAATATAAGGAAAAAAATAAAATTAACAAAAGGAAGAATAAGAATATTAATAAGTAAATGAAGAAGAAGTAGAAGATGTACAAGAAGAATAAGAAAAAATAGAAGAAGAGGAATAAAAAGAATAGAAAAAATAAGAATCAATAGAAGAAGACGAAGAAAAAGAAGAGGAAAATATTGAAGAAAATGAAAAATAATAATAGGAAGAAGAAGAGGAGGAGGAAGTGGAAGAAGAAAAAAAAGAAGAAAAATAAGAATAAGAAGAAGAGTAAAAAGAATAAAAAGAAGAAGAAGAAGAAAATAAAAAGTAGACAAAGAAAAATTAGAAAAGAAAGAAGAATAAAAATAAGAAGAATGGTTATAAAAAGAAGAAGTGGAAGAAGAAAAATATGATGATGAAGTGGATAAAGAAAAAGAAGAAGAAGAGGAAGAAGAATAAATAGAAGAGGATGGGGAAAGAGAAAAAGAACGAGAACAAAAGGAAGAAGAAAAAGAACAAATGAAAGAAGAAGAATAATAACAAAAGTAAAAGGACATAGAAATAGAAGAAGAGGTAGAAGCAAACAAAGAAGAATAAGAAGAAGATGAATAAGAAGAAATAAAAAAGATAAATGGAGAAGTGAAAGAAAAACAAGAAGAAGACGAAGAATAATAATAATAATAATAATAATAATAATAATAATAATAATAATAATATGAGGAAGAAGAAGAAGAAAAATAAAAATAAAAGAAGAAAAAAAAAATCGAAGAAGAAGATGATGATGATGAGAAACAAAAAGGAAGAAAAAGAAGAAGAGGAAAAAGAAAAGGAAGAAAAAGAAGAAAAAAATAGAGGAAGATGATGAGATAAATATAAAGAATAAAAAGAAGAGGAAGAATAAGAAGGGAAAAAATAATAAGAAAAAGAAGAAGAAAAAAGTGTAAGAAAAATAATAAAAAGAAGAAGCAGGATAAGAAGATAAGAAGAGGAGGAGGAGGAAGAAGAAGAAAAAGAAGAAGTGGAGGAAGAAGAAAGAAAAAGAAGAAAAAGGAAGAATAATAACAAGATGAAAAAGAAGAAAGAACAACGAAGAAGCAGACCAAAGAAGAAGAACCAGAAGACGAAATAGAAGAGAAGTACAAGAAAAAGAATTATAATAGGAGAAGAAGAAGAAAAAAAGATGAGATGCAGAAAAATAAGAAGTGACGGAAGAAGAAGAAGAAGTGAAAGAATAAGAAGTGAAAGACGGAAGAAGAAAAAATGAAGAAGAAGAAGAAAATAGAATAGGTAGAATCAATAAAAGTAGTGGAAGAAAAGAATAATCATAAGAGGAATAAAAAGAAAACGAGGAGGAGGAGGAAGAAGAAGTAGAATAACAGTAGGAATAAAATCTAAAGAAAAACAATATGATGAAGAAAATGAAGAAAGAAAATAGAATAACATTAAGAGAAGAAGAATAGGAAGAAGAATAAGCAGAGAAGAAGAAGTACGACAGAGAGGAAAGAAGAAGAAAATGAAGAAGAAGCATAATAATACGAATAACTAATATATAATAATAATGAGTTATAGAAGATGAAGAGGAAGAAGAAGAAAAAGAAAAAGAAAAAGAAGAGGAGGAGGAGAAAAATTAAGAAGAAGAGAAAGTAAAATATAAAGTAGAAGATGAAGAGGAAAAGGAAAATGAATAAAAATAAGAAAAGAAGTATAAAGAAGAAGAAGAATAAGAATATTAAAATATGAAGAAGAAGAGAAAAAAGAAAAAAATGAAATGGAAGAAGAAAAAAAAGAAGTGGTAGAGGAATAAGTTGAAGAAGAAGAAGAGGAAGTGAAATAAAAAGATAAAGAAAAAAGAGGAAGAATATGAAGAATAAAAGAATTAAAAAAAAGTAAAAGAAAAATAAAAAAAAATAGGAAGAAGAAGAAGGAGATGCAGGAAGTGATTGAAAAATAAGGAAGAAGCAGTGGAAAAAAAAGAATAAGTATAAGTAGGAAGAAGGATTAATAAGAAGAAGAAGAAAAAAAAGATGAAAAAGAAAAAGAATAAGATTCCGAAGGAAAAAGAATAAAAAGAAGAAGAATAAGAAGATGAACAAGTACAAGAAGAAGAGAATGGAGAAGGATGAAAAGAATAAGAAGAATTAAAAGAAGTAGAAGAAGTAGAAGAATTAGAAGTATAATTCGAAAGATGAGAAGGATATGAAGAACAAGAAGAAAAAGAAAAAGAAAAAGAAAGATTAGAAGAAGAAGAAGCAGAAGAAAAAGAAGTAGCAGAAGAAAAAGAAGAAGGTGAAGGTAAAGAAGAAGAAGAATATTAATAATAAGTAAGAAGAATGAGGAAAATAAGGAGAAGAAGAATAAGAAGAAGGAGAAGAAGATGATGAATAAAAAGATGAAGAAATGATTAAAAAGAATAAAAAGAATAAGAAAAATTAAAAGAAGGTAAAGAAGAAGAATATGAACAACATGAAAATCAAGAGAAGGTGAAGAAGAATAAGAAGAGAAGGAGTAGGAGGAGTAGAAGATAGAGCAAAAGAATTAGAAGAATAATAATATGAAGAAGAAGGAGAATAAGAAGTAGCAGAAAAAGAAAAATATGGAGTATGATGAGATGAAGAAGAAGTAGTAGTAGCAGAAGAAGAAGAAGAAGAAGGAAGAGAAGAAGAAGGAAGAGAAGAAGAAGATGAAAAAAAATAAGAAGAAGAAAAAGAAGAATAAATATAATAAAAAGGATAACAGGTAGAAGTAGAAAAAATGGAGAAAAATAAAAAGTAGAAGAAGAAATAGAAATAGAAAAAGAACAAAAAATAAGATTAATAAGGAGGTGAAAAAGACGAATAATAAGAATGAGAATAAGAAGAATAAGGACAAGAGGTATAATAGAAGTACAATGAGAAGGAGGAAGAGGAGAAAAAGAAATGTAAGAACAAGAAATAAAAGAGAAGGAGAAGAAGAACAAGAATGAGAAAAAGAAGAATACGAAGAATAGAAAGAATAGAAGTCGGAAGGAGGAGGAAGAGGAGAAAAAGAAGTGAAAGAAAAGAAGAAGAAAAATAAAAAGATGCACAAGAATTAGAAGAAGAAAAAGAAAAATAAAAGAAAAAAAAGAAGGAGAAGGAGAAAGAGATGAATAAGAAAAAAGTAGAAAAGGAGAAGTAGAATGAAAAGAATAATAATTATAAGAAGATGGAGCAGAAGAAGTAGAAGTAGAAGGAAAAAGGAAGAATTAGAAAAACAAGAAAAACTTGAAGAAGAAGAATAAGCAGAAGGAGAAAGATAATAGGTAAAAGAATAATAAGTATTAGAATAATCAAATTAAGAAGAAGGACAAGAAGAAAATGTAGGAGGATGAGGAGAAGGAATAGAAGAAAGAAGAAAAAGAAGAAGAATAATAATAATAATAATAATACTAATAAAGAAAAGAAGTAGAAAAAGAAGAAGAACAAGAAGAAGAAGAAGTAGTAGTATTAGTAGAAGAAGAAGAACAAGAAGAATAAGAAGAAGAAGAAAAAAAAAGAAGAAAAAAGATGATAAAAAAAGATGATTATGAAGAAGGAGAATAAAAAAAGATGAAGAAGAATAAGAAGAAGAAAAAAAAACAAGAAAAGGAAAAGGAAAAAGAAGAAGAAGAAAAAAAAAGGGGAAGAAAAAAAAGAAAAAGTAGATGAAGAAGGAGAATAAGGAGAAAAAGAAAATGAAGAAGAAGGAGAAGTATGAGTAGCAGAAGAAGAATAAAAATTGAGGAAGAGGAAGAGGAAGAATAGGAGGCCAAGAAAAAGATGGAGGAGGATGAGGAGGATGAAGACTAGTAAAAGTTGAAAAAGAAGATGATGAAGGAAAACAAGAATAAGAAGACCAAAAAGAAAAAGAAGAAGAAGAAAAAGAAGAAGAAAATTAAATGAGAAGAAAAATAAGAAGATGAAGAAGTAAAGAAGGAGGAAGAGGGGGAGAATAAAAAAAATAAAAAAAGGGTGAAAGAGAAGAAGGAGAAGAAGGAGAAGATAACAAGAAGGAGAAGAAAGAAAAGGATAAGAAGATGAATAAAAGAAGAATATGATGGAGAATAAGAATAAGAAGAAGAATAATAATAATAATAATAATAATAATAATAATTAGAAGAAGTATAAGAAGAAAGGGAATAAGATGAAGTTTGAATATTAAGAAGAAGATGAAGAAAACAAGAAGATGATGAAGTAGGAGGACAAGGAGAACAAGTAGAAGAATAAGAAGAATAATAATAATAAAAAGAAGAAAAAGATGGAAAGTATAAGAAATAGGAGGAGGAAGAGAATAATTAGAAGGAGAAGAAGAAGTAAAAGTAGAATAAGTAGAAGTAGATAGAGAAAGAGAACAAGGAGAAAAAATAAAAAAAAATGATAAGAAGAAGAGAGAGAAGATAGTGAAGAAGAAAATAAAGAAGAAGATGATGATGAATAAAAATAAAAAGAAATGAATAAAAAGAAGAAGAATATGAAGAAAAAGTAGTAGTAGCAGAAGAAAAATAAGAAGAAGAAGAAGAAGAAGTACAAGAAAAATAAGAAAATATGAAGAAGAACAAGAAGAAGATGAAGTCGAATAATACGAAGAAATATGGGGGGGGAGGAGGAGAAGAAGTATAATAAGAATAATATAAAGAAGAAAAGAAAAGGAAGTAGAACAACAAGAAGAAGGACAAGAAGAAGAAGAAGAAGAAAGAGATGAAGAAGAAGAAGAAGAAGGAGAAGAATAAAAAGAATAAAAAGAATGAGGAGGAGGAGGAGGAGAATAAGAAGGAGAAATAGTAGAAGGAGGTTGAGAAGATGAAGATGATAAATAGAATAAGAAGAAGATAAAAGAGAAGATGAATAATGAGAAGAAGAAGAAGAATTATTAGTAGAAGTAGAAAAATAAAAGAAGATGCAAAAGTATAAGAATGAAAGAAGGAGAAGAAGAATAAGAAGAAGAAGAACAATAACAACAACAACCAAAGAAAGATGGAAATAAAGGAGGAGGAGCAGGAGAATAAGAATATGAAGAATAAAAATAAAAATAAAATTAATAAAAGAAAAAGAAGAACAGAAGAAATAGAATAAGAAAAATAAGAAGAAGTAAGAGAATGATAACAAGAACAAATTTCAAATAATATTAAGTAGAAAAAAGGAGAATAAGAGGAAGGATAAGTTGAAAAAAAATAAGTAGGACAACTAGAAGAAGAGGGTGTACGAGAACGATAATAATGATAAAGAGTAGGAGAGGTAGAAGAAGGATTAGGTGGAGTAACACAAAAAGAAAAGGAAGTACAAAATAAAAGAAGAAGAACGAGGAGAGGAGGAGAAGGAGAAAAGAAGAAAGAGAAGAAGAAGGAAGTAGTAGAAGGAGAAGAAAAAGAGTAGAAGTAGAAGAAAAAGATGATTAAGAAAAATAATAAGTAGTAGAAGGAAGGAGAAGATGCAAAAGGTGAAGATTAAAAGAAGAAGGAGAAGAAGAAGAATAACAAAAAAAGTGAAGAATAAGAAGGCCAAAAATGAGAAGAAGGAGAAAAAAAAAATAATGAGAATAAAAATAAGAAGAAAAAAAGAAAGAGAAAAAGGAGGAAAAGAAAAAGGAGTAGGAGGAAAAAAAAGGAGTAGGAGGAGAAAAAAAAAGGAGATGGGAAGGAGAATAAGAAAGAGAATAAGAAGGAGAAGAAAAAGTTATTTTGAGTTTAATATAAAGATCAAAGTTATAAGTTTAATCTCTAATAGTTATGTTATTAAATCCTTTGACCTCAGATCGCTATAGTTCTCAACATAAAGGATATTTCATTTATATATATAACATTGTCTTTAATCAGATGACTATAAATGTTTATACTTGAACAAATAAAAATTATGTAGTAAGATATGAGCCGATTAAGATGGAATTTTACTCTCTTATTATAAGAAAGATATCTTTGGGTCCCCCGACCATTGAGACTGAGAAATACATGGTTTATGCTTAAATGAATTGATGGAGATCGATATCATTGTATTAGTCAGTCTAATGTGGTTGTGATTAATCAATGATAGAATGATATAAGGTTGACTTTATCCATGCCTTATATTCTATCAATATATCATGAGACCAAATGATTAGTCATTAGCTATATTAAGTTTGTCTAGGATCTTGCGTTTTTAATTTAACTTGGGTGGGCATAATGTCTTTCAGAAGCCACTTATGACTTGTAGGATCAAAATATTATTTAGGACTACTGTCAATGTTAATTGAACCCAAAGGTTCACATATTAAAAGGAATAATTACAGTTATAGGTTTTTACTCTTTATAGTAATTTAAAATGATGAGATTATTTTAGATCACAAATATCAATTTGTTATTATTTAAATTAAAATTTAATTTTGAGAAAGGTTTAATTCATGATTTAAATAAATAAATAATTGTTACATTTTACTCTTTAATTCATGATTCGAATTTATTCATGATTATTAATTCGAGGTTTTAATAATAAATTCATTTAAACGAGTTTTTAAGAATTTTAATTTAATTATCATTTAAATTTGTTACTTTATTTTTTTAAGTTGTTATTATTTTGTTTATGAGAAGACGAATTTGAACTAGAATTCAACAAGATCGTTTATTATTTGTTCATGGTGTGATACTTGTAGAGAGTGACTTTTTTTAACCAATGTGTTTGGCAGATTATTACTATTTTTTTCAAGGGTTGTAATTAAAAAATATGGCTTGCATGCCATTTTTGTTTATTGTAATTTTTTATTGTTGTAATAAAACAAGATAGATAATGCAAACCATTTGAAGTCATGCAATCCCACCATGATGATGGAGGAGTTAAGTGTCCTATGCACAAGTTGGTGGTCAAATCAACTTCATGAAGTTGCTTATTACTACTGAGGAATGACTATTGATCTTCATATTAGATTATGTAGATCAATCTAGATTAAGGCCATATTATGATACGTTTATTATATGCATGTAAGGAGATTGCTATGTTGATGTTATATGATTATGTGATACTAGATATATGATGAGATCTATTAATTAAAAATTAAAATCGAATCAAGATCCCTCCCATAAAATTTAAAGTTAACATGCTATCCATATTTAAACACTTGTCAAACATTTTATCACCTTAATGGGGGTTCTACCAAAGTAGAAGTACATAATGTGATATCAGTGAGACAAGATGAGTAATGGTGCTACCCATGTGTTTAAAATAGTTTAACTTTATTAAGTTATCAAAATGATTTTTGGCCTAATGGCATTAGATGAGATTTTAACATGCCTGGGACAAATGATGTCAAAATCCCATAAATAATCTAAGAAATGCATGAGATGTAATTGGTAAGAGTTACCTATCTAAATAACTTAATTTCAAGTGTCATGCCAAAGCTGACTTAAAGTTGAGTAAAATATAGATTTTAAATATTATAGATTATATAATTATTATTGAGGAGTATTAATTTAGGGAGAATTTTTTATAATCAAAATACTTATTGAACTTGCATTAATTGTAGATGGTCAACTTTAAACAACAACAATTCTGCTATGTCACTGCGATAAGTCTTTGAGAAGGATAAACTTACCAGGACTAACTTTCTTTTAATTTCAAAATTGAGAATTGGTTCTCAAACAAGAAAGGATGCTTTAAGTCCTAGATGAACCTCTCCATAAAGAACCAACAGATAATGCTTTTAGAGATGATAAGAATGCTTATGATAAGAACCATAATGACTCTATTGATGTTGCATGCTTGATGCTAGTTACCATGAGTTCTAAGCTTCAAAAGTATATAAAAAAATATGGAAGCTAATAATATGATCTTCAATCTTAAAAAAAATTCCAGCAACAATCAATGAAAAAAAGGTATGAGACTACCAAGGCACTGCAATCTTGCAAGATGGCTAAGGGTGCTTTAGTTAGTGCTCATTTCTAAAAATAAAAAGTTATATGAGCACATTGATAGGCTTGGATTTTCATTGAGCCAAAAGTTTGCAACTGATTGATCTTGAATTCATTTTTGATAGTTTATTGCCAAGTTTTCATGAACTATAACATGAATGAAATTGACAATTCTATCTCTGAGTTGGATATGATGCTTAAAACTACTGCGCAAAATATTAAATCTCAGGCCTGATCATGTTCTAATGGCTCAAAATAGAAAGGGATTCAAGATTAAGGAAAAGGGAAAGGGAAAGGATAAGGGCAAATGAAAGTCCAATGCTCAACCCAAACCCAAGACTAAAACCTCAAAGGAGGTATTTGTTTATTTTTTAATAAACTAGCCATTGGAAGAGAAACTACAAGTTGTATTTAGAGGATTTGAAGAAGAAGAAGACTAGTGTGACTAGTACTTCACAAATTTATGCGATACAAATTATTTTTTTTTCTAATTCCTAAGTATTAGATATTGGATGTGGATCACACATTTGTACACATGTGCAAAGACTCAAAAAAAGTGTATAATTGAAGAAGGGAAAAGTTGATCTAGGAATAGGTATGGAGAAAAGTTGCTACTTGGATGTATGAAGTTATCAACTTACTTTGCCCAATCAGCTTTTGTTAGTTTTGGACAATTGTTATTATGTTCCCTCAATGTGTAGAAATATTATTTCATTTTATTATTTGGATAATGCTTGTTTTTTTATTATTAAGAATAATAATTGCTCTATTTTTCATAAAGACATGTTCTTTGGCAAATGCCTATTTTCAAGATTCTTTTTATGTTATGAACCTTCAAAATGTAATGGTTTTCATGTCTATAACATAACTACTAAAAAATTTAAATCAAGTGATTTATATACAACCCTATTTTGGCATTGTCGCTCCTGGTCATATAAATGAGAAACACTTTTAAATTTATTTGATTTTGTATCATATGATAGATATAAATCTTGTCTATTTGGTAAGATGACAAAGAATCCCTTTACTAGACACAAAGAAAGGGCAAATGAATTATTGGATCTCATACATATAGATATATGTGGAACATTAAGTTTAGATGCTATAAAAGGTTACAAGTCCTTCATTACATTACTAATGACTTCAGTAGATATGGTTATGTCTACTTGATGAGACATAAATCTAAATCATTTGAAATATTCAAAACTTTCACAATGAAGTACAAAACTAACTTGGCAAGACAATCAAGACACTTCAATCTGATCTAGGTTGTTAATATTTGAGCCAAGAATTTGATGATCATCATAGAACTCGTGAAATCATTTCACAATTAACTCCCCCTGGAACATCAAAATGGAATGATGTGTCTGAGAGGAGGAATTGAACTTTATTAGATATGTTTGATCTATGATTAGTTCAACAGATCTTCCATTACCTTTTGGGATTATGCACTTGAAATTGCTGTGTTCACACTAAATCGAGTTTCATCCAAAGTGGTTGAAAAGACACCATATGAGATGTGGACTGGTAAACGACCTTGTTTGTCTTTTCTTAAGATTTGAAGCTGTGAGGCTTATGTAAAACCTCAAGTTTGAAAGAAGCTAGAGCCCAAATCTAATTAATATCTTTTTATGAGGTATCCTAAAATGACTAAGGGATACTAATTTTATAATCCCATAGAAAACAAAAGTGTTTGTTGCTCATAATGGTGTCTTTCTAGAAAGGCATTTATTTCTAAAGGAACATACAGGAGTAAGGTACAACTTGAAGAAGTTCGAGAACCAAGTGATAACATCGAACTATCTGTGAATACTCATAGTCAACAAACTATTACTGACACCATCCTATAGTACAAAAATCATGTAGATCTGATAATATAAGTCAAGAGCCTAAGAGATATGGATTTCTTGTGACTGATAACAATGAAGTATTATTAGTAGAATAAATGAGCCAACTACCTATCAAGAGGCTATGTTGGATCTAGAATCTGAGAAAATGTTAGCAACCATGAAGTCTGAAATTTAATCTATGTATGATAATCAAGTATGGACCTTGATTAACCCACCTAAAGCTTCAAAGACCATTGGGTGCAAATGAGTTTTCAAAAAAACTGACATGGATGGACAAAGTGCATACTTACAAAGCAAGGCTAGTTGTAGGCTTGTCAAAATTCAACATGACACGATTAACCGACGTGATTAACCATTGGTTAAATGGGTTTGTGTGAGACTTAAATGGGTTTGGGTGATAAATTGGCCAACCTGTTTAAACACATTTAATAAATAGGCCATGTTTGGGTGAGACAAGCTAACCCATTTATAACCCATTTACTCGTTTAAATAAATGAGTAAATGGTTAAATAGGTGGTTTACCGTGTTAAATGGGTCAAAAGTGTGGTAAATAGGTAAATGTGTCAAAAGACTGGTTTATCATGTTAACCCGACTCAACCTAACTCACCCCGTTTAAAATTAGATGTGTTAAATGAGTCATGTTGTGTTACCCATTTATTAAACAGTTCATGTTCGTGTTTTCATTTTTTACCCGTTTATTAGAAGTGGTTGTGTATGAGTTAACATATTTTTTACCAGTCACCCATTTAACCCATAACTGTTTAACCCAACACAACCAGTTTGACACCCCTAGCTAGTTGCAAATGGTTTCAAACAAACTTATGGTATTGATTAAGATGAAACTTTTTCAATTGTAGCTATGCTTAAGACTATCAAAATTCTTATTGACATTGCTGCATATTATAATTATGAGATTTCACAAATCGATGGTAAAACTGTGTTTCTTAATGGAAACTTACTTGAGGATGTGTACATGACACAACCTGAGGGTTTTATACAACCTATGATTTGTGGTAAAGTATGCAAGCTTCAAAGATCCATTTATGGTTGAAGCAGGCCTCTCAGAGTTGTAATCTTTGTTTTGATGAATTATTAAAAGGTTTGTATTTGTCAAAAATGAAGATGAGCCTGTATTTATAAGAAAATTAGTGAGAGCGTAATTGTATTTTTGGTCTTATATATTGATGATATTTTACTCATTGGTAATGATATTCCTACCTTGCAGAATGTCGAGTCTTAGTTAGGAAAGTGTTTCTCAATGAAAAACTTAAGAGAAGCTGCCTATATCCTAGGGATAAAGATCTATATAGATAGACCTAAGAGGCTGATTGGTCTAAGTCAAAGTACTTACATAGACAAAGTACTGAAATGGTTTAGTATGCAAGATTACAAGAGAGATACTTTCTTATGTCTCATGGTATTCCTCTTAACAAATCTCAGTGTCCTAACAATAAAGAAGAGCAAGAGTAGATTAGTAGGATTCCTTATGCCTCAGCAATAGGATATATCATGTAAGCCATTTTGTGCACTAGACTAGATGTAACTTATGCTTTAAGCATAACAAGTAGATACCAGTCAAATCCTGGTGAGAGTCACTGGACAGTTGTCAAAAATATTCTTAAGTATCTGAGAAGGTCTAAAGATATGTTCTTAGTGTATGGCAGATTGGAAGATGATCTGGTTGTAAAAGGTTACACAGATGCAAGCTTCCAATCTGAAAAAGATGATTTTCGATCGTAATCAGGATATATGTTTTGTTTAAATGGTGGTGCAGTTTGCTGGAAAAGTTCAAAGCAAAGCACTTATGTTGATTCTACAACTAAAGCTGAATACATTGTAGTATCTGATGCAACAAAGGAAGTAGTTTGGAGCAAGAAGTTCATTACTGACCTCGAAGTAGTTCCTATCATTACAAATCCTATTGATGTTTATTGTGATAATAACAGTGTTATTGCTCAAACAAAGGAACCTAGATCACATCAGATATCCAAACACATTCTTAGGCGTTATCATCTCATTTGAGAAATCATTGAGAGAAGTGATGTTAAGATATGGCAGAGCTCCAACATATGATAATGTTGCTAATCCATTGACTCAGCCTCTACCACAAACAAAGCATGTTCATCATGCTAGGTTTCATAGGTATTAGATACATTGATGAATTGGCCTAGAACAAGTGGAATATTATTAGTAAATTAGCTCTAGGCCTATCGTATGGATATGGTATTTTGACTATTTGTTAGAATTAATTATTATTATTATTTGCATGGTTATTATATATAATATCCTTGAATAATATTATTATTTGCATGGTATTATATATAATATCCGTGAATAATAATATTATTTATTCTAAATATCCCTAATAAGTTTTTGTTATGGGAAGAACAATGAATTAAGATTAGTATAAAGTGTGATTGATATTCATGGGATGAATATGTGTATGAGATACAAATCAAATTTATATCTATTTGTTGAGATCAAAGATTGGAAAGACCCATCTTGAGATTAATACATAGATCAAAGTCATAAGTTAACCTCTAATAGTTATGTTATTAAATCTTTTGACCTGAGATCATTATAGTTCTCAACATAAGGAATATTATGTTTTGATATAATTAAACATTGTCATTAATCAGATGACTATAAAGGTTATACTTGAAAATAATAAGAATTATGTAGTGGGATATGAGCAATTAAGATGGAATTTGTCATTTTTATTATAAGAGAGATATCTTTGGGTCTCCTCAGCAATTGATACTAAGAATGCATGGCAGTGCTTAAATGAATTGATGAAGATTAATATCATTTATTTAGTTAGTCTAATTGGGTATTGACTAATCAAAGATAGAATGATATAATGTTGAATTTATACATGCCTTATATTCTATCAAGATATCATGAGTCAAATGGATTATGTCATCAGCTATATTAAGGTTATCTCAGATCATGATCTTTTCATTTAACTTGGGTAGTCATAATATTTTACTAGAGGCCACTTATGACTTGTAAGATCAAAATATGATTAAGACCTACTACGAATGTTAATTGAACCTATAGAGTAGCACATTAAAATGAATAATAAATAGTTATGGTTTTTCACTCTTTGTAATAATTTAAAATGATGAGATTGTTTTAAATCACAAATAATAATTATTTATTATTTAAATTCGAATTTAATTTTGAGAAATTTTAAATTCACGATATAAATAAATAAATAATTTCTTAAATTAAAGATGAGTTTTAATAAATAAATTCATTTAAAAGGGGGTTTTAAGGATTTGAATTTAAATTATTATTATTTAAAAGAGTTTTAAATATATAATTAAATTTATTAATGACTAAAATTCTAGTAGGCTTGTATATATATGTTAGACATATTTGATCCAAGTAGTCATCTTTTATAAAACATAGAGAAACCCTTTCTTTTTGAGAAGACAAATCTAAACTAGTATTCAACAAGATCGTTCATTATTTGTTTGTGTGTGGATACTAGTAAAGGGTGGTCATTTTTTCAGAAGGCAACACATTTGAAGATCTGAATAAACCAAGATGCACACTTTTAAGGTTTGATGAATCGTTCTACAAAAGGTAAGTTTCGTTTAGCCTTCCTTCATGTTTTTATGAAATGCATGTGATCTTTTGTGGGTTAAAAGATTAAAATTATAAATATTGTTGTGTTTATGTTCCAATTAATTTAGATATCCTGCCCAAAACTCCAACGGAACAAGGAACAAAAGAAGGAGAATAAGGAGAAGAGGAAGAAAAATAAAGAGAAGAATAAGAAGAAGAAGAAGAAGAGAGGGAGAAGGAAAAGGAGAATAAAAAGAAGAATAATAAGAAGTAGAAGAATAATAAGAGGTTATAGAAGAAGAATAAGAAGAAGAAGAAAAAAAAAGAAGAAGAAATGATTAGAAGTAGAAGAAGGAAAATTAGAATAAAAAGTACAAGAAGAAGATGGAGAAGAAAAAGAAGAAAATGTATGAGATGGAGAAGGAAAAGGAGAAGATGATGATGATGAAGATGAACAAGGACAAGAAGAAAAAGATTGAGAATGAGAAAAAGAAAAAAGAAGAAGAAATGGAAGTAAAAGAAAAAGAAGAAGGAGAAGAAGAAGCAAAAGAATAGAAGAAGAAGCAAAAGAATAGAAGAAGAAGAAGAAGAATATGGAAAAGAAGAAAGAGAAGAAGTAGGAGGAGGAGGAGGAGGAGGAGGAGAAGAAGTAGTAGAAGTATAAGAAGAAGAAGAAGAAGATGATGATGATGATGATGAGTAAGTAGAATAAGAGAAAGAAAAAGAAGTAGAGGAAAAAGAAGGAGATTGAAAAGGATAAAAAAAAGTAGAGGAAGAAGAAGGAGAAGGAAAAGTATAAAAAAAGTAGAATAAGAAAAAGGAGAAGAAGAAGAAAAATGAGTTGAAGAATAAGAAGAATAATAATAATAATAAGGAAGAAGTAGAAGGAGAATAAGAAGAAAAGTAAAAAGAAGAAGAACAAGAATAAGCTAAATGAAATGATGAATAAGAAGAACGAGAATAAGAAGAGGCAGAAAATAAGAAGAAAAACAAGAATATAAAGCAGAAAAAGAAGAAGAAGAAGAAAAAAAAATTGAAAAATAAGAATAAGAATAAAATGAAGAAGAATAAAAAGAAAATGAAGTAAAATAACAAGAAGTGGAAGAAGAATAAGTACAAAAAGAAGAGGAAGAATGAATATAAGAAGTAGGAAGAAATTTGAAAAGAAGGAGAAGAAAAAAAAAATAAGAAGGAGGTGTAGGATAGGAAGATGAGGAGAATAAGTAGAAGAAAAAGTAGTAAAAGAAGAATAATAATAATAATAAGATGGAGAAGAAAAAAAAGAAGTTAAAAATGAGGAAGAAGAAGAAAATGAAGAAGTGTAAGAAGAAGAAGAATATGAATAATAATAATATAATAATAAGGAAAAGAAGAAATGAAGAATAGGAAGAAGAAAAATAAGAAGAAGAAAAAGAGGAAAATGAATAATTTGAAGAAGAATAATAATAATAAAATAAGAAGCATAAGAAGAAAAATAAGAAGAACAAAGATAAAAAAATAATAAAAGAAGAAGAAAAAGAAGAAAAAGTAGAAGAATGAGAAGAAGAAGGAGAAGAATAAAAATAAGTATAAGGAGAAGAAGAAGGAGAAGAAGAATAAAAATAAGTATAAAGAGAATGAGAAGAAGAAGATGATGATGATGATGATGATGATAAATGAGAAAAGCAAAGAAAAAAATGATGTTGAAGAAGAATTAGAAGAAGAAGGTTAAGAAGAATAAAAAAAAAAGAAGAAGAGGAAGAAGAAAAAGTTGAAGAAGATGACACAAAATAAGAAAAAGAATAATAATAAGTGGAAGAAGATGAAGACAAGAAAAAGAATAAGAATAACAAAAAAAAAGAATAAGAAGATGTGAAAGAAGAAGAATAGGAAGAAGAAGATGAAGAAGAGGAAGATGAAGAAGTTGGAGAATAATAAAAAGAAGAAAAAGAAGAAGCATATGAAGATAAAGATGTGAGAAAATAGTTCATTTGCTATTTTTTTAAAAATTCTCTCAAGTTCTAGAGGGAGAAAACAATGATTTTTAGAATGTTAATTACAATTTTTGGTGTGAAAGAAACCATTTATTTGCTAAAAATTGAGCAAATGCACTTCTTAATGCAAAAGGAGTCATTTACTTCTCATTTAAAGAAAACCATGCCATATTATGCATCTTCCTTGGAAATTTACATGAAAAAAATAGAGACCCTCGATAACCCTTCTCCTCGACAAACATGGATAGGCTCTCCAAAGCTTATAGATACACTATGGTTGGAAAATTTCGACATGGACATCCTTGCATTGTAGATATTTGGGCATTCTATGCTTCCTTGAAGCTCGAAGGTCTAATAAAAATCAGTGTCTTAGATGCTAAACATATCCTAGTGCAACTGTACCCAAGGAGGATTATCACAGATTATGGCTGAAGAAAGTGTGGTACATCATGAGCTATCCTATATGAACCTTCATATGAATGCCTAACTTCTCAACAAGGGAGGAATCCCCATTGACCCCGATATGGTTCCTCTTCCATTTGCTTCACATTCATTTTTTAATAAGTTCTCCCTCTACCACATTACGAATGCTGTAGGCACCCCTCTTCTACTCGACGAAGCCACAACAATTCTTGCATGACCGAGCATGGCTCAGATATGCATAGAGGTTAATCTTCTAAACCATATTCTCCATAGAATATAGATTGGGAACCAAGAAGGGGAAGGTTTCTTGCAACAAGTAGTTCCAGAAAACATCCCCTCTTATTGCTCGACATGCAAAAAGCTTGGGCATAGTGAGGAAGAATGTATTGTTAGAATAAAAATGGAGGAGGAAGGAAAAAGGTTAGAAGGAAAAAGAAAATAGGTCAAGAAGGGGAAAGAGTTAGGGAAACATCACAAATTTTATTCATGAGCCAACCTTAGGAGGGTGAGGGCTTAGAGTTAGTTGAGCATGTAGAGGAAAGGGAGGAGTTAAAGAATCTGAATGCCATAAAGAGACATCAAACAATAATAAAAATTCCTGAATTAAATAAAAAATATAGGGGCAGAAGGTTTCAGGCAAGTCCAGAAGAGCAGGGGAGAAAAGAAGACAATGGGTAGTAGCTATGAGAAGTAATTTGGAGGAGGACATAGAGGTTAGGAGTAATATAATTTATAATATGGGGGGGAGGGGGTAGAAAAGGGGTAGAATGTGAAAAATATAAAAAGATTATATAGAAATAAAATAAAATAGGGAATGGGTAATAAAGGAAATAAAAATTATGGCGATTCAATTAAGTAGAAAATGGAAAGGGGAGAAGATAGGGGATATAAGCTACCTTTAAAAACAAAGAAAAAAAATATTTCAATAAAATATATGATTCAAAGTGCACTACAAGAGCACAAGCAAAATCTAACAATAATGTATAGTTACCTATACTAGAATATAAGGGGTGTAGCAAACTCACCCATAAAAAAGAGGTTAAAAAGATTATTTATTTGGATAAACTACCCCTAATAATGTTAACAAAACCAATGGTAGAGCAGAAGCTATTAGACAAATATAAAGAATATTGGGATTTGAAAATGTTTATTCTAATCAAATAGTAAGATATGGCTCTTCTGGATAAGCAAGTTAAATATAATAATAAGGGAAGAAACAGTACAAATTATTAATTTTAGTCTTGATAAAGAGGACAAAGAAATCATATCGGTAGTATATGTGAAATATAACAAGGAAGGAAGAGAAGAGCTATGGAGTGAAATGGAAAAAGTACCAAGGAAGAATAAACCCTGGAGAATTGACGAAGATTTTTACATCACAAGAAATGTTAAAGAGAAAAAAAATAGGAAAATTACTTAATGCAAAAGTGATCTCTCATTTCAATGAGGCTATAAAAAATTCAAACCTAATGGAGGCCAACTTTTTAGGCTTTGCAATATACTTAGTGCAACAACTAGAAACACAAGGGTACTATATAGACCAGATTAGATAAAATATTATATAATGTAAAATGGATAGAAAGGTTTGGCACCACGAAAATCAAACATCTAAATAGAACTTGTTCAGACCACAACCCAATATTGATTACTATAGAAAAAACTACAAATAAGGGAGGCTCTTTCAAATTTAAAAATGCATGGTGTCTCCATCATGCCTTCAAGGATATAGTAGAGGAATCTTGGAAACAAATTCTATAGGAAATACAATGCAAAGCCTCAATCTAAAACTAACTAGATTAAAAACATGTTTAAGAAAATGGAATAAAGAAAAATTTGGAGACATACACAAAAATATAAAAGAAATGGAGGAGGAATTAAAAAAGAAGGAATAGGAATATGATGAAAATCATAGTGAGGATAGTATGAGGAAGCTTAGAAAGGCTCAAGCAGAATTACAATTAAAATTACAAATGCAAGAGGTTTTTTGCAAATAAAAATCAAAAATAAAATGACAGAAAGAAGAAAATAAAAACATTAATTTTTCTAAAATGATAGCAAATGTGAAAACTAAAAAGAAAAGAATAAAATATATAAAAAATGATTCAGATGAATGCATTGAAATAGAAATATAAATAAAGAATTATTTCCAAAGTTTCTTTGAAAACTAGCTATGTGAAGAAAGTAGTCATAAGGGTAATATCCTTTAACAAAACATAGAAAGAAGAGTCTCGAAAGAATACAATAATAAACTCATGAAATTCCCAGATGAGGAAGAACTTAAAACAAAAGTTTTATGTATGAAAAAAAATAGTGCACCCGGTCCGGATGGGTGGAACAATGAGTTCTTCCAAGTATGCTGGCAAACTATAAACAAAGACATGTTAAAAGCTATATCATAGATCTTCTGTGGTGCAAATATAGGCATGAAATGGGAAACTCTTACATGGTACTCATTCATAAAATAGACAACCCTAAAAAAGGAGGAACTTAAGACCAATTAGCTTGTGTAATTCAACTTATAAAATCTCGCTAAAATATTACAAAATAGATTAGCAAACATTCTTCCTAAAATAATCTCAAATGAGCAAATAGGTTTCATGAAAAAATAGATTGATAGTGGAAAATATCAGCCTGGAAAAAGAAATGATTAGAGAATAGGAACAAAAACAAGTGGTCACAAAGTGTTAATAAAATTAGATTTAGTTAAAGCATTTGAAAAAGTAGAGTGAGATATTCTTGTTACACCATGAGAAATTGGACTTTGCAGAAGCCAGGATTGATGTGATTTATAGATGCATATCAAGTATATTATTAAAAATACTCATAAATAGAGAGCTAGGGGGAGAGATAAAACCATTTAGAGGGCTTAAGCAAGGAGACCCTCTCTTTCCTTCACTCTTTAATATTTATTTATAACTCCTTATTGTAAACATAAAGAAGAAAATGAGGACAGGAAGGATTGACGTATTCAGGCAACCCAAAAACATCCCGTTGGTGGGTTATTTGGCATTTTCATAAGATGTGATGATCATCACTAATGAAAGTAGCAAGTCGCTTCATAGCCTAATGAAAGTGCTACAATAAATGGAAGAAGAAATGGATCAAAGCATAAATAAAAGAAAATATCATTATATGGTGGCAGCCAAAGCC
Source organism: Sapria himalayana (assembly GCA_029783825.1). NCBI lineage: Eukaryota > Viridiplantae > Streptophyta > Magnoliopsida > Malpighiales > Rafflesiaceae > Sapria > Sapria himalayana. Next base: position 176,740 of record JAREIK010000618.1, read on the forward strand.
CCATCGAGCCTTAACCAATAGAATTAAAATTATAACATGATTCTCACATAGAAAATGAGTAATAATATACTTAGGTAGTCCAATATATGAAGGTAGATTAAGGGTGAATATCTGGATTCTTGCTGGCCAAAATAAAAAAAAAAGCTAGTTAGAAGAAAGAAATGCTAAGCATGGAAGGAGGATAACATTAATAGCACACATGCTTCAGAGCATGCTAATGCACAATTAATTGATTATCCACTCCGCTTCCGCATACTATATTTGGCTGGAAAAAATCGAAGACTGTATGAAAGGAAGGCCCAAGACGTAGATTCTCTAATAAGGAAAATTAAAAAAGAAATTTACATTATTTTTTGCAAAGCATATAATAGTTTGGATCATCCTTAGGATGTACATAATTTTTGATAGTGCTTTTTATTACTTATAAAAAAAAATGATTATCCACCTCCCAAAATCACAAATAAAAAAAAGGAAAAAAACTGGCTCAATTTCTTTGGGGAAAGAAGATGGCTAATACAAAATGCATCGAAAAAAATTGAAGGATTTATGCTATCCAAATAAGAGACAAGGATGGGTTTTGTCAATTCAAATGAATTGGAAAATGCATGGGGATGCAAAAAATGGTTGGAGATTCAAATAAAATGATAGCATATGGGTTGAATTCATGAGAGCCAAATATTGTATAAAGGATGACATTAATAATGAAAAGAAAAAAAATGAAGGAATCACGGGTATGGAACCATATGCTGAAACAGAGGTAGCTAGTGGAAAAAACACCAAATTGACCAAAAATGGATGGAAATGGACACTCAATGTAGACGAAGCTTTCTCATTTAGGTCGATTAAAGACAAAGTGAGAATTAGGAGAGAAGAGTAGACTGTATTCAAATGGGCTTGGAATAATAAAAACCCACAGAAAATCAACACTTATAATGTGTAGAGTTCTCTTGAATACAATCCTGATAGATACTAACATAAGAAAGAAAGATATTCAATTAGCATCAAGATGCTAATGTTACTTACCGAAGATAGAGTCTGTGAACCACTTGTTCTCATAAGGTCAAATAGTGGCATAAATTTGGAAAAAGGCTAAAAATGGAAATGCAATTAAAACATTATCGCTTCCCATTAAAAGTAAGGCTCCAAAAATGGAGCAGAACACATAAATTGCATAGTGCACAAAAATGGATCAAAAATAACATCCCACTTATTATGGTCGGTGTATTTGGAAAGCCAGAAATAATATAAGATTTGAGGGTCATAGGATGTAGACTATTTATAAAGACATAAAAGAAAAGACCAGAAGAAACTCAAAAGTAGACTCAGTAATAATTCAAATCCCCGAGTTAGAAAGGGACTCACTGAAATGTTGGAAAATAACAATGAAAAAAAATTAAAACTACACAAAATTATAAGTGTAAAGTGGGAAAAACCTCAGAGAGGAAGGGTAGCCATGAACACAGATGGTAGCTTTGATAGGGATATAGAAGCAGGAGAGAGGAGCTTTAAGGGACTCAATAGGAAAACTTAAATTAGCTTTCACATGGAGCTATAAAGCTACATTAGCACTTATGTTAATATTCAAGCTCTAAGAGATGGATTACATGCATGTGAAGAAAGAAGGTTCATAGATGTTGATATACAAATGGATTTAAAAATAGTGGTAGTGCTAGTAAATAAAAAGAGAACTTTGTAGATATGAAGAGGAAATAAAGGCAATTGGTCACCTAGTCGGATCCTTGAAGGCTTCTATTAATAGATATACGAGGAAGTAAATGTACTGCAGATAGATTAGCAAAAGAAGGAAAAAAAGAAATCCTATAGAGAATATACAGAAGAATCCCTCCCGGACAAATATAAAGGTATTATAAGGTTGGAGAATAGAGAATGACCATATATCAGGAGAAATAAAAACTAAATGGAGGTACATTAACAAAAAAATAGAATGTAAAAAAGGAATTGGCATAAAGAAAAAGTTATCTTTTATTTGATTGAGTATATGCTGGTTTTAAAGCTAGAACACATAAGAAGGAAAATAAAGAGGGAAGTGAGGACACTCAAAAAGAGCATGCAAAGAAGGCATGAGCAGTAGCCTAAATAACAACTAAAGGAGTTGAAAGGGTTTAAGTAGAAAGGGTAAGAGATATATTATTGTTGCTATTCTAAAATTATTTTGTTGGAAGTTAAATAGAAAGATCAGGGCACCAAATCAAGGGAGTAAAAACCCCAATGAAGAGGGCTTCTAGGAGTTGCAGAGAAGAAGCAGTAGCTAAAACCATATCAGTTACCTATTTTATTGAGTTATGGCACAAATGTAGAACACAGGTAGAGCAAATCTATAGTGGAAATTAAGTAGGATAGTGGTGGGAACAAGCAATGAGGAGAAAGAGAATCCATGGCAATAAAGTTTAGCAGTAAATGCATGAAGAGGAAATGCTAAAAACACATCAAGATGGAACAGAGGAACCTTTAGCAAAGGCAGATTTAAAGGCTTAAAACAAGAAAAGAAAGAAGGGGGGATCAAGAGAAGGTGGAAAGTTGAAGATATAAAAAATCTAGCCTGTCTTTGACTATTTGTAAAGTTTAATATTGCTTATAATATTGAGGAAAAGGGAGAAACAAGGGATAAAGGGTAGAGTATTATGAATGGATGGTTAGTTTGTTATTTTGTTGTTTTTCCTTTGTTACAAAAAAAGGATAGGGCTTCAAGAAGGGGTATAGAAGATCAATGATAGCTAAGACATGCTTGAAGGCTTGAAAAATAGAAGAATAAAGAAGGGGGGAATCAAAAAAGGAGGAAAGTTAAGATATAGAAATCTAGGTTGTCCTTGTCTATCCGGTCTATTGTGTAGAGCAGACTCTAGCTTGTAAAACATTGAGGGGAAGGGGAGAAACAAGGGATAAAGGGTAGAAGATTATGGGATTATGATGGATGGTTGGTTATGGTTGGTTTGGTTTCTTTGTTTTTCTTTCTAGCGGATAGAGAAAAGGAGTCTATTAAGGGTAGCTTAAAAAGTTCTATAACAAAAGGCAGCAAGAGGAGATATCTAGCAAGGTCGCAAAGAATGGAGAGAGACAATATGCAGTAAAGTAGCTGAGAAACAAACCTCAAAGATAGATAATATACAAAGCATATAAGGAATATTAGTTAGGATAAAAGATATACAAAATGCCTCTAAAGAAGAGGCTTCTACAATCTGAAAGAGCATGGAATTAATAATAGATTTTTTTATTTTTTTGTGGGGTGTACCAGGAGTAAAGGTAATACATAGGGCTACTCTATCAATGGTATTATTCTACCAAAAGGGAGGGTCACTATATTAATTAAAAAACATTAAAAATAGAGAAAGAAGAATCAGATGAAGTAGAAGGAGAAGGAGAAGGAGAAGAAAGAAGAAGAATAGGAAGAAAAAGAAGAAGAAGAAGAACAAGAACAAGAACAAGAACAAGAAGAACAAGAAGAAGAGGAAGTTGAAGAAGAAGAAGAAGAAGAATTAGTAGAAGAAGAACAAGTAGAAGAAAAAAAAGTGGAAGGAGAAGATGAAGGAGGAGAGAAAGAAAGAGAGGAAGAAGAATAAGAAATAGAAGAAAAAGACAATGTAGTAGTAGAAGAAGAATAAGAATAAGATAATAATAATAATACTAATAAGAGAATGAATAATAAGAAGAAAAGAAAGTAAATGAAGAAGACACATAGAATAAAATAAGAGGAAGAAGGAGGAAGAGGTAGGAGGTAGAGGAGTAGAAGAACAAGAAAAATAAGAAGGAGAAGAAGGAGGAGAAGGAGAAGGAGAAGAAGAAGAAGGAGAAGGAGAAAAAGAAGAAGAAGAATAATAATAATAATAATAATAATAATGAGTAGAAATAGAAGAAGAAGAAGAAGAAGAAGAAAACTAAGAAGAAAAATAAGAAGAAGAAGATTAAGAATAAGAAGAAGAATAAGATTAAGATTGAGAAGAATAATAAGAATAGAAAGAAGAAGAAGAAGAAGAATAATAATAATAATAATAATAATAATAAGAAAATGATGAAAAATAAGAGGAAGAAGAAGAAGAAGAAGAAGTAGTAGTAGTAGTAGTAGTAGTAGAAGAAGTAGTTGTAGTAGATGAAAAATAAAAGAAGTTGAAGAAGAAAAAGAGAAGAAGCGGAAGAAGAAGAAGAAGAAGTAGCCTACAGAAATGCGAGGACTATCGCCCGATTATCCTCTTCAATGCTACATATAAAATTCTAGCTAAACTTTTGCAAAACAGAATGAGAGACATCTTACCAAATATAATTTCACAGGAGCAAACAGGTTTTGTAAAGAATAGATTAATAACAGATAATATAAGCCTAGCTTTTGAATTAATGAGAGACATTAGTAAAAAGAATAGGGGCCACATGTGGTGCTAAAATTAGACCTATCGAAAGCTTTTGACAGAGTAGAATGGCCCACTCTATGCTACTAATGCGGAGGATGGGATTTCAGAGTTTTGGATTGACCTAATATACAGATGTATATCCAATGTTTGGGTCAAGGTCATAATTAATGGACAGAAAAGTGAAGAATTTAAGCCAGTAAGAGGATTAAGACAAGGTGATCCGCTCTCTCCGTATCTTTTTAATATCTACCTAGAAATCTTTCTTCTGAACTTAAAGAAGAGTATGCTCAAAGGAAAAATTTTAGCTTTCAGGCAACCCAAAAATACTCCTCACATTGGTTGTTTGGCATATGCGGATGACGTGATTATCTTTATAAATGCTAGTTCCCAGTCCCTCATTACCTTATGTATCTTTTGCACACCTTAGAAGTAGAAACAAGTCAAATCTTGACATATCAAAATGCCAGTTTATGTTAGCTTCAAAAGCCCCGGATAGGGTGTGCTCAAAGGGTAAAGAATATTATGGGTTTTATAGAAAAGAGAGGAGCGTTAATGTACTTAAGCTGTCCAATATTTGAGGGTAGGTTAAAAAAGGAATATTTAAGTTTCGTGGTAGAAAAGATGAGAAAGAAAATAATAGGATGGAAGGAAGATCTGCTTAGCATGGGAGGGAGAATTACACTAATTAAGCACGTGTTGCAAAGCTCAGTAGCATATATTTTATCAGCCTTGCAACCACCAACAGAAGTCATAAAAAAGATTGAAAAAGAAATGGAAAATTTTTTTGTGGGGAAAGAAGGAAGGGAAAATCAAAATTACATGGAAGAAATGGGAGATACTTTGCTACCCAAAAGAGGAGTGAGGGCTAGGTTTTACAAGCCTAAAGTCACATCAGGTTCATTAGCATGTAAGGCATGGGGAGATTGAAAGAGAATGAAAGCCTTTGGGCAAAGTTCATGACGGGAAAGTATGGAGGGGATAGAGAGAAACTAAAAAATGCACGAAAGGCATCTCCAGCCTGGAAAGCCATATATAAGCAAAAAGAGCTGGTGGAAGCTCACTCAAAGCTTAACAAAAGTGGCTGGAAGTGGACCTTAAATGCACAAGGAAGTTTCTCTCTTAAATCTTCCAAAAGCTTAGTAAGAAAGAAAAAGACCCCACAGTTAATTCTAAATAGGATATGGAAAGGAGATGCGCCACAAAAAATTAAAACATTCGCATGGAGGACTTTGATAGAGGCCACTCCAGTGGAGGAAAATATTCAGAAAAAAGGCATAAAGTTAGCATCGAGATGCGAGTGTTGTCTTTCTGTAGTTGAAAACACGAATCATCTCTTTTCAAATGGAAAAGTGGCAAAGAAGGTGTGGAGCCAGCTCGAGGACTCAAGACAGGAAGAGCTAGAGCTAAAATCCAGATTAGAATGTTGGTTTGGGAGGAAATCTAGGAATAAAGTGTGCAGTTGGCTAATGGAGATTCTCCCACTAGTTACAATATGGTGCATATGGAAAGCCAGAAATAAGAGTAAATTTGAAGGCATAAAAATGAAATCGGAGGAGATTTTGATAGATATTAAAAAAGAAGTCACAAACATATCAGCAATAAACCCGGTCAAGGTAGAAAATATAGAGGCCTTTAATGAGCTTAAGAATAAATTGGGCTTAACACTTAAAAGAGAGAAGAGGCTGGAGTTAAAAAAAGTGATATGGGAGAAGCCACCTTCTAGATGGGTGTCTTTAAACACGAACGGAAGCTATAAGAGGAGCACCGGAATGGCAGGAGGAGGAGGAGGAGTGATTAGGGATGTAGAAGGGAGAATTATTAAAGCTTTTAGAATGAAGAGCCAGTCCAACTCGGCTTTGCAAGCGGAGGGTAGAGGCCTTATTCAGAGGACTACAAATCTGCAAGAGAATAAATCTAAAAAATATAAAAGTCCAGGTAGATTCAAGCCTTCTGGTCGGAATGATTTCTAAAGATTTGGGGCTATGGAAATATGAAGAGGAAATCGAAAGTATCAAAGGCCTGATGAAAGATCGAAATGTTATGGTCTTACATATTTATAGAGAAGCGAATGTTTTAGCAGATAAGCTAGCAAAAGATGGAGAAAGAAAAGACTCACAAGAATATGATGATAATTCTTTACCAGCAAGATATAAAGGATTGGTAATACAAGATAAATTAGCATACCCTTACATTAGAGTGAGCAGAAGAAAGGATATAGAGATGGGGCACAACGTTAACGAAAGGAAAGGAGAGGTTAGATGGGTGGGGGGGAGTGCATGGGGAGGTGTGTGAGTTTGTGTGAGAGTGGTGGGCTACGAGGGTGGGGGTTAGTAGGCCTGGGGGTGAGTAGTAGGGGAGGGGGGGGAGGGGGAGTGTTGGGGGAGTTTGGGCGAGTATGTGAGTATCGGGGGAAAGGCAGTTTATGTGTGTGTGTGTGTGTGTGTGTGTGTGTGTAAGTGTCTGCAGGTTGAATGAAGGCTGCATGGTATAGAACTGGCAGAGATCGAACAGAACACTTGCTGGAATGGATATTTTCTGGAGGTACGAGGACACAGAGGGACAGCCAAGAATCTCAAATGAAGGGGGGAGGCAAACGAGGGAAGGATTATGGACCAGATTTGAAGCTTTGAAATTTGGCTTTGTTTTTTTTCTTTTTTCTATTTTTTGGTCCTTGCCTGTTGTTTTTGGCTCTTGAAATAACTAAATGGATTGTAAGGGAAAGGAAAAAAGGGAAAGGGTAGGCTATAAATATTTGCTTCCTTTGTTTTCTCGTGCTTTAGGTATGGAACTTACAGGAAGAAAGCAAATCAGGAGGCTTTAGGAAGGGCTTTGAGGATTATGAAGGGCTGGGAAAACCAGAAGCATACGAGGAAAGGTTTGGAGGGTAGTTTTGAAGACTTGTAATTTTGGTTTTGCTTAGGCTTGTTTGGTTTTTTTGTAATTTTAAATGAATGACTTGTAAGGGAAAGGATAAAAGGGGAAGGGTAGGTTTACCATGGAAAGCTCCTAAAGAGAAATATAAAGAAAGTAGTGCTTGCCGGCTTATAGGAAGACTGATAGGTTAGCTATAGGGGATTAATATAATCTTTTCTTTATTTAAATAGAGGAAGGGAATGGGTGTAAAATGGCTTAAGGGTAGCACTAGTTTGTACAAATGGTATTCCTCCGCCAAAAGAAAGGGCTAAAATTAATAAAACAACCTTTATAAAAAAAAAAGAAAAAGTAGAAGTAAAAGAAGAAATTAAAGAAGAATTCAAAGATTAAGAAAAAGAATAAGTAGTTGAAAAAAAGACAAATGAGCATTTTGCATTTTTGGTTTTTTTTTCAAAACATTATTATGTGCTAGTTCTTGAGAGAAAATGTTTTGTAAAGAAAGAAAATGCAGGTTTTTTTTTAAAATATTTCAACATTGGATGCTTCAAAACTTTAGATTTCAGCAAGAAACCATGTCATACAACATTCAAAGATGGAATATCATATCCATTTGAAAAAATTTATCAAAAAACATGAAAGATCTCTTCTATTTGTTTTTCAAAAAACCAAATACGATTTTTCATTAAAAATCTATAAAATGCCCTAATCCATATATTTGCACAAGGAAGGCCTCTATTATCATAAATTCACAACTTCTTGGGGGTATTAAAGCTTAGAGAGAATGTTAAAGTAAGCTCCCTAAACTACAAAAATTCTTTTCTTTGCTCAAACATTATAGCTTTCTTCTATTTGTGGGTAATAGGACCTGAAGGGTTCAGGTCACCCAATGAAGGTATTTATGTGGATGAGAAATTTCAAACTTAATGAATATTATCCTCTAGCCCCAAAATGGTAAATCTTCCAAACCTACCTTTCCATTTTTTTCACAATGATTCACTTCACGGTATATCCTATACCTTAGTTCTCTCATTTAGTTGGACAAAAGCACGAGTTCCTTTTCTAGTCCAAGCAAGGAAAGGATCTATATTGAAATGAATATATCCATTGCACTACCAACTACAATTAATATCTCAAGCAAAGATAAATGAACCCACCTAAACAAAATTTTTTATAAACCTTTGGTCTCTCAAAGGGAAGATGTAGAGGGAAATCATTTTTAATGTTTTAACAAGTAAGATAAGAGGCTTAAGGCTAAACTAAAATGCTAAATAATGAAAAATTTTGGAACATAAATCAAAAGACTAAAGAGGTAGAAGCAGTAGTGATAGAGAAAAAACATGCACTAGAAGAACAAGAGAATGAAGTTAAATTGACTACTCTTAATGAGGCACAAGAAAATATGAAACTAATGCTTGCAATGGAGGAAGCATTTCTCAATCAAAAAGCAAAGCTTAGATGGATGAAAGAGAGAAACTGAAATATAAATTTTTTTTTCATAGAGCTATTCAATTGAAAATGCACGAAAGGTGAATCCATGGAATTAAAGATGAAAGGCAAAACTCGAAAATATTTCATAGGCAAATTCATGGAATTAAATTTGGAACACTAAATCCTACCCAACGAAGCCAAAAGAGATGCTTAATCAAATCCCTCACTAAATTTTGAATGAACAAAATGATAGGCTCATATCCTCTCTAGTTGAAGAGAGATAAAAGAAGTTTTATTTGTATTAAAAGTGACAAGCATGAGAGGTCAAGATGATATGATTGTAGTGATCTTTTAAAATTTTTGGAATATTGTTAAACATGATATAATCCAAGTAAATTTTTCTTCTATGGGTTTGATATGCCCAAATCATGAACAATCCTTCTTACCCATCTTTTACCAAAGGAGTATAATTTATAATCAAGTGTGATTTCAGCCTATTAGCATTTATAACACTTCATACAAAATTATTGCAAAATTACTTGCAAATAGACTTGAGGTTATTCTTCCTAACATATATCAGCAAAACAATTAGCATATCTAAGAGGTAGAAATATCATTGAAATATTTAATTGGTACTAGAGATGTTACATTATATATGAAAGTAAAATAGATGCTATGACATCTTTGCCAGAATGGATATGGCTAAGGCATTTGATAATATCTCATGGACCATCTTATGTCACACAATGAGAAGATTTGGATTGGTAGTAAATCGGATTGACATGAAAAATAGATGCATAACAAATTATTGGTTCTCTATCAATGTCAATGGATCCATTTATGGCTTTATCAAATCCTCAAAATGATTAAGGCAAGGAGATCCTATTTCTTCTCCACTATTTATCATATTTGCCAAATATTTTCTAAAAATATCTCAAATAATGGAAGAAAGGAAAATCAATTCTTTTGCGCATCCAATGGGCACTTAGGCTATTACTCATTAAGCATTTGTAGATGACATAATGCTTTTTAGTAATGGAATAAGTCAAGCTACTTGAATAAGCTCATAGCTTTCTGGAGAATTTTGAAGAACAAATAGTTAATGGGTGAATAAAGGAAAACATTTCATTATAATGACTTTGTTAGAACCAAGAAAATCAAGAAGAATACTAGGAGGCTAATAGGATACAAAGAGATGTAACTAATGAAAATTATCTTGGATGTCCAATTTTCATAGGAAGAAGAAAAGATGAATTCTTTGAACCATTAATAAGTAGGCTTGGAGTCAAAATAGTTGGATGGATGGAAGAGATTCTCGACATGATAATGAGTATCAATCTTCTGACTCCCATGCTCCAAAATATGCCATAAATACTTATAGTAGTAGAACCATCCAATAATGAAATAAATGAATTGGAAAAAATTTGCAAACTTTCTCTGTGGAAAAAGGAATGAAAGAAATATCTTTATTGGATCAAATGGAAGAAGATATGTGCTCCACTAGATGAAGGTGGATTAGGTTTTACAAGATAATCTACAATCTCCAAATTATGCACTTGCAAAATGTGTTGGAAAATAAGGAAAAGTGAGAGGCTTTGGCTAGCTTTATGAACAAGAAATATTGCATAACATCAAATATAGAAGAAGCAAAATCATAATAAACTTTTTTGTAATTTGGAGAAGAATAATAAATTATAGAGCTTTCATAATAAAAAATAGCTTGTATGTGGATAATGAATGGATATGGAAAACTTCACCAGATGAATCATTCTCATTAAAATTGGATAATAAAATAATTAAAAGGCATAACATGAGAGATATCTTCTCAAAAAAATGGGTGAAATATGTCCACCTAAAAATATCACTATTCATATGGAAAGTTATAAAGAATACCATTCCAATTGATAGCATTGTCCAAAGAAAAGGTATAATATCATATCTAGATGCTCTTGTTGCTTTAAATTGGTGTAATCAATCTACCATCTCTTTTCTTATGGAAAAATAGCTACTCATAATTGGGAAACTTTTGAAAAATATCCAAATAAAGCATACGGATTTATCCTTTCAACCTTGGTTAACTAATTAGCTATCCTTTTCAATAATTCACCAATTGAATCCTGGTTACAATGGACACTACATGTAGTGATTCCTTGATACTTATGGAAAGTAAGAAATAATTTCATACATAATGCTCATATGTTGGATAAAAACATAATTATTGCAAACATCATAAAAACAACATCTCAAATTTCTACTATCCATACAATATATACTCATGAAAAAGACTGGGTTGACTTCCTTATCAACATGTTTGCAATAAAGATATCAATAAAGTGGGGAAAGATACCTAAATTAGTCTCTTAAGAAAAACATACCAATGATTTTACCAAACTTAATACATATGGGAGCTATATTGGTAAAGTCATGGTAGGGCGAGTAAGAGTATTGAGGGATGAAAATGGATTCATTATTTTTGGATCTACACAATCTTTGAAAGCTTCATCAATACTAAAGTAGAATTAATGGTAGTTCTCAAGGGGCTAAGACATTGCACACTCAAAGGAATAAATATATCAATATTCAAGTGGACTCATTTTGACTATTTCATCTAGCAACAAACTCTACTCGCCATTGGTAGGTCAAGAGGGAAATTCTAGAAATAAAAAAAGCTCTTAGTTGATCTCTATGGTTCAAACTCACACATTTATAATGTGGCCAATAATTAGGGGACAAGCTTGCCAACTTGGGCAGGGGAAAAGGTTATAACTTCTTTGACAGGGTAATACCTCAACACATCTCAAAAATAATAGCAAAGGATTTGGAAAAGCATTCCAAATATTAGATGACAACAAGGAAATACAATACAATAGAATGAAAAAGCAATGGTTATACAAAATGGAAAAGACTTCGGTTTTAAGAAAATATGTAAAAGTTATTGTTTGAGTCTGGGTTGTTAGGTGATTTGACTCATGTTTGTTTTCTTCTTCTTCTTCATTTTATTCTTCATCATCATCAACATTTTGATCTTTGACTTTTTTTATCTTATTTATTTTCTCTTCAAGTTCTATTTATTTTCTTCTTCTTCTTCTTTATCTCATAATCATCATCATCATTTTCTTCTTTTTTTTAATATTCTTCATTATTTTCTTCTTTTATTTATTTATTATTATTATTATTAGTATTCTTCTTCAATCTACTTCCTCTTATTCTTGTTATACTTCTTCTTCTTCCTATTATTCTTATAATTCTTGTTGTTCATCAGCATCATCATCTTCTTCCTCTTCTTCTTCTCCATTTTCATCTTTTTTCCTCTTCTACATCTCTTCTGCTTCTTCTTCTTCTTATTTTATTTCTTCTTTTTTTTTCTTCTATTTCTTCTTATTTTTCTTTAACTTTTACTTCTTCTTCTTATTCCTCTTCTATATCTTCATTCTAATAATCAGCATCATCTTCTACTTCTACTTCTTCTTCTTCCTATTCTTCTTTTTTCCTCTTCTTAGTTTTATTTGACTTATTTTCTTCCTCTTCTTCTTCTTCCTAGTCTTATTCTTCCTTTCTTTTTCTTCCACTTCATATTATTATTATTATTATTCTTCTACTAGTTCTTATTCTTCTTCTTCTATTTAACTTTTTCGTTGACTTCTTACACTTCTTGATCATCTTATATTCCTAATCATCTTATTTTTCATCTTTGTCATCTTTTTCTTTCTTCTTCTTCCTGTTTTCTTCCTCATTCTCTTCTTCTTCTTCTTATTTTTCCTTTTTATTCTTCCAATTATTTTATTCTTCTTCTTATACTTCCACTTAATCTTTTTTTGTTCTTCCACTTCTTCTTCTTCTTCCTCGAAGTATCATTCTTCATTCTCTTCTTCTTCTTTTACTTCCTGCTCTTATTCTAATTGTTCTTCTTCTTTTTTTCTTTTTTATTCTTCCTCATATTTTATTATTTCTCTTTATCTTCTATTTACACTACATCTCTATTTTCTATCTTCTTTTTCTATTTCTTATTCTTCATATTTTTTCCGATTCTTCTTTCTCTTATTCTTCTTGTTCATCTTCCTCTTCATCTTTTTGTTATTTTCTTCCTCTTCTTGTACTTCTTTATCATCATCTTTTTTTCTTCTTCTAAAAATTCTTCGTGTTCTTCTTCTTATTCTTCTTCTTTTCTAGTTCCTATTATATTCTTCTTCTCCTATCACTTCTTTTTCTTATTCTTTTTCTACTTCATCTTATTTCTTTCTTTTTTCTTCTTTTTCCTCTTCTTCTTCTTCTTCTTCCTCATCTTATTGTTGATCTTTTTTCCTCATCTTTTTGTTCTTCTTTTTCTTCATGTACTTTTTCTTTTTCTGTCTTCATCTTTTTTTTCTTCTTCTTCATCTTCTTTCTTTACTTCTTCTTTCTCTTCGTCCTATTCATGTACTTTAATAATGCATACGCAAACATAAATGGTAAAATATGGGTTATGTTGCATAATTATATGAATATTATAATTATAAAAGACACAGAACATGTAATTCACCTTAAAACAAATTTAAATGCAGAGGGAATAATCTCGGTATTATATGCTAAAAATAATAAAAAAGATAGATTAGATCTATGGAAGGAAATGTGGGATATAGCGCTACAAGACACCCCATGGATTATTGAATGTGATTTTAATGTCATTAGAAGTGAGAAAGAAAAAAAGAGTAGGTAAAAATTCTAATATTGTAGCCATGACACACTTTAATGATACAATATTCAACACAAATTTGATGGAAGTGAACTATAAAGGTTCAAGTTATACCTTGTGCAATAACTAGCGGAATAGTGGAGCAATATGTGCAAGGTTAGATAGGGTTCTATGTAATTCGAAATGGATAGCCACACAGGAGGTTACAGGGCTTAGACACTTGAATAGAACCTGTTCGGACCATAGTCCTATGCTCATCTCTATTCACAAGAATCAGTATAAAATACGTAATTTTAATTTTCAAAATATGTGGGTAAAACACCCAGATTTTGAAAAAGTGGTGATAGAGTCCTGGTTAGAGCCTGCTAAAGGAAAGCCTATGCAAGTGATAACGAACAAGATACATAGATTTAAAAAATGTTTAAAAATATGGAATAAAGAGGTTTTTGGAAATTTGAACAATAATATTAAGGAGGCAGAGGAAGAAGTGGGAAAGCTGGAATTAGAATATGATAATTTTCAAAATGAAGAAATTAGAAACGAATTAAGTAAAACCAAAGGAAATTTGTGGCTTAGATTGCATATGGAAGAAATATTTTGGAAACAACGTGCGAAAATTATATGGCTCAAGGATGGTGATAAAAACACTAAGTTTTTTCATAATATGTGCAAAATTAAAACTAACAAAAATATGATAAAAGGAAATTAGAACTGAAGAGGGAGTATGGGTGGAAGAAGACAGAAAGCTAGGAATCATTTTTGATGATTTCTTTAAGAATCATCTATGTGGCTCCGTAAAGCACGAAGGAGATTCTTTAATAAAAGAAATCAACGCATCTATTATAGACGAGCAAAATCATAACCTGGAAATGATTCCGGGAGAAGATGAGGTGAAAATGTTATTTTTAGCCTGGATAAGGACAGTGCGGCATGACCAGATGGCTGGAATAATTATTTCTTCTAGACTAGTTGGAATATTCTTAAAAATGACCTTGTTCATGCAGTCGCAAGTTTTTTTGTAGGTGCAGATATTGCGAAGGCTTGGGCCAACTCATTTATTGTGTTAATTCCAAAGAAATGATCACCAAAGAAATATGAAGATTATAGGCCTATCAGCTTATGCAATACTATTTATAAAATCTTAGTGAAAATAATACAAGGTAGGCTAAGTAATATCTTACCAGAAATAATATCCCAGGAGCAATCAGGTTTTGTCAAGAATAAGCTAATGATTGAAAATATAAAATTGGCCTCTAAAATGATGAGAGAGATTGCAAATAAAACAAGAGGGAACAATCTAGTAGTAAAACTAGACTTATCAAAAGCTTTCGATAGAGTAGAATGGGATACATTCTGTTTTGTAATGAGAAAGTTTGGCTTTTCTGAAAGATGCATAGATTTAATTCATAGATGTGTCACGAGCGTATGGGTTAAAGTCATTGTGAATGGAAATAAAGGACATGAATTTAAGCCCAAAAGGAGTCGTAGGCAAGGGGACCCCTTCTCTCCTTTGTTATTTGACATTTATTTAGAGCTATTGATCCACAATTTAAATAAAAGAATGATAGAAGGCAAGATTATTTCTTTTAGGCAACCTAAAAACACCCTAGAATAGGCTGCCTAGCATATGCGGATGATCTCATAATTTTCACAAATGCGAGTGCAAGTTCGCTAATTAATCTTATGGATCTCTTGCAAATTTTTGAGGTAGAAACGGGTTAAGTTGTAAATAAAATGAAAAGCCAGTTTTTATTAGTAGAAAAAACCATGGAAAAAGTTGCAATCAAGGTAAAAACATTACCGATTTACCGGCTTTATTCAAAGTAAAGGGGTACTAATGTACTTAGGTTGCTCTATATATGAGGGTCGCCTGAGAGACAATTATTTATCATTTGTACAAGATAAATTTAGAAGGCAAATAGCATGTTGGAAAGAGGAGCTATTGGGCTTCGGAGGGAGGATTACTTTAATCTCTCACTTTCTCCAAAGTACTCTGGTTCATATCTTATCAATTATTCATCCTCCCAAGAGATTATTAGGAAATTAGAAATGGAAATGGCTAACTTTTATGGGGCAAAAAAGAGGGAAGGTCAAAGCTTCACTGGAAAAACTGGAAGGATATATGTTATCCTAAAGAGGAGGCAGGCTTGGGCTTAACTTGCCTACAGGACATAGTCACAACAATGGGATTGTAAAGGGTGCTGGCAGCTAAAGGAAGGGGACAGCCTGTGGGCGAAGTATATGAGAGCAAAATATGAAGGGGATAAGATTAGAAGTTTGAAGAATGCCTCAAATATTTGGAAATCGATAGAAAAATAGAAAGAAATAATAGAATCACACTCGATATTGAAAAGAGTGGATGGAAATGGACACTGAACCCACAAGGGAATTTCACTTTAAAATCAGCAAAATAACTGGTAAGACAGAAAAAACCAGTACAAGCGATATTTAAATGGGCTTGGAAAGCAGATATCCCTAAAAAAATGAGCTCGCTTGCATGGAAAGTACTGTCAATGTTATACCAGTTGATAGTAATGTTCAAAGAAAAATGAGTAAAAATGGTATCAAGATGCGACTGCTGTCATGAAGCAGTAGAATCTACCGATCATTTATTCTCTGAAGGGAAAATTGCAGCAGGGGTTTGGAGAGAGCTGGAGGAATTTAATCAAATAAGTAGTAATCAGGAAGGACTGAAAGAAAAATTAAAAATGGGGAAGACAAACCTCAAAACCCCTATTAGAAACTAGCTAATTCAATACCTCTCGCATGTAATTATTTGGTGGCGATGGAAAGCTCGTAATAAAAGTAGATTTGAGGGAATTAGGATGAATCTAGTTGTGATTCTAAAAGATATTAAAAAGAGATCAGTAAGATATCTAATATTAAACCAATAAAAGTTGAGAATTTAAAAATAAATAGAGAAGTTACAAATATATGGTTATTAACTATCAATAAAAGTAAGACATATAGGGCAAGAAGTATAAGTTGGAATAAACCACCTATGAGCAAATTATCTCTCAATACGGATGGTAGCTTTAATAGAGATATAGGTGCAGTAGGAGGAGGAGGGGAAATAAGAAATTCATAAGGAGATATCAGAAAAGCTTTCACTCTTTTTGGTAATACTTCCTCAGCACTCCATGCGGAAATTATTGCATTAGAAAGGGATTACATATTTGTAAAGAACTAGGTTTAAACAACCTTCAAATTTAGGTTGATTCAATGCTTCTAGTTGATTTAGTCACAAAAGAATATCACTATGGAAGCATGAAGAGGAAATTGAAACAATAATAAATCTCATAAATGAATTAGATGCAAATATCTCACATATCTATCGGGAGGCAAACGCAGTAGAAGACTGTCTTGCTAAAATAGGAATGACTCAAAAAGAACAAGAGTATGACGAGGAATCTATGCCAGATAAATTAAAAGGTTTGGCAAGACTAGATAAATTTGCCTTCCCTTATTTAAGAGTTAAAAGGAAAAAACTAAACAAATAAAATGAAAATTTAGAAATTTAAAAATTAATTGAAAACTTTAATATCTGAAAATGATCAATGGTATGGTGGGGTATAGTTTCACCGCGGAGGATCTGTCTCTGCAGAAAACCAGCTTAATTGGTATTTTTTGCTTTGTAGATTGTATTTCTATTTTTCTTAGCAGCAAGGTCAGGAAAGTAGAAGGATCCGATAAATGCTCAAGTGTCTGTTGCAGAGTCTAAACTGGATGTGTTATAATGTATGAATGTGGTGTGGTCTGAATCTCAAGTGGTTGTGTTATGAAGTCTGTGTTAATTTAAAGTATTTCAAAGTACATAGAAATAGATAGAGTCTGTCATATGTTCGGAAGAGAATTTAAAGCTGTGGTATGAAAGCTGTTGTGCGAAAGCAACTAGTGAAAGCTGCAATACTGATGTGAATGCTGCTGTGAAAGCTGCTATGCTGATATGAAAGCTGCTGTGAAAGCTGCTGTGAAAGCTGCTGTGAAAGCTGCTGTGAAAGCTGCTGTGAAAGCTGCTGTGAAAGCTGCTGTGAAAGCTGCTGTGAAAGCTGCTGTGAAGCTGCTGTGAAAGCTGCTGTGAAAGCTGCTGTGAAAGCTGCTATGCTGATATGAAAGCTGCTGTGAAAGCTGCTTTGCTGATGTGAAAGCTGTTGCGCTGACATGAAAATCTGCTGTGCTGATGTTAAAACCGATGTGCTGCTATATGAGGCTACTGGAATGAAGGCTGCTGGAATGAAGGCTGCTGGAATGAAGGCTGCTGGAAAGCTGCTGGAATGAAGGCTGCTAGAATGAAGGCTGTCGTAAGGGGCTATCGAAAAAGCTGTTGGAATGAGGCTGCTGTTCAGTTAAAGGAACAATAGAAAATTTGTTGCCCAGGCAAGGGGAACAACAGAAAATTGCAGAAAAGTGCGGATAGCACTGGAGTAAAGCTACGGGACAAATTACATCTCCACATGTCACTGTTAAAATTAATTTACAGTTGGAGGTTTAGGGAGCCTCGCAAAGGGATACTAAAGCTCCAAGACACTCCAGAAAGAGAAAACCAGCAGGTTTGAGCACTTACAAATCGGTTAGAAAGTAAGGACTTTCAAAGTTAGCACAAGGCGTGAAAGCAAGTGATTTGACAAGAAGGAAGCAAAGGCCGAGAACTCAAAGGCAAGTATAGAATATAATGAAGGCATCAAAGATCATTTGTGCATCAAATCTTCAAAAACAGCTTACTCGAAAGCAAGAATAGAAAAATAAAATAGACTTGTTAAATTATTTTATCTAAACTATTGGTTAATGTATTTCCTTTATTGGAAATTAAAAAGGATAGGAAAGTGTGTAAGAGGGTCAAGGGTAAACTTAGTTTGTACAAATGGTATTACTCCGTCAAAAGAGATGGTTAAATTAATAAACAAAAATTTAATAAAAAAGAAAAAAAAAGAAGAAAAAGAAGAAGAAAAAGAAGAAAAAAACGGTTTTTTTTTCTTGAAAAATGCTCTCAACTTTATAGAGAGAGAAGCAGAACTTTCTAGAGAGAGAAACAGAACTTTCTAGAGAGAGAAACTGCAAATTTTGAGGAGGAATAAGAGCTGTTTTCAAAGCATTTTGATGGAAATGGATTACTTAAATAATAAGAAATCCTTTTCCAATATTATTAATAATAACGCGCGCCTCCTATCATCTTCCTCGGAAATTCACGCGAAAAATTTGCGAAGAACCTTCGGTTCTGTTTTCACTCGAGGACCTCCAAAAGCTTACCGAGCCTCATAAACATACTATCGTGGGTAAGTTCTCACATGGAAGACCTCGGATTGATGACATTCGAGCTTTCTTCGAATCACTGAAGCTCAAGGCGTTGATTAAAATTGGCCTCATTGATGAGAAGCATGTGTTGCTGCAACTACATATGGAAGAGGATTTTCATCGCATTTGGCTCAAGGGCGTCTGGTATATCATGGGTTATCCCATGAGAACATTCAAATGGACACCGAAATTCACCACGAAGGAAGAATCTGCCATGGCCCCGGTATGGTTTTTACTTCTATGCTACCGATACATCTCTTTGAAATATGCTTTGTATCATATTGCAAGTGTTCTTGGTTCTCCTCTTCTCTGATGGTGCAACACCACACTCTCGAGACCTAGTGTGGCTCGTATCTGTGTGGAAACAGACTGCAGAAGCCCCCTCCAAATCGTATATGGATAGGAGATATGGAAGGGGGAGGCTTCTGGCAACAAGTGATTCAGAACACCTTCCAGCCTATTGCTCTTGCTGTAAGAAGATGGGGCATGATATAGTGAGCTGCATAGTTAACAAAGAAGAACATGGTAAGCAAAGGGAGGAAGAAAAGAAAATGGAGGCAGTTAAGGGTAGGGAGATAGTTCAATATCGAAAAAAAACCCAAATCATGCAGCCTGCCCATACAAAACTAATACAGAGTTACAGAATAGGGAAGTAGAAGAAGTAAAGCTTATATATAAAAAATCGAGTGAAGAAGAGGATAGAACAGCTGAAAATACAGAAAACATAAGGAGGAGAGAGATGTTTAAAAAAAGCAGAATTAAACAAAAGAATGAGGTTACAAACGAAAAATAAAAGTAATAAAAACAAAGGATGGGCAGTAGCTATAGAAGATTTCTCGGAAGAGGAACTAGAAGTGAAAAGCTCTATAACTCTTGATTCGAAAGAAGTTGAAGATGAGCAGAAAGTAAGGTACACTAAAGATGACATAAATATAGAAAAACTTAAACAAAATATGGAAATAGAGAATGGGCAATAGAAGAAATAAAAATAATGGCTATTCAATTGGGAAGAGAATGGAAAAGTGAGAGGAGGGATTTTAGTTCACTAAAAAACCAAGAAACATGAAAAAATATTTAAATAAAACATATGAAACTAAATGCACGACTAGAGCACAGGCAAAATCTGCAAATCATGTATAATTTATCTACTGGAACATAAGAGGAGTGGCTAATCTCTCCTCAAGAAACATGGTTAAAAAATTGATAAATATATAAAATCAGTATGTTAACGATAACTGAGCCTATGGTGGATAAAGTTCACTAGGAAAATATAAAAAACTGTTAGGCTTTGAGCATGGATTCTCTAATAATAATGGTAAGATTGGTTATTTGGAAGAATAACCCAAATATAACAATTTTAAAAGAAACTGATCAAATAATAAATTTTAGCTTAACTCAAGAGAAAAAGGAAATAATAACAGTAATATATGCTAAATACAAAAAAGAGGAAAGAAAAGAGCTATGGGGTGAAATGGAGAGTTTAGCCATGGAAAATAACCGTGGATAATAGGTGGAGATTTTAACATAGTAAGAAACTCTAGTGAAAAAAAGGGGGGAAACCTCCAAATGCTAGAGCAACCTCTCAATTTAATGAGATTATAGGAAAAACTAACCTAATAGAAGCTAATTACTTAGGTTCGAAATTCACATGGTGCAACAACTGGAAAAACAAAGGAACGATATGGGCTAGATTAGACAGAGTTCTATTTAATTTCAAGTGGCTAGAGCACTTTAGCTCGACCCAGGTGAAACATTTAAATAGAACATGCTCGGATCATACCCGCTTTTAATCACGGTTAAAGATACATCATCACACACAGGGGTTCGTTTAAATTTCAGAACACCTGGTGTCTTCATCATAACTTCTAGACTTGGTTAAAGAATCCTGGTATAAAGAGGCTTCAGGAAACCCATTACAATTGTTAAACTCTATGCTAAAAAGATTAAAATTTGATTTTAAAAAAAATGGAATAAAGAAATATTTGGTGATATCAATAAAAACATAAAGGATGCTGAAGAGTTAGT
Organism: Sapria himalayana; assembly: GCA_029783825.1. NCBI lineage: Eukaryota > Viridiplantae > Streptophyta > Magnoliopsida > Malpighiales > Rafflesiaceae > Sapria > Sapria himalayana. Next base: position 197,392 of record JAREIK010000618.1, read on the forward strand.
GATAAAAGAAGAACTAGAATTTGAAACAGATCAAAACACAAATAATAGAATCACATTAAGCAAAGCACAGCCTGAATTAAAATTAAAGTTGTTAATGGAAGAGACATATTGGAAACAAAAAGAAAAGATAAAATGGTTAAAGGAGAGGACAAAAATACAAAATTTTTTCAAAGTAACAAAAATAAAATATCAAAAACATAGAATAAAAGGCATAAAAAATGAGAAAGAAGAATGGGTGGAAAAGAAGAAGATATCCAAAAATACTTTGCAAATCTCTTTGAAAAACACTTAGGTGGGGAAAGTAATCATAATGGTATACTCTTTTACAAAGTATAGAAAATAAAATATCTCAGAAGATAATGAAATGCTTACTAAATTCCCAGAAGAAGATGAAATCAAAGTAGCAGTTTTAGTATGAACAAAGACAGTGCAGCAGGTCCAGATGGATGGAACAATTGTTTCTTCCAAGAATATTGGAATAAATAAAAGAGGATCTAATGAAAGCCATTCTTTGTATATTTGTGGTTCAGAAATAGGAAAAAACTGGGGCAGCTTTTATATAGTCCTCATACCAAAAATGGAAAATCCTCAAAAAGGAGAAGACTTTAGACCAATTAGTCTTTGTAATTCTATTTATAAAATTCTTGCCAAAATTTTGCAAAAAGCTAGCAAATGTCCTACCTAAAATTATCTCAAAGGAACAAACAGCTTTATGGAAAATAGATTAATAATGGAGAATATATGTTTGGCTAAAGAAATGATTAGAGAAATAGGAACTAAAACAAGAGGACATAATGTAATGATAAAATTAGATTTATCTAAAGCATTTGATAGAGTAGAATGGGATATTCTTTGTTTCACCATGCACAAAATGGGCTTCTCTGAAGCCTAGATAGATTTAATATATAGATGTATTTCAAACACATGGGTCAAAATTATTATAAATGGAAAATTAGGAGAAGAAATAAAACCGAAAAGAGGTCCAAGACAAGGAGATCCTCTATCTCTCTCACTATTCAATATATATATAGAATTGTTAATTGTAAACCTTAAAAACAACATTGAAAGAGGTAGAATAGGAAGTTTTAGTCAACCAAAGAATACACCTTTGGTATTGTTTAGCATATGCAGATGATGTAGTGATTTTCACTAATGGAGGAAGCAAATCGCTTCACAATCTGATGGAGCTATTAAAATGCATGGAAGAAGAAACAGGTCAAATGCTAAAAAATGAAAATGTCAATACATTGTGGCTTCGAAATCTCCTAAGGCATTAACTCACAGAGTTAAAAATATAACAGGCTTTTCTCAAAAAAAAGGGGAAATAATATACTTGGGCTGCCCAGTTTATGAAGGTAGATTAAAAATGGAGTATTTAGATTTTTAATGGAGAAATTTAAAAGAAAAAAATTTCGGGTGGAAGGAGGAATTGCTATGTATGGGGGGAAGGATAACAATGATAGCACATGTTCTACAAAGTGCTTTAATGCATAATTTAATGATTATTCACCCCCCAGAATATTTATTAAAAAAATAGAAAAAGAGCTAGCTAATTTTTTATGGGGTAAAAAAGAAGGTAAATATAAAATTCACTGGAAAAAATGGAGAGATTTATGCTTTCCGTTGAAAGAAGTTGGATTGGGATTTTCTAATCTCAATGATTTAGCTAAGGCTTGGGCAAGTAAAAGATGATGGAGATTAAAAGAAAATGAAAGCTTATGGTCGGAATTTATGCGAGCAAAGTTTTGAATAAATGATGACACGAATAAAATTAAAAATAGAAGTAAAAAATCTCAAATATGGGTACAAATGCTTAAACAAAGAGATTTAGTTGAAAAATATTCAAAACTCACTAGGAAAGGATGGTGCTGGACGTTAAACTCTGAAGGAACATTTTCGATTAAATCAGCTAAGAATGTTATAAGAGAGAAAAGAGAAGAACATATATTATTTAAATGGGCATGGAATAATGATAGCCCACAAAAAATCAAAACTTTTATGTGGAAAGTGTTATCAAATATCTTGCCAATAGATATGAATGTAAAAAAGAAAGGAATTCAGTTAGTATCCAGATGTGACTGTTGTGAAATTGAGGTTGAAACCTTGGATCACTTGCTATCACAAGGGAAGATTGCATCAGAAATATGGAGAAGATTAGGATTAGAATTGCATATAAAATATGATCATCTTCCCTTGAAAAGGAGACTTTTAAAATGGATAAATATTTATGCTTCTAACCCAGCTAAAAAGTGGATTAAAATTAATGTCCCGCTAATAGCTATGTGGTGCATTTGGAAAGCAAGGAACAAGAGTAGGTTTGAGGGATATAAAATGATAATAGAGAATATCTGGAGAGAAATTAAAGAGGAAACGAGGATGATTTCAGAATCGAACCCTCTTAAGTTTCTTGAAATAAAGCCAGATAAAGACATATTGAATTTTTGGAATTTAAAAGTTAAATATACTCACTTTAAAACATTAGGTATAGTATGGGAAAAACCATCTAAGGATAG
>JAREIK010000618.1:207404-210938 GCA_029783825.1 Sapria himalayana
TTTCCAGGTATGCTGGGAGATTATTAAAAATGATCTCGTTCTTGCCATCACTAGTTTCTTTGTAGGGGCGGATATCCCTAAAGCATGGGCAAATTCACTTATTGTATTAATCCCAAAAAATAAATCCCCAAGAAATGCGAGGATTTTAGACCCATAAGCTTATGTAATGCGATATATAAGATTTTGGCAAAAATTTTGCAAAATAGATTAAGTGATATCCTGCCTTCTATAATATCCCAGGAACAAACGGGCTTCGTTAAAAACAGGTTAATGATGGAAAATATAAGACTGGCATCCGAGATGATAAAAGACCTAGCAAGTAAATCGAGAGGGGATAATTTAGTAATTAAACTTGATTTATCTAAAGCTTTCGACAGGGTGGAATGGAATATACTCTGTTATGCCATGAGGAAATTTGGCTTTTCTGAATTATGCATCGATATGATATACAGATGTGTATCTAATCTTTGGGTTAAAGTTATTGTAAATGGAAAAAAAGGAGAAGAGTTCAAGCCAAAAAAAAGCTTAAGGCAAGGAGACCCACTATCTCCTTTATTATTTGATATATACTTAGAACTGTTAATATTAAATTTAGACAAAAGAATGTCTGAAGGAAAGATTATTCCGTTCAGACAACCAAAAAACACCCCAAGAATAGGCTGCCTAGCTTATGCGGATGATCTTATAATTTTTACAAATGCAAGTAGAAGATCATTAGCGAGCTTTATGGACCTTTTACACACGTTTGAAATAGAAACAGGGCAGATGGTAAATAAAAAGAAGTGTCAGTTTATGTTAGCTAAGAAACTAATGGAAAAGGTGGCAAATAAAGTAAAGAATATTACAGGATTTACCCAAAACAAAGGAGCACTAATGTACTTAGGCTGCCCTATATACGAGGGAAGATTAAGAGAAGAATACTTAATAACACTACAGGAGAAAATAAATAAGAAAATAGCAGGTTGGAAAGAAGAACTTCTGGCTTCGGGGGGGATTACATTAATCTCTCATGTCCTACAAAGCACATTGGTACATATTCTTTCAGTTATTCACCCTCCTAAGAAATTTACGAAAAAACTAGAAAAAGATATGGCTAACTTTTTATGGGGCAAAAAAGAAGGTAAAAATAAACTACATTGGAAGAAATAGGATATTTGCTACCCAAAAGAGGAAGCCATTAGGTTTAATTAAGTTACAAGATCTGGCAGCTGCTTGGGACTGTAAAGGATGGTGGAGGCTAAAAGAAAATAATAGTCTATGGGCGAGATATATGAGAGCTAAATACTTAGAACATGAGAAAATTAATAAGAAAAAGGCCTAAATAATTGGAAAGCATTAGAAAAACAGAAAGAAATAGTAGAATCTCATTCAAAAATGGAGAAGAGTGGATGGAAATGGACCCTCACTCCCCAAGGTAATTTTACACTTAAAACGTAAAGAATCTGATTCGAAAGAAAAAAGATTAACCCACTTTTTAAATGGGTCTGGAAGGAAGGCACTCCACAAAAAATGTGCTCGCTTGCATGAAAGCTCTTGTGAATGCTTTACCTGTAGACACGAATGTTCAAAGAAAGGGTATAAAGATAGTATCCAGATGCGATTGCTGTTATCAAGCAATAGAATCTTTGGATCATCTATTTTCGGAAGGAAAATTGCAGAAGAAATATGGAGAGAGATGGAGGGTCTTAGTCAAGTAAATAGTAAGAATGTAACTTTAATAGAGAGAATTAAAAGATGGGGGAGGGATACTCCAAAAACACCCACAAAGAAATGGTTAAATCAAAACTTACCACACGTAGTAATTTGGTGTATATGGAAAGCAAGGAATAAAAGCAGATTTGAGGGCATAAAATGAATTCAGAAGAAATCTTAAAAGATATTAAGATAGAAATTAGTAATATATCCTGTATAAAACCTATAATAACAGATAATAGGAAATAGAAAAAGAAGTCAGGAAAACATGGAACCTCTCAATTAACATAGTTAGGCGGCATTGGGTTAAAAGTATAAGTTGGAATAAGCCTCTAGCAGGAAGCTATCTCTGAATACTGATGGGAGTTTCAATAGGGAACAGGATTAGCAGGTGGAGGAGGTGTAATAAGAGACTCTGAGGGTAGCATTAGGAAAGCCTTCACACTTGTTGGGAAATCCTCCTCGGCTCTCCACTCGGAAATTAGGGCGCTAAAAGAAGGACTATATATTTGCAAAAAGCTAGGATATATAAATCTGCAAATTCAGGTAGATTCAATATTACTGGTTGAGTTATTTAATAAAAAATTAGTATTGTGGCGGCATGAGGAGGAGATAGAAATAATAGTTAATTCGCTAAAGAATTGGATGCATCAATATCACATGTATATAGGGAAGCGAATACACTGGCAGATAATCTTGCTAAAATAGGACTGACAGAGGGGGCAGCAGAATATGATGAGGAATCTTTACCGCTAAAACTGAAAGGAATAGCTAGATTAGATAAGCAGGAATTCCTTATCTAAGAATAAGCAAGAACAAAGCGGGATAAATAATAGAAGTAGTGGATAACAATATTGAATACATATAACTTGAAATAAATTACTGCTTGTTGTGAAGTCTTCTTGGCAGGGATCCGATTCAAATGAATACACAACAGGTCAAACAGGAGCAAGAGGAAAAGGAGGTAAAAAATACAGAAAACTTATAATAGTTAGTAGCTGGTATTTTTTGTTTTCTTAGCAGCATAATAGGTTTGAAGCTTAGAAAGGACAACATCTACAAGATATGGCAATCAAGTTTGAAGGCTGTAAAATCCTCGTCATTTTATTTTATTTGAACTTTATTATACAAGTCTTATATCCGAAACCTTGTATAAAAGGAAAGGAGGAGTCATGTGTTAATTTATGGAGTTAAAAAGTTAATAGAGTCTGTATAAGTAGAGTTTAGGAATAGTAGAGGAGACATTTCAGATCTGGAAAAGCTAAAGGCAAGAGATGCTAAAGGAAAGAGGTCAAAGGATAAAGAAAGGTGTGTTAGAGGAGCTGAAAAAAGGCAGAAAAAACTCCATTGGAGAATCTGAAACAGCAAAGCAGAGGGCGTTTAAAATAAAGGTTAGCATATGAGAAATGGTAAATGGCTAGATGCATTGCAAGTATGTTTTGCAGGAATTGTTAGCAATGTAGAAGTTAAAGAAAGAAGGTCAAAGAAAGAGCAAAACCGTAAGAGCAGGAAAGGAGATTAGACAAAGCACAAGGAGATAGTAAGGGGACTCAAAACAGAAAGATAAGAGAAATTATAAAAAGCTGGAAAAAAATTCTAAAGAAATAAACATAAAAGTTATATAGTTCGTGATTTTTTTTTCTTTCTTGTATAAGGGTGTAAAAGGGAAATGAGTAGATGCTAGTTTGTACAAATGGTATTCCTCCACCAAAAGAGAGGGTTATATTTAATAAAATAAACCTTTTAAAAAAAAGAAGAAGAAGAAGAGGAAGGAGAGGAAGGAGAGGATTGAGAGAAGGAGAGGAGGAGGGGAAAGAGAGGAGGGAGAGGAAGGAGAGGAGG